>VXAZ01007589.1:218852-327758 GCA_013399875.1 Gymnorhina tibicen
GCCGCGCGAGTTGGCGCTGGTGAGGGGCCGTGCCGGGGCTGCTCCGCTCCGGGGAGCTGCGGGGACGTGGGGGCCGGAGCCCCAGAGCGGGGCCGGTGGGGCGGGACCCTCCGGGAGCAGCCGGGAGGGGTCCCGGGGCGCCCGGTACTGTGTTGGAAGGGCCCGGGGAGCCTGGTGCTGCGTGGGGTGCGGGTGTAGGCAGGGCTTGTCTAATTCGGGAGGAATTTCTTCACAGAAAGGACGTTCAGGCCTTGCCAGGGGCTGCCCAGGGAGGGGTTGGAGTCCCCATCCCTGGATGTGTCCCAGGAAGGACTGGACGTGGCGTTTAGTGCTCTGGGCTGGGTGACAAGGTGGGGATCGGGCACAGCTTGCACTCGATGATCTTGGAGCTTTTTCCAGCCTCAGTGATTCTGTGATTACCCCCTAATTACCCTGAACACATCATTTGGTGTTTAGGTACTTGCATGGTCATGAATTCTACTGAAAAACACCGAGATTAATAGTTTGTATTTTCACCCATGAACGGTTTGAGTTGGAAGGGACCTTAAAGCCCATCCAGTGCCACCCCCTGCCATGGGCAGGGACACCTTCCACTGTCCCAGGCTGCTCCAAGCCCCGTCCAAGCTGGCCTTGGGCACTGCCAGGGATCCAGGGGCAGCCACAGCTGCTCTGGGCAACCTGTGCTGGTGCCTCCCCACCCTCATAAAGAATAATTTCTTCCTACATCTAGCCTAAATTTTCCCTGTTTCACTTTGTACCCATTCCTCCTTGTCCTGTCACCACAGTTCCTGATAAAGAGCCCCTCTCTGAATGCACTGTAGGCCCCTTCAGATCCTGGAAGGGTGCTGTGAGGTTTCCACGCTTTCTTCGTTTCCTTTGTCTTGCAGATACCCAAGGCCACCAAGAGAGACCTCATCGAAGAGGCGATTTTGGCCGAGAGGGCACGGGAGGAGGGGCATCAGGAACAAGAACATGCCCTGCGGTTGTTCCGCCGCTACCGCAACGTCTGCGACTGGCAGAAGGGCGGCGAGGAGAAATGGATGCACCGTGCTGCCGAGAGGAAGGTCCGGGCAACCATGCAGCGGTACCTGGAGGAGATCGATGTGAGAAGAGAGAGGTAGCAAACAAGTAGCCAGTGCAGCGACCCTGCTGTTTTCAGCCTCGCTGTGTGCTCAGAGGGCCGGGCACTAGCGATACATGTTCAAACACAGTAACTAGTGCAGCGGAGGTGGCATTTGGAGCCTCCTGTCTGCCACACGGAAGGATAAAAGTAGCAGTATAGCACTTTCATTGCTTGATTTTTAAAGAGAATGAAGAGTGCCTTCATATAATCATAAAATCATGGAATGGTCTGGGTTGGAAGGAACCTTAAAGGTCATCTCATCGCAAGCCCCCAGGCAGGGACACCTCCCACCTGCACAGGTTGCTCCAAGCCCCGTCCAGCCTGGCCTGGAACATTTCCAGGGATGGGGCATGGAATCATAGAATCCCAGTGCGGTTTGGGTTGGAAGGGGTCATCTAGTTCCACCCACCCTGCCATGGACATCCACAGCTTCTCTGGGTAGCAAAGTGTCAGAAATTTTCTCAGTTCAGTTTAACGGAGGGTTTTGTTGCAAACTCATCAAGCTGATGTTTACGTCCTACAAGTAACACTTTTCAGCATGGTCAGCTGAAAATATAAAAATTTTTCAGAAGTCTTTCAAAACTATTAAATGTGAAGCACACTGCTGCTCTGTAAAGAGCAGAATTGTGCTGCACTAATCTTTGGAAAAAACCATATGGTTTAATTTCTCAGTTATTCATTCATGTCAAGTGACTTCGGAGCTGTGAAGGTCGTCAGTTTGGTGTCCTGGTCTGATGTGCCTTCAGGGGAGTTGTACATGGATTCCACAGAACCACTGGGGTTGTAAGGAACCTCCTGAGATGATCTGGTCCAACCCTAGAGTCACCTAGAGCAGGAGTGTGTGTCCATTTGGGTTTTGCTTGTCTCCACACACAGAGACTGAACCACCTCTGTGGGCAACCTGTCCAATATCTGACCACATTCACAGTAAACAGAAAAAATAGTGTTTTCTACTGTTCACCTGGAATTTCACATGGTTTAATTTGTGGCCACTGCCCTTTGCCCTACCACTGGGCACTACTGAGGAGAAGGTGTCTGTCTTTCCTGCATTATCTCCCTTCAGGTGTTTATGTACATTGATAAGATCCCTCCGCACCTTCTCTTCTCCAGGCTGGACAATCCCAGCTCTCTCAGGAGAGAAGGAGCTTCAGGGAAGATTCTCCCTTTGGGAGAGATGCTCCAGTCCCTTAGTGTCCCTCCACTGGGCTCTCTCCACTAAGGCTGTGTCCTTCTGGTGCTGCAGACCTGGACCCAGCACTCGGGGTGGGATCTCAGCAGTGCTGAGAGGAAGGATGCCCTCCCTGGACCTGCTCCTGGTGCTCCTCCTCCCGCAGCCCAAGGTGCCGGTGGCTTTCTTTGCCACAAGGGTGCATTGCTGGCTTGCGCTCAGCTTGTCTGCCGGGACCCCCGGCTCCCTTTCTGCTGAGACACTGTGGTATTTGTGCTGAAATCGGTGATTTCTGGATTCTGTAGCCCCTTATAGGTTTCTCACTGCTGGGATTAACAGAGAGATAAATGATGGTGTGTGTTTAAAAACTGCCTATTTGACATAATTTTCTCATCGAAGATATTTCAGGATGAAGTGTTTTGTGGAGTGATGCTAAAATAGCAAAAGGTCGTTTTGAGAGAAGATAAAATTATAGATGCATAGAGAAGGGAGGGATATCAGGAAAGGTTCTTCTCCCAGAGGGTGCTGGGCACTGCCCAGGCTCCCCAGGGAATGGGCACGGCCCCGAGGCTGCCAGAGCTCCAGGAGCATTTGGACAGTGCTGCCAGGAATGCCCAGGGTGGGGTTGTTGGGGTGTGTGTGCAGGGCTGGGAGCTGGAGTGGGTGATCCTGGTGGGTCCCTTCCAGCTCAGGAGATTCTGTGGGTCTATGCTGAAGAATAACAATAGTACAAAATCGAATTGTTATCAGCTGGTGACAAATGTAGTCTCAGAATTAGAAGAATTTGATGAATGGGGGACTGAAGCTGTAAAGCAGCTTTGAAAGTGGGTTTGTAAGATCAGGAGTTTGAACCGTGCTTGGACAGAATCACTCATGTTGTGCTGTAAGATTCCCTCGATGGACACAACAGGAGTGATCCGCGAGTTAAAATTTGATGTTCCCTTCTTTGTCATTTCTAAGAAGTGTTGAAAGGAGCCCAGTACTCATTTTGTGTTAATAACAAATACGCTAAGACTTTATCCTTCAACAGAAGGATTAATTTAGCTTTTATTCAAATGTTTTCATTACAGGCTTCGTGACTTTCTGGAGGCAGAGGAAAGCAGGCACTTTGCTGAGGTGAAAGCACTTGATCAAGAAAAGGTACAGGACGAAGAAGCGAAAATGAAGGAACAAGCAAAATTACTGAAAGAGAAGAGAGAGCAAGAAAGACTAAAAGTGGTGGCTGAAAAACGAGAGCAACAGTTCAGGTATTGCCATAAAAATATCTTACAAAAAAGAATTTGCCCAAAGTAAAGATACAGGCACAATTTAAAAAGAAGGTGGCAATAATAAACTGAGGAAGGAAAGATGAATGTGGTTGAAAGACAGAAAAAATCAAAGCAGTTAATTCCTGGAAGTGTAGTGTGTCCTCCTTGTCCCATGTGAGCATCCCCACCTGTCAAGTCAGCCCTTTTTGTAAGTCCTGTTCCAGTTTTATATTGTTGGAGTGAGCAGGGTGCATGGAAGGTTAAATTGGCCTAAATCATGCTTACTAAGCTAATACATCAAAGATCCCTGAAACGTTAAGATTGTCCAAAAAGACAGTGTTTTTATTTTTCAAGAGTACTACTTTTCAAGAGTAGCAGCTGCAGCTAAGGTTTTAATGCAGCCTGAAGTTCTGTGCCAAATCTTCCTGACTGAAAGCAGTAACTTGCAGGTACTTATTAGGACCCGAGGCCTTGGCATGAAATTTGCCTTGTCCCATTTTTGGAAATCTGGTTTTCTGAGGGAGGGATGAAAGAAATAATAATGTTATTTAATTGTAATAATTTGAAGTGTCTGTCCCAGTCTCCCACGGTACTGTGAAATCTACAACACCTGCTTCTCAGTGTGCAGAGGCTGGGGATAAAAACCAACATTCACTCTCACTTGTGCATAAACTCTAATGAACTAATTCCACAGGTAAATGTTTGCTTAAATGTGGGGTTTATTGACTTAGACAGGTGTTAGAAGTGCATACACTGCCTAACTTCACATGGTGGCCTGAAAATGTGGCCCTTGCCTTTTGCAGCTTCTGGTTTGTTCTCTACCTATCACACAAAGTGGTTGAAACTCACTTTTAAAATGGTTTGAAGGGGATGCTGCTGGAGTGCCTTTTATTTTGTACTTGTAGCTTGTTTTACACACCAAGGAGATGTTATGTAGACACCTAAAGGTAGGTGTCTAAGTGTTGGTATCTTTATATCCACTGGGAATCTGCATTCCTGTTCTATTTAAAACTTCACTGAAATCGGGACAGTTACAGGAACCTAAAGTCAGCCTCAAACAGGCTTATCCTGCCCTGTCAGTTGAACTGCACCACAGCCTCCACTGACTTTAATTAGGTTCCCATCGATCAGTGGGAATTTAGCACATATGTAGATTCCTGTTTAGATGTCTAATTTTAGACATTTTAATTGCAAAATGAATCACGCCACTGAACTGCATCATCTGGTGACACATACTTGAACTTCCATGCTGTAGTTGCCTGTACTAATGTCTCAGGTCCTTTGTTTTCCCAGTGCAGCCCTGTTGATCTAGGGTTCACTCAGTCTCATGGGATTATTCCATCCTATTATTATCCTTTTACCTTTCTCACTCTGCTCTGGGATCTAAGCAATATTCATACCACACAGCATCCCACTGAAAAGTGTTGCTGAAGCTTTACTGCTGGCGTTCTGCTGGCTGCAGGTTTTCAGAGGATTTAGAGGCAGTGAAACCATCTCTCCTCACAGCTGTTGTGAGTGGCAATCTTGGGGTATCATTGCAAATGAATCTTGATCCTACAGGGCACTGAGTCCTCTTTGACTGTCCTGACGTAATGGGAATACATTCCGTGGTTAGTTCCTCTAGCTGTGTCCCTTTCTACTTTTAAATTAAGGTTCCTATAAAAGAAGAGAACTCTGATAAACACCAGCTGACAACAGTTCACCTTGTCTGTGACAGGTATCTACCTTCACGGATGTGCTTAGTCATATTTTAAAATCTTTTGTTCTATGTCCTTTTCCAGTGAGAAAGGAAGTCTCTGCTGTGGTGGTTGATTCTGATTAGGTTGATAACTTCTGATATCTCAATCTGCATGTATTTGTCTTGTTTAAGTAGCCCCAGGTCTGTTTTTCTCTGGCTGTTAGATGTTACTCTTCCTCCTAAACCATCCTGGTCCAGGCAGAGATCTGGGAGCAGGATTTGCTGCTCAGGAGACCCCATCCTGGTCCAGGCAGAGATCTGGGAGCAGGATTTGCTGCTCAGGAGACCCCATCCTGGTCCAGGCAGAGATCTGGGAGCAGGATTTGCTGCTCAGGAGACCAACACTTACTGAAAATCCACAAGCCGGAGTCTGTAATTGTGTCACAGCCTGTCCTCTGGGGCAATGGCCTCCAATCCTCTTTGACTGCACTCCCCTAGCTGTAAAAACTTTTTAACACTCACCCCAATACATTTATTTATAAGCTATATAAATATATAATAATATACTGTACTGGTATATTGTGTACGTTATAAAACATGTGCACGAAAAGAAATTAAAAAGGGTGAGGTAAAGATGAAATAAATGCTGGTTTTTACTTTTTAATGTAATTTATTAATGGTACAAAACATGTTCCCTTCCTGCATGCCCCCCTTTGGAAATTATTACTCCAGGGCACAGCCAGGAGCCCTGACAAGTCAGTCCAGTAGCAGGTGGATATACACGATGTTCTGTTTCTCTTTGCCTGTGGATTTACAACTCTTTTGAATGTCTTTCTGAAACCTGATACAGACTTGTTTGTATTTCCTTTAACTCCAAGCAAGGTACCCCACTCTTTCGCAGGTATGGATTCTCAAACCTTGAGGTGTAGGAGCACCTACACTGTCATACATTGTTCCAGAGCAGTAAAAGGCAGCATTTTTAGCAGCCCTGTGGGCTGTTTGCCATGGCCTGAGGGTACAGGTGTAACAGCTCCTCAGTAGTAATGTTAACCAGGAGGAGTCCTTTGTCACAAGGTGACAGAGGGGACAAGGCTTGGACCACTGGAGTCCTGCTGGAATTCATTTCCGGGGAGGGCTACCCCTTGTCTGAGAAGATACTCAGCCAGTGCTAGCCTAAGGGCATGTTCATCACTGGCAACTTTAAAGAAAACTGCAATATCTTAAAATTTGCATAAAACATATATCACATCCTCTTTCTTGTGGTAACATCAGAAGCATCCATATGGAGAATGTTGTTATCCCAGCAACTTCGTGCTGCAGCCATAAAATGAATAAATATCTGGGGAGGTTCTGTCTTTGGGAAGTAGTCACATCCAGGCACAGTTTTAATGTTAAGAAGCTTAGGACAGCAAAGTGAGGAAGAAAACCTGCCATCTGGGGGAGCAGATGTTTATAGGTTGGTGTAAAAGCTGCTTTGAGGGAATTATTTTGATGAAATCAAGCAATGACAGGGTTATTTTATATTAAAATTCTAACAATGCTGAACATAATTAACTTCTACTCCCCCCTGGGAATTCAATAAATATCAGATTAGTTTATAATCACAGAAAAGAATAACTAGTTCTGTATTCCTTCAATACTGAGAGAACTTTGAACCCATTGTGTTAAGGTAATACAGTTATTGCTAATGGTGTAAGATTTTGAATCTTAATAATGGTATGTTTCCCTCACAATATTTGAGAAAAATATTTTTCATGAATACTAATTAGTGCTGTGGTCTTTAATCACCACTAACTGCCGCCCAGGAGATGAAACATAGATTCCAGTGGTAAAATGTAAGAAAACCATCAATGTCATAGTATGTTTGTTGACCTGCTGGGAGGCAGGGGCACTCCTTGGAATGTGCTGTGGCTCATGGCATGTACATCCCTGTGCTGCTCTCTGTTTTTATTGTTGGGTTAAACAGTGGTCAGAAGTGTTTCAGCATCCAAGAGCTGAAACAACCATCCATTTTCACCAGCCTGCACTGACACTGAATTACAGCATCTCATCATGCAATGGTTTGCATTGGAAGGGACCTTAAAAGTAATTTTTATCATGGGACACCTTCCACTGTCTCCATGTTACTCCAAGACCCCGCCAGCCTGGCCTTGGACACTGCCAGGGATCCAGGGGCAGCCACAGCTGCTCTGGGCACCCTGTGCCAGGGCCTGCCCACCCTCACAGCCAGGAATTCCTTCCCAATATCCCATTCAGCCCTGCCCTCTGGCACTGGGAAGCCATTCCCTGGGTCCTGTCCCTCCAGGCCTTGTCCCCAGTCCCTCTGCAGCTCTCCTGGAGCCCCTTCAGGCACTGCCAGGGGCTCTGAGCTCTCCCTGGAGCCTTCTCTTGTGCAGGTGAGCACCCCCAGCTGTCCCAGGCTGGCTGCAGGGCAGAGGGGCTCCAGCCCTGGGAGCGGCTCCGTGGCCTCCTCTGGGCTGGCTCCAGCAGCTCCAGGTCCTTGTGCTGCTGGAGCCCAGGGCTGGGGCAGCTCTGCAGGTGGGGTCTCACCCGAGCGGGGCAGAGGGGCAGAATCCCCCCTCCCCTGCTGCCCACGCTGGGGCTCAGCCCAGGGCATGGGGGGCTCAGGGCTGGGGCAGCTTCAGCAAGTACCAACCAAAATGGAAATGTTTTCACAGCAGAGCTGTCCCTTTCATTTTTTGCATATAGTGCCCTTCACCTTTCAGCACAGGCTCCATGGTGCTGGGTGCTTTAGCCCAGAGGATGAAGAGAGAGATGCCTTTTTCCCCAGTGACCTGTGAGGCAGCAAGGGTTGAATGGCAAGAGGGAAAAAATGTGGTGAGACTTCTGCTCTGAAAATTAAATCACTGCCCTGACAAGGAGATTGGTAATATCACCGAGGTAGCTGCCTGATGAATGTTTAATAATTTTGCTGCACAGGATAGTCAGCTAAATCCTGTGTAATGTCATAGTATTTCACATTGTGCAGGTAACTACCGCTGACATGAAGTTGTTCACGATTCAGGCTATGATATCTCATGATGCCTGCTGTGAATTCCTAAATAGCTTTGCAATAATCTGTAGAAGATGGTTTAATTCAGCATGAAATCGTGAGATATCTATTCACTTCACAGCATTCACATGTGTTTGTCACACATCCTCAGAGCTTATAGTTCCTTCACACTTGCAGGTCTTCACCTTTGTCTGCCAGCTTCCTATTCTGACGTTATGAAAATCTATATCCTGTTTATAGAACAGAATTAAAATGCTTGCAGATTGTTCAAATTAAATAATGTTTGATGGCATGTGTTGATCTCAATAGTGCTTTGTTTGCAAAAATAAAAGCAGAATCTGCAATTAGTTCGGTGTTCTTCAACTGAAGATAAATTAGCTCTCTATATGCAACTCAGTTGCAGAGAGCAAATGAAAATTTGCTTTTTTGACTTTGTACCTCCTCCAGGCTTTTATTGCAACTTGTCTGAATTATCCCACAGAACTTCACTTAAAAAATTAATAAATTTCTAGTGGTTCCCACTCAACTGTGTAACCCACATTTCCATGCTCACAGTATTTTCTGAATATTAATGAGCTTTCAGGTGACTTACAAACCTATTCTAAGTCTTCATTTGAATAGAGACAAACCTACATGTTTGAATAAGTGTAGTGTGCATGTCTTTAATCTGTTACTAAAAGGTATATATACACACACCACGCCCCTCCACGTTCCAGCTACATGGAGAGTACACACTGTGAATATAATGTGTTAATATATTGTGTGTTCATTTGCACTCACAGAATATCCGAAGTTAGAAGGGACCCACCAGGACCACCCAGTCCAGCTCCCGGCTCTGCACACACACCCCAACAACCCCACCCTGGACATCCCTGGGAATGGTGTCCAAACACTCCTGGAGCTGTGGCAGCCTCGGGGCCGTGCCCATTCCCTGGGGAGCCTGGGCAGTGCCCAGCACCCTCTGGGGGAAGAACCTTTCCCTGATCTCCAAGCTAATCCTCCCCTGGCACAGCTCCAGCCATTCCCTGGGTCCTGTCCCTGTCACAGAGAGCAGAGCTCGCTGCTGCTTCTTCACTTCCCATTGTGAGAAAGTTGATTAGACTTTTTTTACAAATTCAAATTCTTCAACTCATTAATATCAAAACCTGCATCAAATCAGGCTTTCCGTGGTTCCTTAGGCCTAACAAGGAATCAGTGTCCGACCAGGGGTATATCTTGGCATCCTGAGTTGCTGTGTTTGGAGCAGTGATGAGCTGGGAGCCTCCATTCACCACACACCTCCAGACCTGCTTATTGTTTTGAGACTTTTTTAAAAAAAACTTTTATGTTGCCTTCCAGAAACCGATGTGAAGAGTATCGCATACACCGTAAAAAAAGGGGTGAGAAGGAATTGAGTGACTGCCAGCTTGCCCAGCAGACTCTGAAGGCGATGCTGAAAAAGGAAGAGAAGATGCAGGAGCAGAAGTTGGAAGAGATTTGTGAGAAGGAACTGTTGGCTAAGGATCAGGAAGCGGAGCTGAAGGCGCAGGAAGTGGCAGCGCGGATCCGGGAAATGGTGGATGTGCGCGATGCCCAGGTGGCCGTGCACGGTGCTCGCAGAGAGGAGGAGAAGCAGCTGATCAAAAAGGAGGCTGAATGGCTGGTAATTTCCATAGCATTCTGCATTCAGGCTTGTGCAGAAGGCCCTTCTAATGATAGGCTTACTAGACATTTAGACTAATCCATACCTTATTTGTATCTTCACTGATTCCATTAGTATCTGAGCCTGTCCTGTTAAGCTAAGCCTCTTTTCCAGAGCTGTGGCAAAGGCATTCCCGTTTACAGAGGGAAATACATCTTTTGAAACTCGGCACTCTAAAGGGTTTTGGCGCTCAAGTCTCTCAGAGCCGTTTTGGGAAATGGAAACATTTTTAAGCTTTTGCCAGACATCTTTGTCGTTTTCTGATTTCCAGTTTCCTGCAGGATAGCAGGGGAGTCTTGTTTGCCAGCTTAAATATTTATTTTATATATTTTTTTAAACAAATTAGCAAGCAGCACCTAAACTCTCTCATCTAATAGACTTGGCTGCTGTTGAGCTCACATCACAGGAGACACTTGGCTACCTTGGCCCAGCTGTTTGGCCACTACCGTCTTTTTTCATCACCCCTTTCCATCTCTCATGCTGTAGTTTTGCTGTAGTTTAGTGGGGCTTGCTAGTTCAGTATTCTGTGTCGACTTTGAGTTATGGGAGGCCATTTAGCTCAGACTCAGTTTTCATTTTGCAGCTATTTGCATGTAGAGGCTGAATGATCACTCAGGATACTCTGTTAGACGTGGGAAGCTGATGCTGCCATCATATATACTTCCCTATTTTATAAAAATGAAGACAATAATGGATCTAAAGCCCTGAAAATGCTGGCTGTGAAACTGTAGAGTCCTTATTCCAAGCTAGACTGTAATGTTTTGCTTATTTAAAAACATGCAGAATAGAATTATTTTCCTGTAACAACTTCTAAGGCACTTCCAAACCTCCCAGGCAAAGAATGCTGCTCCTTCACTGGCCTTTTCAGAAAAACACTATTAGAATAGAAGACTCCGTCTCTTCCCCTGGAGACAGCTGCCTGGGGCTCTGTCAAGGAGATACATTTCTGGTGAAGTGGTTCAGTCTCTGAAAAAAAAAAAAGCTTTCTTTGAAGGAGAGTTTTTGTATGGAAAATGGGATGTAATCCTTCCTCAGCAGAAGAGGGATGTGGCAGATGGCCTCATTACAAGTTTTTCATTGCAGACTGGTAGCCCCTAATGACCAGGAGTTTCATCTGGGTGAATGGACAGCTAAGTGTCCCCGTGCATAAAGGTTTCTCCTGGTTGTTGCAATGAAAATAGAATACTTAGTGAAGGAAAACTCACACCTTTGGCATGATAGACCATAAGTGTGCACCAGGGTATCTCGGAAATGGATGACAAAGCAGAGACAGCAATTTTTGCATTAGCTATGTTCCCTACAGTAGCTGCCTTCCTCCTTTGTCTTATTTTTCTCTTGAAGAATTGCGATTTCCTGGGAAGGTGATTGACTTCATTTTATCCTGACTGCAGTTTCGTTAGTTTCTGCCGTAGCACTTTGGTCCTGGCTTGCAGAGGGGTGGTTGGTAACCATTTCTTTGTACATTTGCAACATTGTGTTACCCCAGTGAATAAACTTCCATGGATCCCATCCTTGGCTGCTCGCATAAAGCTTCACTGATGTCAGAATTCAGCCAAAGACATGTGCCAACTTGTACAGCAGACTGCTAACTATTTCTGCTTTCTTTCCACCTTTACTGCTCCAAGCTTTCTGAATTACTAATTCTATTCCTCAAATTATATATATATATTGAGTTTCAAAGCTGTTTTACCAGCTTCTGAAAGTGAATTTGACAGTTCAGGCAGATACAAAGTCAGCTTTGGCTCTGAGATACTGCAAGAATCCGTGGGTGCTTTATGTCCAGCATAAAAAGGGGTGTTCCTTAGGGAGTGCAGCTTCTGCTTCCATGTGGGGAAGATTAGACATGCTGTTTATGACAAACCTGCTGATGCATTTTAGAAGGCTCATTCACATCACAAAAGAGACATTTAATTTAAAAACAGGTTAACAAAAAACGCTGTGCCTTTGAGACAGCTGAAGCATGATTTCTGAGATAATATGATGCTAATGATGGCCCTGTACTGTGTTATGACTATGTTTCAGTGCAGTTGTGCTTGTACACTTATTCAATTGCAAGATGTCCAGAAATTACGCTTCTAAATTACTTAATGATGCTGCTTTTGAATTTTTTGGGGGCTAAATAATCTTGAATATACACATACCTATTTGATCTCAAATATGCATTTCTGATTTGTCATTGTTTCTTTTTTAAGAACTCAGTTTCGCTGTACATTTTTCCAATATAAAGTAGAATATAAAGTTCTTTCCAATATGAAGTGGAATGAGTTGAAACTATGGAAATTCAGTAACTGCCCATCAGAGTACAAGGATCCAGCCATTGACTTGGTGCAGCCTTATGTCCAGTAGAGATGCAGTGCTCAGCATATCCAACACAGGCACAGGACAGATAATATCTACAGAAACAGCAGGAACACATGGCTCTGTTATTTGTTAGTGCTTATGGCTGTGTAGGGAGGCTTGGGTATAGATCACACATGCTGCACTGATACTGATTTCCCTAAAGAGATGACTCTGTCTATGTGCCTGAAACATTTGGAAAATGTCAGGCACAATACAGTTTTTGTATTGAAGTGCATGTGATAATTACGGATAAAAATCCCGAATTCTAATGAATGATGTGCTAAAATGTTCAGGCTTTAACAGGTCTAGTGGATGACACTAATTCTGTGTTGTCAGCAAGGCTTTGCTCTTCAATGTTTCAATAAACTAACTCTAGCCACCACTTAGCTTGAAGTTATGCAGTGATTTTACAAGCTGGCTACTTTTATCCTTGTAGGAAGAAGAGCTGCACCAGGTTAGGAAAGAAAATGAAGAGCTTGAGAGGAAGAAGAAACATCAGCAGAAGGAAAGCAGGGAGATATGGCTCCAGGCAGCACAGGACAAGAAGAACCGTCTTGATGCAGAAAAACAAACTGAACTTGCCGTAGAGAAGAAGATCTTGGAAAACGATTTTCAGGACCCCGACAGGGAATATGAGAAGATTAAAAAAAAAAAAGTAAGGTGTTTCATCGTGAAGTTGTGGGGCAATACCTCTAGCCTAGTTCTGTGGCCTGTGAACTGCAGTGTAACAGAGAACAGACACAAGCCCTTGTCTCTGGAGGAGATAATTCTGCTGTTGAACAGCCTGTTGCCTCTCCTCCTGCCAGTGCTCTGCACCTCTGCAGAAGCCCACTAGCTGTTAAAACCACAGCACTTTAAAGCCTGCTTTGCAGTCAGCAAGGCTACCAGGCTGGATAAATGAAGTGGGGGCTGTCAGGAAATCCTGGAATTTTGTCCCTCCGTGCCGATTTCGTTGTGTATAAATCACCTGAACTTTATCATCCTTGCACTGCATGGACATAACAGAGGCTGGAAAACCATTTTTTGTTTCATGGACCTGATGTAGTAAGTATTTGTAACTGCAGAAGAAAGGAAATATTTAACTTACTGTAATTAATTTCCATTAAAAAGCTTTTAAATGTTTAATAACTATATATAGATAGATGCAAACTCTCATGTTGTATTTTTTGGAGATGCCATGAATCAATGGATGTGTCTGTCATTTTCTGAAGTTAAAACAAGTAGATTGCCCAACTTCAGCATGCAAATGAGTCTCAGGGTCTTTAGGACACAGCAGAGAGCTGCATCCATTGCTCTGCTTGAGGTGTTGAGAAGCTCATGTAGGTTAGGAAAGTTGTATCTACTCAATGTTAGACCTGGCTGCGGAATTACGGGAGGTGATATTTATTATATTTATTGGATCCTAAGGCTTCTAATGCAGGTGTTAGTGGAGTAGCCTGGTCAGCTGTGGAAAATCTGTAAAATGGGTGCGTTGTAGTCAGCTGAGCTGCTATGGGGAAAGGGATCACTCTGTATTTGTTCTGTTCACATGCTGTTGTCTGGCCAGGTAGAGGATTCTGAGCAGTTCTTTCCCATGGCAGGTTTTGGAGTGGAGTTCTGGGCTCCTAGCTCCCACGCTGGCTGCGAACCACCACTGCTCTTCAGGTTTTGAAAAGCTTTTTGAATTAATTTACTCAGATCTACAAATGTCTGTGTGTTTGCAGCAAGTGCTGTTAAAGGAGCAACTTACATACCTGGAACATATGGCTGAACAGCTGAGGAAGGAGAAGGAGCGAGAAAGAGAAGATGAGAAGGTCTTCGAGGAAGAGAGGGATCAGGTTTGGGCTGAGAAGGCTGAGAAAATGAAACTAGAGAGGGAGGCGCGATTTCAGCTGCTGAGAGATGTCGTGAACACAAGAGAGTTGCAGATGGAGGAGAAGTGTAAGTGGTGGAACACACGTCTGGGCAGAGGCAGTACAACACCCTGCTGCTGGGAGCAGCGTCTGGCCCAGCACACACGGGCTGTGTGATAGAGTGGGCAACAATGTGGCCCTCCCTGAAACTGTTCCCAAAATTCACTCCTACAGGCATTCCATACACTCATTTCCCATTGCCATCACCAGAGCAAAGCCTAGTAAAGTATTGCATGGGCAAATGGTCATTATTATTAATTATATTATTATGAAGTCCTGAATGTGAAAACTTTCCAGTTCTGAGTGGATGAATAACAAATAAGCTGAGTTGCTGTTGTTTGTGTGGCTCTTCAGAAGCAAAAAACCTCAAGCTTGCTATTTAGGCTACTTAGCTCAAATGCAGTCTCACTATCCCTTCAATCTTAGCAGAGCTGTTACCTTCTAAAAATATTTTTGGTTTTGTTTTCCAGTGCGTAAAAAAGCAGAGAGGCAATTAGAGATTGCTGAAGAGAAGAATGCAATGGCTAAAGCAGTCAGAGAATTCGAATATGAAGAAGAAGAAAAACGTAGAAGGTATTTTTCTTCTATGTCAGTGGTTCATTTCTTTGTAGATCAATCTTTTAAACTTGTGAGCAAGCTGTTTCTTTTTTTTCTGATGACTCTGACTGGTTGGACTTCCTTCCATTTAGAGAGGCTTTCCCACCATGCACCTTATCAGTTCCAAACCGCTGAGTAGCAGACCTGTAATACTGCAGCTGGTATTAAGTCATTAATTCTGACCTCAGAAAATAGTGGTACATATCCTTGTGTTGGTCTTTTTGGATCATCATGTGACTTACATCAGTCATATTTACTGAACACACCCCTTCATACTCTGAGCTGTTGATACGAGTGGCAGAGGTTCGTGTTAATGAAAGGTTTGTTCCTGCCCCAGGAGAACCAGTGTGTCCGGCCTTATTGCTACACTCCACCCACAGACATCTCTTGAACAATCCTGTGGCAGCCACCAAAACACCAGGCTGCAGCGTAACACGGCTGCCCGGCCTCTCTGTGCCTCACAGTGCCTCTGGATCCTTAACACGCAGTAGCTGGAATGTTCCTCTGGGTGTCATGCAAAGCCTTGGGCAAAGTGCCTTATCTCACTTACTCCTCTTTTGTACTCCTGCCCTTTCTCCACTCTTGTCCGGGGGATACAAGTAGCTTCTTCCCAAGCCGGTATCTGTTGTGTTCTCTGAGGGCTTTATTGGGAACAATCTCCTGGCTGTGGCAGAAATGTCACCCTCGTGAAGGAAATACGCTGGGCTCCAGCTGGGATATGCTCCACTTAGCAGAGATGGCACTCAGCAGTGTCAGGAAGGGTTTGTGGCTCAGCTCCGTTGAGTTAGTGCACAAGTCCTGTCTACACTGTTGGCATTTAAGTGTCTGTGTGACTCCTGCTCCAGAAGGGCCTGAACACGTAAGACTTCCTCTGCTTCTCCAGAGGGTAATGAAAGCAGTACACAAGTCCTGAGGTGGAATGGAAGGTTGATTTCTTCTCACAGCCACTTCCAGGAATATCAGTGCAGCAGGGACTTGTTCTTCTCATAAGGAGGGTGAGGATGGGTGTCAGCAGCAGCGCTGAGCTGGAGCCAGGGATGAACTGAGAGCCGGCACCCTTATCCTCTGTCCTCTCACCATTGCTGTGAGGAGCAGGGAGGCACGCTGATTACAGGGAGTTGTTCTTTCTCTCTTTCTGGTCAAGCACCAGTTTCACAGTCTACTTTACAGGATACAACAGAATGCAGTTAATTCTCTGAAGAACATAAGGTTAGCATGTAGCATTTGGTTAATAGTGGCAGTTATTCTTAACAGCTGAAAGGAGCTTTGAATGGTTCTTTGGTCTAAGCTCAAATGCTAATAGATTACATAATAATAATAATAATAAAGTTTATTCATTTTACCCACACTACTTAAATAACCTATTCATTTGGCATTTCCAGAAAAATACAGAAGGCCAAAGAATACCGAGACCAGCTCACAACTCAAATTGCCTATCAACAGTGGCTCCACAAAGTTGAGGAAGATGAGAGGAAGAAAGAACATGAATCAAATATGGAAGCAGAGAGAGAGTACCAAGAAAGGGTACAGTTCATTCTGTCAATGCCCAACGAGTCCATAGTAAAGCCCCCCACTACGAAAAAAGCACTAATGCCTGACTCTTAAGGGCATCATTCACTGTGATATTTTAGCTCACTGAGTTGCCTTTAGAAACATTTTCTTAGGATGCTTACACCTGACTTGAGTTGGAAGAACTCTCTCCACTGTGATACTCAAAAAATTTAATTGGAAATTACAAAAAACAGAGTATTTTAAATTTTATTTTTCCCCCATGGATTTTTTTTGACAAATCTGATCCAATCCAAAGTGCTTGACATTCTAATTCAAGAAAATGCCTGCCCTCTGCAATACAATAGTGAACTATTATGACACAAATAATGCACAGGCATTCATTAAAATCTGCACAAAGAAAATTTGTAGAAAACTTTCAGCAAACCTTTATTAAACTGCCTTTCAAACTAAAAATACTTGCAAAATCCTTTTCTTTGTATTTAGATAAAAGGTATAAAACTCTGAATGTATTTTACTGTGGGATGGGCATTAAAAAGCTGATATTCTTTTGCACAGATTCTGATAGCTGTTGAATGATCTGTGGACTACTGGAGTCCCAAGTGTGTGAGTCCTCTGCTTGGGCAGAATTAAGTGTGCAGGGCTGAAGTTAGAGCTGTCTTTTAAAAAGGTTTATTCTCTATAATTTTCATGGCACCTCTGCCTCTCTGGGCTTCCTTGGGTTGTTTCCAGTGCCACACTCTGGACACATGGAACGGGGGGCCGAGCCATTTTAAGACAGCAGCACAGAAGCCGCTGGATGTCCCCAGGAAGGTGCTGGTGCGTTTTGGCAGTGGGAGCAGGGACATCTCGCTGGCCCCTCCGCTCCCATGCCAGTGGCCAGAGTGCCCCTAATGCAGGAGGAGCACGGGTGGGAGCGACCCAGCTGCTCCCCATGGCGCTGCCCTTGGCCAGCTCCTTGCTGTGTATTTCACTGTCCTTTTCAGAGGAGGGAAGTGAAGAATCCATGTAAAACCTCTTGTCCTTTCTTGCTCACAGACTTTGTGGCATTTGGAAATGTTTTATATTATTTTCTTCGTCTTTCCACATGAGTTTTTGCTGAGGCTTATCTGCAGATTTTTCTTTCTACTTCAGCTTTTCAGCTTCTCCTATCTTTCCTCCAGCTCCTGCTTTGTCACCTTTTCCTTCTGAAACTTTCATCTCTCACTAACCACTTCCTCTACCATTTTTGTCCTCTACCCTCCTTTTCAGCATATGGCTCCCTGTTGGCAAACCAGGTTGTGTTTTTGTTGTGTGAGAACGTGAATTAATGCATGGAGGAGCTGATAAATAGCTGGGATCAGAGCTCAGGAGCCCCAAATTCCAGGCATCTTGGAACAAATCAGGAATAAACAGTCTGCAAAGTTGTCTCATCTCAGTTTAAAGCAGACACCAAGTTGACAAACGCTTTTTTTTTTTCCTGTGGAGAAAAAGGCCAGGTGGAGATGTATTAATCTGAAACAGTATCAGTGGTCCTTGAGCTAATTCTAATCCATCTAATTCTGGATGTAAAAGGTGGAAGAACCTGGCCCTGCCGAGGGGGAAAGGAGTGTGGTGGGATTTTATTGTTCCTACAGACAAAACTTCCTGAGTCAGCAGATGGATGAGAGACAAGTCCACTGGAACAGTTACCATCCCAACAGGGGACCAGACAGACCAGAGCAGTGCCTCTCATGGCTTGTTCCTTGCATTCCTTGGATCCAAACAGGGTTTGTCCTACACATAGTGAGGAGGGAAGCTGCCGAGAAGGTGAAACATCGGGCTGGGAGAGGTAGGTTGATTCAGGATGTCGAGCCCTTACATGGTGCTTTTCAGCAGCCACCTCCAAAGCTACACAGAGGACATCAGAGCTGCTCCTCCTGTTTTGCAGGTGGGAAAGGCCATCCCAGATAAAGGAAATAGTTTCATCAGTCCAGAGAGCTGAGGTAGTCGTAGGTCTGTGCTCTCACCGCTGAGTCAAATTGGCAGAATGATTAAGAGATTAATTTCCTGGTCTGCCGCAGACTCCTGGAGTAGCCCATGCAAGCAATGTAGATTTTTCTTTACTATTGTGACCTCTCTTTGAAAAATGAAGATAATAGCACATTCAGAATTCCAGGATTAATTAAAGCATGTTATTAAAGGCTGTGACATTTGTTGGGTACACCCGATATGAGAGATAAAAAAAATACCACATTGGTGAGCTTTGTGAATTCGAGTCATCCAGAACCATAATAAATCTCCTTTTTTAATAAAATAATAACTCAGAAGAGGTGGTCAGAACTATCAAACATTTATAGAGTGTCTGAGCTCCTGCTCCTGGAGGCAAATTTCCTCTGCAATGAACATGAGGTCTGCACAAGATTAAAAGATCAGACTGGAAGAAGTCTGCCTTCAGCAGGAGTGAATTCCCATGGGATAACGGGCAACTAAACTCTTCTGAGAGAAAACTGCTGGTGGATGACCACGTTGCTGGGGCTGAACCCTTTGCTGCCAAATGCTTTGTAGGATTCAAGCTGGTCCAGAAGAACTGGAGAGGCTGGGTGGGTCAGAACCTCCCTGAGAGGCACCTTCTCGCTGCCCCTCACAGTCAGAAGAGTGACGCAGAAAGAATGATTTGCTCTGTCAAGACTGAGGGTTTTCCTTAATCCTGCTGATTTCCATCTCCTCCCAGCTCCTTGGATGTCCTTGCAATAAACTGGGCAAATAGGGCACCAGGCAGAACGTGCTTCAAAGCGTGGTTGTGCCTTTGTCTGCCTCGGGCCAGCGCTCACGTTACGCTTCTTACAGGTCACCAGGCAGCAACGAGCCAAACTCGTCTGGAACTGTGGCTTGCAGGTGCTGGGAACCTCCGGAGCGTTAGCTGCTGCTCCTGAGCGTGGCATTTCCTGCCCCAGTGAGCAATCCTGCAGGCAAACCATCTATTAAACCCCGCGCGCAGGGACACCGCTGGTGAGGGAGGCAGCCTGGCCCAGGGCAGGGGGAGCTCGCCCTGCACCAGGGCTCTGAGCCACGCAGAGACAGAACCACCGGCATTTAGAAACCTGGCAGTTACAGCCTCTTCACTTAGACACGTACCACAGCTTTGCAAGATATTCTTCCTTGTGTTTTTTAATTAAATTTTTCATGGTGACAGAGGAAGAGCAGAGGTGTGGAGCGTGTGGTTGACTTGCCTGTGTCAGGGCTGAGAATGCCAGTCCCTGATCACATCATCCCAGACCCACTCCAGGGTTTGAATCCTCAGCATCTCCCGAGGCTTTCAGATTTTCCTGCATCCACCCATCTGCTCACAAGGGCTTTTATACCAACCCCGGGGCTTTCTGTGGTGATGTTTTTTGGCCACACACAAGATGGTGATCTCTGGAGAGGTTCCCCGTGGCCTGTGGCGTGGTGCTGGCTTGGTCCCTGCTCCCTGGGGCTGGGCTGCAGGTCTTTGGACATAATCAGTTCTATTTGCAGGAATGTTAATTATTCATTGCTTTAACACCTGGGATAATTTATCATTACTGTAATCCAGGTAGGAACACTTGCTGCAGAAACAGCCAGTGCTACCACGCCCAGGGTACAGTGACACTGCCAGACCCAAGGATTGTGCCCAGATGTAGCACGTGGTGACTTCTGCTTGTCCCAGGAGGAGTGAAATCCAGATCTGAGATCTTTGGGACATCTTTGCATGCAAAAATTCAGGACCTGGTGTTGTACTTAGCAACAGCCAGCTCTGTTCTGATGACACTTAGAGTGGTCAGAATTGATGCTCCTCACTGGCCTGTGCCATGTGCCACCACCTGTCCATCCATCCGTCTGTTCCTGGGGTCTCCATGTGTCATCACAACACAGGGACAAGGCTGGGACCTTAAAATTAACTCCAAGCCCTCCTGTACTTGCACAGAATCCACTGACTCTGCTTATAAGGGGAAGAAACCCTGGTATTTAGTTCATTTTTACCTCAAGGTGCCTTCCCCATGAATGCAAGAGAGGGGATACCATAAACTGCTGTGTAAGAGCCTGTGCTTGTTAAATTTGATCAACACAAGTTTTGATTCCCAAATGGAAAGAAGCTTCTATCTCCTGGAGGAGACAATTTTCAGCAACTCAGCAGTTCAGATGTACTTCAGGGATTCTGTATGTATTTTGGGGTTTTTAGTTTTTGAGTTTAATTAAAGTTTTAGATTAATAAGAGAATCACATGTGACACCAGCTGGTATTTCATGGGAATGGCTGTGCTTTGCCTCTGGGCTATCACTGCTACCCCAGCTTCACTGAAAGCTTTGCTTCTAATTGCACCAGTGCTTCACGTTTTGTTTCTGCAGTTGATTTAATGAAATGAGAGGAGCAAGTTTTGTTTGCCTGACAAAGCTCTCTTGGAGGCTTTGCGGAGATTATGCTGTCAGATTTTCCCAGCGTAATTTCCAGACATGGTGCAGTTTTTTTTTTCTCCCCTTCTTTCCTCCTTCCCAGACCTCCCCAGAGCCACTTGCAATTTTTTTGGGTTCATCAAGGATCTCAGAGCTGGAAAAGAGGGGTATCTGCAATGCTGGCTGTCCTTCCACCAAATCAGCACTGCACCCTGCCAGACTCTGGGTGGAAAAGGGAAAAAATGACAAAGGGGAGAGTTTTATCCCCCAGGGGACAAGAAGCAGAGTGTGAGATGCCATCAGTGATCACTTTGAGGAAAGGCTGTGGGTGCCCTCTGAGTGGCACAGCCTGAAACCACGGGAGGAGGATCCCAGTGACGGAGTAAGCAACTGTGACAGAGAACAGGATCCGCTGAGTGTGGTTTCTGCCTGCTCAGTTAATATGCAAAATACCTCGAATGATGAAGAATAGCAATAGTGGTTAATTAAGAATACTTTGCATTTCATTCTCCTTCTCAGGCTCTAAAAGTGCCGTATAAGCATGAATTGCAGAACAGGGTGCTCCCGTGGGATGGAGGGAAGCAGCATGGCCACAGATTGACAGGCTGGGATCAATTTTTGGCTGTTGCTGTGGAAGTTGCAATTCCTGCCATCGGTGTAGGAGTGACACACAAGCAGTGCCCAGGAGCAGAGGTGCTGGTGGGACCCCAGACTCACCTGCAGGTGGAAGAAGACAGAGAAAAACCTATCCCTGGCACATTCCCTGAGTGGTTTTCCAGTGGGTTCATGAGGCCCGTGCTCTCGTCCCGGGGAACAGGTGTGTCCTGGCAAAGCACACCCCAGTAATGCCGTCCCTCACTCCCCGAAGTGTGGGTGATCCCCAGCGGCTGGTGGGGGATGGAAGACCCGAAAACCACCAAGGGGCATCTGCTTGGGGCTTAATCACTCTTCGTCTGTGAGAAAGGAAGATGGATAAAAGATAAAAAAAAACCCCAAACGTAGCACCAACCTACGCTGCGGGGAGGGGGGGACCTTGCCCGAGGGGCGCCGGAGAGGGCGGGATGCTGAGGACTGCCGGGGAAACGGCCGGGAAGAAAAAAAAATTATTTAAAAGAGCTTTATTTTAGAAAAGAAATAATAATAAAAGCCGAGACGAAGGGAACCGAAGAGAGCCGAGCCACCCCATACCTGAGCGGGGCGCGGCGGAGGCGGAGCGGCGCTGCCACCTCCTCCTCCTCCTCCTCCTTCTCCTCCTCCTGCTGCTGCTGCTGCTGCTGCCGCTCCCTTCGCTTCCCGTGCCCGCGCCCGGCCGGCCGCGGCGGGTGTAAAGGTCGGAGTGTCGGTGTGTCGGAGTGTGTCCGTGTGTCCGTGCGGCGGTCGGTCCGGCCGCCCGCCGCCCCCATGCCCCGCGCCTAGCGCCTCCCGCCCCGGCCATGTCCGCCGCGCAGCTCTACACCAAGGTGAGCGGGGAGGGGGCGCGGGGGGCTCTGCGGGTGCCTCTCCGTGTTCCTGCTGTCCTGTGGGGGGGCTGCTTCCCAGTCCTGGAGGGGCCCCGCAACTTTCCCCGCCCCCGCCGGGACGGCGGCCGCAGGTGCGCGGGATGCGGAGGGGGCATCCCCGGCGTCCCCCCGCGGGTCCCGGTCCCCTCCGGTCCCGCGGCGCTTCACCCACCCGGGTTCTCTGCGGTGGAGGGTGAACTTCGCCCGTGGGTCGCGGTGGTGGCGGCGGTGGCCTCGCCCTCCGTGCGCTCCGTCACCTGCGCGGCCAAAACACTCCCAGCCTCCCCAGATCCCCCTGGAATAATTCTTACATCCTGTATCCCTAAACCACGGGGGTGCAGGGGGAGGAAGATGCAGTCCTTAGAATCACGGAATCGCAGAGTGAGTGCCGTAACTCACCGAAACGCTTCCGAGGTGTCCGGTTTCCAGAGTCCTTTTTGTTCCGCAACTCCTGTATGCGATCCCTTCCTTGGCAGGGGTGCGATGGGACGCACCCGCTTCCTCATGGCAGCCAGGGAAGGTGACATGGCTGGTGGCCTGGCTGGGCACTGCGCTCCGACGGGCCCGACGCTTCCCAGGGGGAAGGTTTGCTCTGAAAAAGTGATCGTGATGGTAACTGGTGGCTCAGGTGCTGTTTTTTAAGCAGAGCCTGAGGTCTGGAAGAGCAAATCACTCCTTCCACTCTGGTTTAAATTTTTTTTTGTTATTTTGTGGCTGTTGGATCCTTGGGTATTCCCAGCCCTTGGTGAACCCAGGCTGTGGATGCCTCCCTCCCACACAGTTCGGGGCTTTCCGCCCCCCTTCCCAGGGCAAGGTTTGTGTCCAGAGAGATCTTTGCCGATTGACTTGTCCCGATGAAAGAGCTCCTCGCAGGCAGCGCAAGATCCGCCTGGCTTGGGGCTCTCTCTGATGTGGAGAGAGCCCTCTCCCTGCGCTCTGCATCTTCCCGGGGCTGCTCGGGAGTGCTGCGGGCAGCCGGGATCCAGGGAATGTGCTCTGTCAAAGCCATCAATAACGCTGGGCAGGGGCTCATCGCCAGGAGGGCTGGCTTCAGGAAAGGTTTTGCTGAGTGTCAGGATCATCTGTTGTCACAGTGAGAATTTTAGTGTTTTAGATTCTTCCTGTGACCGTGCTCAGCCCAGGGACGTGCTGCCAGATTGGCACCAGGAACCACTTTCTGTCCCCCGGGCTTAACTTTGCTGCAGATTTCTGCTTCTGTAACTCATTTTGCCAACAGCTTTTTTATGTAATGTCGGGGGTTGCCACGTATCTTTTTCTTTGGCTGTTGTTATCAAAGGGATGCAGGATGAATGGTGGATCTGGCAGCTCCTCCTTTGAACCTGTGGGGATTGCAGAAACCCCGCTGGACTGAGCTGGGCTGTTTGTGAGTGGGGTGACCTCCATCCTTCTTGGGAGCGCTTTAAAAGCAAGTTTGGAAAATCTTTTTCTCTTGGAAAATCCGGAGAGGAGCAGAAGTAAAGCTGTGGCTGAACGGCTCTGATGTGCCGACCGCAGCACCTTTTAGGATGAGTGCATGGATGTGATGGCAGGCATCCCTGGGGAGGAGGGAGTTTGGCTCCAGGTGCTGTGTTATCCCTATTTATGGGCTGATTAAATCAACCTGGTTAATTGATTTTTAACTTGATGAGCAGGTAGTTAACCTGAGTTGTCTTTTTATGCTGGTTAGTTTTACATTCCTGTTGGTCTGTTGAACAGGTGTAAGCTGCCTCCTGGGCGCTGCTTGGGATCCCGTTGCTGTATAGGGAGTTTCTGATGAGGAAATGGTGGAGATTTGGTGGCCACCTGTGTGTGTTGTTAACTTTAGATTTATTTTTACTAACAATAAAGTTTCTTGGTGAGAGCAGGTGTTCCAGCGCTGGCCCTTCTGCTGTGGCCTGTTAGTTTTGCAGGAACATTCCAGGGATTCAGCTGTTTTTTCAGGTGGGGCCATGGGCTGGAACCCACATGGGTTGTCTGTGCAGCTGAGTCACGGTGAAATTTAGGACTGTCCTGCTGGGCTGTCTGCTGCGTGGGGCCTCTGTACCAGCTCTGGCCTTTGAAGCAGCAGGAAAAAATGTTTCCTGTGACTTTGACAATACAAGAAAAAGACCAAAGAAGGCTTAAAGCCCACAACAAACCCAACAGCCTCGAGGTGCCGAGCCTGGTGGTGCCGGTGGCTGCCGGCGGTCCCTGAGGCGGAGGGGACGTGTTGGTCTCTGGCCTTCAGGGAGGTCCTGGTGCTCGCCTGCACATCAGCTCTGCGCAGGAGGTGACTGCCCAGTGCAGAGGTGGGGCCTGCTGGATCACCCTGCTGGTGGGGTGGGGGTGAGGCTGTCTGGGGGGTGCAGAGGAAGGGGAGGAGGATGATCCGGAGTCAATACAGCTGTCTTGCTGAGAGCCTATTGATCCCACGTGTGCTGTTGCATTAGCACAGCCACAACTGTACCTTCCTCTGAGTCATTCCTCCTCCTGCTGAAACCAGGCTGAGGGAAACTGCTGGGGAGGCACTTTCGAGCATCCAGGTGGGAATTCTCAGGTCTCCTTCCTGCTGCAATGGGAGCTGATGTGTGTCGTGTAGAGAGCCCTTAACTTCCATGGGGTGCTTGCAGAAGGTTTTCTGGGACCTTGTGGGGACATGTGGTAGTTTCTTGGTGCATAAGTTCATCATCATGCTGGTGAATTTGATGTGTTAGAGTGGGCATTGGCCTGGGGAGCACCTAGGCGGGAGAGAAACCCATCCTGGGGACACCAGAGGCTGTGAGCTTCTGCTGAAGGCCTTCTCCATGGGATGCCTCGCCGTGCCCCTTCAGCATCAGGGCAGACCGGTGTTTAATAGCCCCCATCAAACACGATAACTAACAGCTCTGCCTAATTATGAGCATGAGAGTAGTTCCAGAACTGCCTCAACCTTCAAGCATGTAGGACTCCACTCGGGTGAACAGTTACGGAGAGACCATTCTCTCTTCTCACTCCCGGTGCTTTGCCTGGGCACTCTGAGATTATCTGGCTGTGGATTTTATTTTGCGGCAGAATCAAGCGGGAGTTTAGTGTGTGTCCCAGCAGAAATGGCAGAGGATGCAGAGCTGGTCCTGGAGCTGCTGGCACCAGCCTGTGCAAAAGGAACAGGGCAGGTGGTGCTGTCAAGTATTCCAGCCGGCAGAAACCTGTTCCAGATGGAGAACTAGAGGAACTTTTTCTAATCTGTGCCTTGCCCAACAAACATCTTTCTAAGGCTGCTTGTGCTGGCCCTACTCCTGCCACGTCCCTGATGTGCCCAGCTGCAGCACTGCCCAGACAAACTGGTTGCTGCTGGGCAGGGGAGCTTCTCAAATCCTCTTTACCTGCAGCAGGAGGCAAAGGCAGCTCCCTGCGTGCAGAGTCCTCGCTGTTCTCTCCAGACAAAGCCTTCTGAAGGGACCTGTTGCTGCTGCAGCTGAAACACAGCCCAGGGGGCTGCAGTGTGACCCCCGAGAGCCTGTGCAGGTGCCAGCGTGACCCTGCCATGGGATAACGGGATGCTCTGCGCCCTGGGCTGGGCGCTGGGCAGGAGGGATGGACGAGGACATCGCTCACGCTCAAGGAAGGTGCCATCTCCAGCAGCGGGGTTGATTTGCAGAAATTAAAGTTGTTTGCATGGCTGGCCTTTGTTATGTTGTAAGGTGAAGCTCTTCGTATGACAAAAACAACTGTAATTGCTTTGGCTTCTGATGTTCTGCTCTCTTAAAGGTGTTTCTTAAAATATGTTAATTGTCCTTGTAAGTATAGCCTCAACCTCATGCAAAATAGTGCTTCTGCCAGGCTGGGGAATAAGCTGTGTCTTTCTGCTGCTGGGCTGTTGTGCAGCTCGAGATATGCCCTTCAGAAGGTTTGCAGGCTCTGGGTAAATAAGAAACCAGGGTATTTATTTTTCATATTACTTTTTTCCCTCCCATTGTGCAAAGTGGCCGCTATTTGCCAAGTATTTTCCTACAGACGATGGAACTTAAATGCATTAAAAAATCCTCTTCTAATGGCTAGTGTTGGGTATAGAAAACTCTCTGGTTTTCACTTAAAGTTGTATTAAATGAAATAGCTGGAATGAATTGGTGGTTTCTGACCCTGGGGAGAAACTTTTCAAAAGTCCAGAAATGCTGCCAGTGTGATCGGACACTGATTGAGTCAATGAATTGGCATAAACCTTCTGGCATAAAACCTTCTGAAAATTATTTATCCTGCAAGGCTCAGGGAGGATTCATCCTTAGCATTTGGTTTGGGGCTGAGAAGCAGCTGGGAAGGAGAGAGGAGATTTTCTGTGGATTGTGTAGAACAAATTTCTGGGAATAAGTGTTGGGGTCAAGGGAGTGTTTGGGGTTCAGTCCCAGGACATCCATGGGATGCTGCAGAGCTCCTGAACTCCTGCTGCTGCCATTGTAGCTCCTGTTAGGAAAAGCAGGTTAGAGCTGAAGCTTTTTGTGTTTTTTTTCTTCTTTATTTCACATTATGAGAGCATGTCTGGGTCATGCCACAAAGGGCAGGGACAGCTTGGAGGCCACGCTGGGGTTTTTATTTAAGGATGGGGCCATCTTGCTGAAGGAGCCGGGTCCATCAGCATCCCGGGGCTACTCCTGATCCTGCCTCATTATGAGCTGCAGCGGCAGAGAGAAAATCATTGAAATGTAAACTGTGATTGCTCCAGCCAGCTCTCTGCAGCTGGGGACCGTGCCAAGGGCATGGCCAGCGCCGCAGCCGCGCGGGGCCCCCTCGGCTTCCCCGTGGTGGCACGGGGGAGAGGAAGGCAGAGCCAAGCCCGGGGCTTAAATACCCTTCAGTCCACTGGGTCTGGGCCTTGAGTAGATCCAAGGGAGGTGAGAGACTGTGGTGTGGGGGGCATTTCCCTCCCTCGATGGGCAGGGTATGGCCGGAGTTCACCCCGTGCTCTCCTGGCACCGTGTGGGTGCATGTCCCACTGCAGGGCATGCTGCTCCAGGGGCTTTGTGCTGCAAAAATAGCCCCATTTTCTTCTCTGTGCCAATTTTCATCCCAGTTGTGCATTTAATAGCCCCTGTGCTTGGGTCAGACGAGAGCCACTGAGCCAAGGAACATGGAGCTCAGTGCAGGTGCTGGGGCACAGCCCCAGGAATGATTCCAGCAGGGTTAATTAGCCAGATCCCAGCTGTATGCCCTCTTGCTGGTTGGGATTAATCAGCTTACTCTTTTAAAAAACTGTTTTTTGAGAATTCCTGCCCTGATTCTGCTCCAAGGGTGTGAAACCGTGGTGTGGAAATCCCAGTGCACGCAAGCCCAAGTTGCAATGATTTGCTGGGTGAACTCCAGGGTGAAGGATGGGAACAGCAGCGGGTCTGAGAGTGCTGTGCTGGTTCTTATGGGATTGGGTGGGATGAGGCTTTCCTGCCCTGAGGAGGGAGTTTATCAGAGGTTATTTGTTACAGGCAGCCTGACTGCTGTTGAGGAATGTATTTACAGGGGAGGATTTTTGCTTTGTTGTTCTTTCTTGCTGCCAATTACCAGGCACAGAAAATAATGACCCTGAATGTGAACTCATGCATCTCTTGTGACCAAGAAAGAAGGCTATGCATGTTTGTGACTGTATTTTTATACGTGTACATATAATGTTTAAACTTCTCAGTTTGCCGTAATGCAGTGCAGTTCTAGATGTGCTTGACTTTTAATTTACACACCAATTAATCTAAAGCCCTGTCCGAAACAGGGGTAATGTACCCTTACTGCGATAGTTGTCCTTCAAGGAACCCACAGGAGTAGCCCCGCTTGAGCATGAAGGTGGACTTTGGACCTTCTGAGTTAGCCATGGATGTAATAAACATCAGGTAATGCAGGTGAAACCCTGAGTTGGGAGTTTTTGTGTGGTGCTACTGCCTGGTCTTTGACCCTTCCTGCACACAGAGGCGTTTTGTGGTGGTTAAAGGAACATCAGAGTGAACCACAGTCCAGGTCAGGAAAATGACTGCTCTTATTGCAGCGAAACCTCAAGCTGTGGCAGACACCTGAAATGTTTGCAGAACACTTTAGGGAAGAATTTGCTACTTATCAAAACTGAAAAAGGTTCCCCGTGAGCTTTCTGTGTCTCAAGTTGGTTGTAAAGCAGCTGCCCTCGTACGGCTGTGGCCTGCTCTAAGGCAAGTCTTGTGGGGTTGGGTTGGGTTTTTGCTTAGCCTGGACCTTCAGGTATGAGCAGGGACCTGTCTGGAGACGGTGGCAGGGCTGGGAAGGACGAGGATTGGTGGGTGATGGGCTTCACGTGGCTTTCCTCGCGTGAACACTCTTTAGGGTGTTGTCTGGGTCATGGTAAGCTCATCAATTCTACTAATGAAGCTTTTGAGGGTTTGGTATTCCTGCTCTTGGCCTGTCCTGTGGTATCCAGAGGGTTTGGAGAAGAGCATCCCTAGAGGGAAGATCCTGCAGCCTGGAAATGTGGAGCTGTGCTCTCCTTTTGTGCTTGGTTTGTCTATGTCTGAAGTCTTCTCCAGCTGACTGAAACCTGGGAGTCATGGGAATGAGTTAAACGTGTCCAAGTATGGACCACGGGACTGCAAGAACTCTAAGCAACAGTCTATAAACCCTTATTGTGAGCAGTGTAAGCCCTTAATTACGGGTGGTGACTCCCAGCCCGTGCCACAACGCAGGGTGGTGGGATGGTGCTGCAGCTCCTCCAGCGTGTGTGCTCCTGGCCTGCTGTGCCACCATCCTTTGCCATTTTTAACCAAACCCCGTCTGATTTTGTTTATTTATTTATTTTTTTAGATTTCATTATTAATTTTCTCCTCCCTGAGCAGTTTCTCGTAGTGGTGACTTTTAGTCCCCTGTGTTTGTCCCCAGGTGGTGCTATGGGGACCTTCAGACCCTGCTGTGGCAATTCCAGCAGATCAACAGCAGCCCTGTGTAACCCCCCTTGCTGCCCTCCCCGGCTCTGTGTGGTGCAGGGCAGGTTGTAGGATACCCTGTTCCTGTCCTCCTTAATGTACAGCCCCCACCTCCCTCTCTTCGTGTTCCCACACAGGCACTGGTGGTGGCACCAGCAGAGTGACTTTGCCTTCTCTGGGTGCTCCAGGTGCTTGGTGCTTCCATGGATCCTCACTAGGAGACGTGTGCTGTGTCATGGAATCCTAGAATGGTCTGGGTTGGAAGGGACTTCAAGGATCATCCAGTGCCACCCCTGCTATGGGCAGGGACACCAGCCCGGGCTGCTCCAAGCCCCGTCCAACCTGGCCTTGGACACTGCCAGGGATCCAGGGGCAGCCACAGCTGCTCTGGGCAACCTGTGCCTCTGGGAAACCTGTGTCCACCCTGACTTCTGGATATTCTTCTTGGCTCTCACCCACAAGTCTCTGTTTGCCGTGTGCTCCTAGCTTAGCTGTTCCTTGAGAACATCCTCTCCACATCTGGGCTTGACCAACCCTTTCAGACCACAACCAGTTCCCACCCTGCCGGACCACGGGCAGCCCACGAAGGGATGAGTTTCCCTCGGTGGCTCCACGCCCGGTGGAGCACTTACACCCAGCTAATGCAAACCTTCAGCCTTCCCGTGAGTCACTGCCCAGGCTCCCTCCTGGAAGGGTCACGGCGTGTGAGGTGCTGCTGGGATGTGCTAACCACCACTTACAGGGCTGCTGGGAGCAGGATGTGTTGTGGGTGAATCACGGCCACTACTTATCACAATAGCACGTTACACCTCAGGGATGTGGCCCAGCGAGTCACTGCCCTTCAAAGAGAAAAAAGACCCTTAATGTGTTTAAAGATGGCTTTTTAAAAATCATGGGAATGTCCGGTTTCTTCTGAAAGCCCCACAGGGATGGTTTCAGGTGGCTCAGGCAAACCTCCAGCTGCCAAAGCAGGTTGGATGTGAGCAAGCACCTGGGGCTGCTGACGTGTATTAGCAAATGAGTGTTGAAAACGGCTTTAAAATAAAATAGAAATAAAAAAATCTGATCCCTGTGCCTGCTGAGGAGCTGGTCCTTGGTGCTGCACCCCAGATGAGCACGGTTGGTGTAAGCATATCTCAAGGCAGCCAGTGAGTGCCAAGATGCTGAGATGATAGAAGCTGTAATTTTCAGTCTAATTAAGCTGAGTAACTCCTTGTGGATTTATGCTGCTTAATTACTGTGAGCTCTGGGAAGCTCCGTGCTGTGGGTGTTGCTGTTCTTTGGGCAGAGAGTTGGTGCCCAGCGAGTGCCCTGGGCATGGTGTGGGGCTCGTTCAGGGACACTCAGTCTCCTGGTGGGGCGGGCATGGAGAGCTGGAGGTGGCTTTCAGGTGGCAGCACTGGACTGCTGTGGTCTTGGATTGGTCCCACATCTCCTGGTAGGACCCTGTGCCCTGTTTTGGAGGAGAGGGTTCCACTCCAGAGCCACACAGTCCTGGGTGGGAGGTGGATGTGGGAATACTGGTGTGGCTCTTGCCAGCCTTTCCCACAGTTGTGGAGGGCCAGTTTGTTGCTTAGCTGATGCCTCTTTCACCACCATGGTCAGTGGGAAGAACTACAATAATGGAAGAAATTGAAGACAAAGAGCCGCTTATCCAGAGCTTGGTCGGCATCTCATGTCTTTGTGCTGTCCCTTTGCTCTCCTGTCTCACCTGGCCTTGGAAGAAATCAGTTCTCTGCTGGGTTAGACTCTGAACGCCTTCACTGTCATCTTGTAAATAATACCAACAAGGCATGTTTTAGCTGAAGCAAGACCTTCCACGCCACGAAAAAGCTCTTAGGGAAGGCAGGTCTGCGTGAGGTGTGAACATCTCACCTGTGGGCTGGTGTAGAGCTGCCCTCAGGGGTACTGCAGGGCCTCCCCTGCTCCTCTGAACTGGGGTTTTCTCCCCATGTCTTTCGGGGAGCAGAGGTCCCAGGGTGATGGACCTGCCCTTGGCCCTCCTGCAGCACGTGTTTCGTAGCCCTGGGCAGTACAAAGACACTGGCCAGAGATAAGCAGCTCATATCTTGCTCCGGTAAACTCTAGAAGTGCCAGGTTTTCCTTTTTCCTTTCCAAAGCCTTTGTTTTTGTTTGGATCCTGCCCCAGCAGAGAGACAAGCTGTTCCTCCCCGTGCAGAGTGCTGCTGTTTTGTCTGCCCTGTCGCGGGGGAGGGAGGCAGAGCTCTGACATAAAACACTCCATTTAAAAACAAACACGAGGGAAGGGGAAGAATCGAGGTGTCTTAGGCGTGCAGGTGTCAACTCCATGAAACCCTGGTGCTGAGAGTTAAAGGGCTGATGCTTTGGGTGCAACCGGTGGCAGGGACGGCTGCGGAATTCAGCCTCGGGGCAGGTGCTGCTGCCCGGCCCCTGCTCGTCAGAGCTGCTTTGAAGCCTCGTGTGCTCTTGCCATGCCAAAATAAACTCGGAGTCGAGGCTGTCAGAGCTAATCTTCATCTCTCTGCACTTTGCCCTCCCCGCTGCTGTTCCTGCGAGGGACGGCCGTGCTCGCACCCCTGGGTTTCGGAGAGCCCTCCCAAGCCTGGGGACCGTCCCCGTGCTGCCAGGTGGACACGAGAAGTGCTTGGTCAGCTTTGAGCGACCTGAGCCGCCCATTTGCTTGACCATGAGGGTGCGCCTTAATCATCCTTAGTAATAAAACCTGCTTGAATTTCCCTTTCAGCACCCGACACTATGCTGGAAGGGGTGGGGATGGCTGAGGCTGCTCCGGGCTGAGCGACTCGCAGTCCCCAAAAACGAGCTGCAAGCAGGCTTTTCCTCCCCAAGCACTGCTCTACCCAAAATAGGGGTTTGCATCCCAAAGTCCAGCGTTTAAAACTGTGTTCTCACCCGAATGGAACCTCCTCGTGGCCCCTCTTTTTTTTTTTTTAATATGGATTTCTGCACCACGCACGTTTTATCTTTGGACTAAAAGTCAGTTCTCAGAAACAGAATATTCTGTTTGTCAGTGCCAAAAGGTCTGTGGGCTCTCTCCTTCTCCCTCTTTTTAAAATATTATTTTAATTTATTACTTTGTTTTTTGACTGAAGAAGGTGCTGTCTCCTGCCAGCCTTTGCTCTGGTACAAAGTTTCAGCACTGGGAGGTGACGTGAGGTAAATCAGCAGAATGCAAACTCCGCTGTTACTGACTAAACTTTGCCCAGATCTCACCGAATCGCCAACCTGACACGTATTTAAGAGCTCCAGCTCTTCTCCTGTGAGGAGAGAGCTCAGCCCCAGCTCAGCACTGGAGCAGCCCTTGTCCCAGCTGAGCATCCTTCCAGGGTCCTGGCATCCTTCTGCTTCAAAGGGTGATATTTTTGAACCCTTTGGATATAACTCATGCCTGAGCTGATTGTTTGCTCTTACATCCGAGGTTTTAAATGGTATTTTCTTTTTTTTTTTTTTTGGATAGCTGGTTTACTGCTTTTTTGTCTTTTTTGTTTTTTAGTCTGATATGACTCTGCTTTACTTTTTCAGTCATTTGAGAGGTGTTACCCAAATTTAGGCTGTCATTAGTCGCCAGCAGGATGGTTTTTGGTGCCCCTGTGTGAAGAGCAGGCTGGATGTTGTGGCTGATGGAAAATGTTCCTTGTGCAGAAGTGTTTTAACTGTGGGACCACTCAGCTTGTAACGAGTGAGATTTCATCCTCCTAGCAACTCTGAAGGCAGTTTCTTGTCTCTCTGCTTTCAGTACTAATGGCTGAATGTTTCCAAAGGAAAAACCTTCCAACAAAATGATTTAATTTTCCTGGGCAATATTTTGGGCACAATCTGTTGGCGACTCTTTTATCTGGCATGCCATCTCTCGGCTTATAACCCTCTTTGATGTGGCTCATTCAGGGGAAAAATGGCATTACACACTACCTCAATCATTCAGATGTCAGAGAGGATATTGCATTTGACTAATCGGGGGAAATTTGGGAAGATTTAGTAATGCCAGGAGACATGACCCACTTCCAGTTAAACGCTTTTCAGACAATAGAGGTTGTGCTAAGTGGAGGGGGAGGGAGAAACACTCACAGAGTAGAAAAAATTGATAGCTATTTATAATTTTAAATTCTATTGTGCTGACCCTTTCCTCGGTTCAGGATGCGTTTGCTTTCTTTTTCCGTTTCCTTTTTTTTTTTTGAGAAAAAGATAACACTGATACTAACTGGTTTTCAACAGATGTGTGTTATCTGGAGATGACCATCCCTGTGCTGTGGGTACCCATCACCTTTGGGATGTGGCTGATGGACACTGGGATGTGGCTGAGGGTGTTAGGAGCTGTGGTCCAGCATGGTGTGGCTCTGCTCCAGCTGTGAGTGACCAGCTGGTGACCATCCCGTGGTGGCCGGGGATGTGTAACAGGGTGTGGGAATTGATTTTGACTGTCCCAGCTCAGGAGGGTGTCCACCTGATGATGTGCATCTAAAGTACACAAAGACAGAAGTATGTTAGTCCACAAAGCCAGATTTTGGTGTTTTCTTCCAAACCTTCTGTGTTGCTCGTTCCTGGTCCTGGGAGTGTCTGGCCAAAACCAAACAGAAACTGCAGAGGTGTTGCTCTGTGATGTTGTAGAACTGCGAGAATGCCAAACCTAAGTTGGTAGTATGTAAGCTTTTTCTTCAAAGGCAACAAAAGAGAACATTCTTTTAAGAGGTAACTCCGTAATTTCCAGCGCTGCAAGTTCTGTCAAGCAGCTTGTGGCTGTTCCTTTGTGCAAGGTTTTATCTTCGCAGCCATGTGAGCTGAGCAAAAGCAACTTACTCTGCTTAAAGCTTATTAAACCCCTTATTAAAAATAGTTCTGTAATCCTTTTGGAGTATAGCAACAACACTTCTGTCTCGATTTCATATTGTAGCTAAACTCACGTTGTAGCAATTCTCAAGACGCTGCTGAGATGCAGACACGCGATATTGCAAGACCCTGGTGTGAATGTCCGACGGATGGAGCAATGCCAGAGCCCACCTGAAAGTGGGAGGATGAGCTGTGCTGCATGGGCAGCGTTTTGGGGCAAAAAAAGTCCTCCCTAGGGCCGTGCTGGAACTGCTGCTGGTTTCTGGAAGGGGGTCCGAGTCCTCAACCTTTTGTTGTTACTTTTGCAAACAGGCTTTTGTGTGATCATTCAGGTGTAGGTGTTTTTTAACATTCTGCTTTTGCCCGCAGCCAGGACTCCACTGCTCTCCTTCCACAGTACAAAATCCACTCTTGTTTTCTGAGCTGTTCCCCAAACGCTATTCTTTGAGGAGCCACATTATAATATATAAATAAGCTTCAAGTATCTTTACTGAGCAAGTTAGCACCTTCCTTGGGTTAAAATCTTGTTTCTTCTGCCTTCAAGCTTCAGAGCCAGTAGACTGACATTTTTTGGATGCATCCCTGTTGATAAATGCTGCTTTTACGTGCAGTTACAGAGATCGCTGGAAGAGACGTAGCCTGGACGCTTGTCTAGATAAATTAATTTCCTTTGCACACTCCTCTGGGTGCCTGAGTTGGTCACTGGGGGCTCTGAACTCTGAGCTATCCCTGTGTCCTATGAGTGACTCAAGAGGAATTTCTGAAGCCTTAGCAGTGGGTGTTGGAGTCCTGGCTGGAGCTGTGCCCATGCCCAGAGCTCGTGTGGTGTTTGGGTGGCTCTGGAGCGATGGGCAGGCTCGGGCTGGGCAGCAGGGTTGTCTCCCTGGTGCCTTCCTGCTCACTCTCACCTGCCTGGGAAGCAGCTGGAAAGCTGGGAACAGCTAAAATGTACCTGGGATCTGGACAAACCTGTCCTGGCATGAGGCTAAACTTGAGTATAGTTAATTTGTCTGGAAAGGGAAAAGGCCAACTTGGCTTCACTCTTCCTGCTCACACAAAACAAATGTAATTTTTCAAGTCAGGGCAGAGCAAATGAGTGCAGATCTGAACCAGGGCTCATATTTTGAAAGCTGAAGAGCTTTTGAAACACCTTAGCAGATGGAAGAGGCCCTGGCTGCATCTGTCTTACCTGCTGTAACCCCATAAACAGCACTGACCCTTGTCTCTGACAGGCTTTGTACATCATTTATGTCTGATTCGAAAGCTGGCTGCTCTGTTAACACACTTGTCCATGACTGAGCCTCGGAGGAGTCTCTTGGGAGGTGCGGTGCCCATCCACAGGGCTCGTGTTCGATGGCTGAGATGCATTAAGGGTGCTTAAGCTGCTGGATGGAAGCAGGCCAGTTAAAAATGGAGACACGGCTTTTTCCACCCTTTGTTTGCAGGCAGAGCTTAGGGAAAGCTGAAGGCAGCAGCGAGGCCTGCGTGGGTTCTGTGCTCTGGCAACAAACCAGCAGTGAGGGGGTGGGTGGGGTGTCCTTCGGGCCACCAGCCCTGAGCGTGGGTGTGAAAATGCAGCCGTGGCCTTTGGCCGCTAACCCAGCCGTGAACATCTGTGGGGTGGGAGTGACACGTGAGATCCCGACGGGTCTCTTCAGGGGCTGCGTGTCCTTGCAACAACCAAACACTGCTGGTGCGGGGGTGATGTCGTGCCCCTGTGCCCCTTGTTGTCCCTCGGGTCTGTGAGGGTGCTGCGAGCCCCCCGAGCTGGGGAGCCCAGAGCTGCTGAGCTCTCTGCTTGTGTTAAACATCCCTTCCACGTGCTCACAACCCCCCCACCTTCGGGGGATTTAAGCATTTTTCTGGGGAAGTCTCTTGCGTTTTATTCCCGCAGACTGAATGTACGACACTGGGGATAAATTTACTGCAGCAATAAAACACAGGTTAGGAGTGATAATGATATTAACCGTGGCAGTCTGTCTCACTACTGGAGCAGCTTCTATCCTTGTGATGAGATTTGTGGCTTATTTTTTCCCTGTGTCAGTGCAAAATGAGGTGTGGACTTTTCTCCCGCACATGCAAATCCTGGAGGGAGCTCAGCAGTGCCGGAGGAGCGGGGAAACCCCAGCTCATGAGCTTTCCCAGACAGCGCTCCTGGCTGGAAACAGGCTGTGGGGATGCTGAGGTTTCCTTTGAAACAAAGCCCAGGCCTTTGCCAGTGCTTTGCTGGTAGATGGACAGAGGGGAGCCCTCCTCTCTGAACAGGCTAAAATGCCTCTTAAGCAGGTTGAACTGCTTTCCTGTGAAAAGAGCCTTTGTGAAAACCAGCCCCTTGGGATTCCTCCCTGGGACATCAGTGCTGGCAGTCGGGAGCTCGCTCTGTGGATGCGCTGGGCCTGTCGGGGCAGCCGGGCTGTGACCATCAGCGCTGCCTTTGCAGACCTGGCAGACACCTGGGACGTGTCGTGCCCTGAACAAGGTGGCTTCTCTGAAGTGCATCAGTCTGGAGCTTGGATCCACAATCCTACAGCTGGAAATGCCAGCAACTGAAGGAGCACGGAATTACGGGAATTCTACACGCCCTCTGTGGGGAATCCCAGAATCACAGAAGGGTTTGAGCTGGAAGGACCTTAAAGCTCATCCAGTCCCACCCCTGCCACAGGCAGGGACACCTTCCACTGTCCCAGGCTGCTCCAAGCCCTGTCCAGCCTGGCCTTGGACACTTCCAGGGATCCAGGGGCAGCCACAGCTGCTCTGGGCACCCTGTGCCAGGGCCTCCCCACCCTCACAGACAGGAATTCCTTCCCAACATCCCATCCAGCCCTGCCCTCTGGCACTGGGAAGCCATTCCCTGGGTCCTGTCCCTCCAGGCCTTGTCCCAAGTCCCTCTCCAGTGACTGAAATCAATGATTGAAAGCATCAGGGAGAATCTGGTGGGAGGTGAGCACTGGGCTGGGTGTGCTCTGCAGGGTTGCTTGGCGTGTGGCTTTCCAGCTGATGCAGGGGACATCCTGCAGCTTCGCATCTGGAAGTGACCCTGATTTGCAAATACAACACAGGAAGGATGGGGAGAGGAGGGGAAAGCAAATATTTGCCTTTCTGTGGCTGAATCCATCTCGCTGATGCTCTGATAGATCCTGCTCCTCTCACACTCGAGTCTCTGCTCTTACTAAAGTATTTTTGTTTATACAAAGTGTGTCTTATCTCCACCGTGGCGGGGAGTGGGGAGGCTGTGCTCTGACAGTGCCTTTAATAATGCTCTGATAAGGGCTCGCTGCCCCTGGCAGGGAGGAGGAAAGCCAGCCTTGCTGCCTTATCAGGGAGCAGCAAGGTGCGAGGTGCCACAGGGAGGAGGGAAACTGAAGCAGTGGCAAAGGCTGGTTGGAGTTTGGTGTCTTAGGTGAAGAGGGGGGTATTAACTGTGGGTGGCACCTCTGCATTGCTCATTGCTGTGTCCTGGGAGGGGCAGAAGCCAGGACGTGACTTCTCTGGTCAAAAATAAGTCCCAGTGACTGTTACAGTTACCAAGTCAGTGGTTGGAGGTTATTTTATTGATTAAAAATCCCACACCCGAGTTCAGTATGCCTTATTTCCACGAATTATATCCCAGTAGTTATGGTTACATGAGACTTACACCTGATACTCTTAAGATTTCTGCGAAATAGGTATTGGTGCTGCCTTTGTGATTTTAGCAGGGAGAGGGAGTTGATCCAAGCTGAGAAGTTTGGCATGTGAGGGAACCCCACGTTCATCTCTTGGCTGAGCTTTGGGTAACTCTGCAGTTGAGCTCCTGGGGCTGCCTCAGGGATGTCACTGTCCCTGCTGCTGTCCCCAAGCTCTGCCTGCCCTCCTGCGAAATTGCCTTCTCAGCAGATTGGGTGATGGGGATTGGGAGCCCACCTGCAGAGCTGCCCCAGCCCTGGGCTCCAGCAGCACAAGGACCTGGAGCTGCTGGAGCCAGTCCAGAGGAGGCCACGGAGCTGCTCCCAGGGCTGGAGCCCCTCTGCCCTGCAGCCAGCCTGGGACAGCTGGGGGTGCTCACCTACACAAGAGAAGGCTCCAGGGAGAGCTCAGAGCCCCTGGCAGGGCCTGAAGGGGCTCCAGGAGAGCTGCAGAGGGACTGGGGACAAGGCCTGGAGGGACAGGACCCAGGGAATGGCTTCCCAGTGCCAGAGGGCAGGGCTGGATGGGATATTGGGAAGGAATTCCTGTCTGTGAGGGTGGGCAGGCCCTGGCACAGGGTGCCCAGAGCAGCTGTGGCTGCCCCTGGATCCCTGGCAGTGTCCAAGGCCAGGTTGGAGGGGGCTTGGAGCAGCCTGGGACAGTGGAAGGTGTCCCTGCCTGTGGCAGGGGTGGGACTGGATGAGCTTTAAGGTCCTTCCAGCTCAAACCCTTCTGTGATTCCATGATCGTGGAATGCAATGCCTCCACAGGCCACAGGTGCTTGTGGTTGTATGGCTGAAAAACTGGCTTTATTCAGGGCAGTAAGTTATAAAATGCCTTTAACTGTCCAAGCTGAAAGATAAAATGCCACAGCAAGTGGGCAGCCCCCGCACAGCCCTCAGCCTGGCATTTCCCAGGACTGGCACATTGGTATGTGCTTCACAGGTTGGAGGGCTGTAAATGATCACCTGATGCCATGATCCAAACTGGGATTATTATTTTTTTTTTCTTCTTAATAAAGCACCCAAGAGTACTCTTTGGAAAGTTTGCAGCAGCCTCCTGTTTCACCACAGTGTGGGACGGAATGTGGAGCAGCTATGAGGGGGTGTGAGTTCCTTCACTTCTCTCTGCTTTTTGTAGATCACATCCCCTTTGGAGAGGGTCCCAAATCCCTGGTGCATCCATGAGTGTGCATGGCCACTAACACCTCTTGTGATGCATTTGGATATTAGGAAAAATTCCTCCATGGAAAGGGTTGTCCAGCCCTGGCAGAGCTGCCCAGGGCAGTGTTGGAGTCCCCATCCCCGGAGGGGTTTAAAAGCCGTGTGGATGTGGTACCTGGGGACAGGGGTCAGAGGTGGCCTGGGCAGTGCTGGGGGATGGTTGGACTCGATGGTCTCTGAGGGCTTTTCCAACCCAGATGATTCTGTGAGTCTGTGATTTGGAGGTCCTGTGGGACAAACCCGTACCGTGAGTGATGCTGTGGGGTGCCAGGAGTGCACGCTGGCCTTGGCAGTGACTGAACACACGTGAGTTCAGCTGTCCCTATCCAACCACTGACCCTTGGGGTCTGAAGGAACTCAGCTACTGGGACTGAATATTTTGTCAGAAAGGGCAGAAACCTTTGGTCTTGTACATTCTGAACTGGGAACTGTCAGCGTGGTTGGCAAAAGCTTCGCTTTTACGACGAAATAAACTTGAAAAATGTTATGTTTGTTCAGTTTATTTTTTTTTCTTCTTTGTTTTATTCATCTGCCTGGCAAAGCATGAGGTCATTCCTTAGAGAAGAGAGAAAAGAGGCAGTGCAGTGCTTGGTAGAGGTGAATTTGAGTTACTCTTTGGCCCTAATTTGAATGACTTCATGATTATCTTCATGCACTCTGAAACCATTATAACTTCAAGGTGTATTTTCATTTGTTTTGCTGCTTTTCTAGTTAATAACAATTGTTTTCCCCACCTTGGGTGGTAAGAGTAGGTGTAAGTAAAGCTTAAAACGGGTTAAGTCCTTGAGCTGAGCTGATGAGACCCAGTGGCTTCACGGCGAGTGGCATCAGCTGCTGTGTGACCATAAATCCGTGTCTTTCCCCGAGGGAAAGGCATCTCTTGGATTGGAACTGTGTTTCCTGATGCTGGGGCAAAGCTCCTTGGGCCTGAGCCGGGGAATGTGTAGCGGGAACAGAAATCTTAGGGCTGGGATGTGCCCGTGATGGTGGGAAGAGCCAGAGCTGGGACGTCCCTTCGTGGCAGCTCTGCAGCCCTGCCTGTGCCCGGGGTAGCCTGTGGCTGCTTGGGGGAGCAAAGGAATGCTCCTGCAGCACAGGGAGGGATGTTCATGTGAGTAAATGCATCTCCTGTTGGGATAGGGACGTCCTGCGTGTTGACCCAAGAGAGGCTTTGTGGCGGGAATGGGGAAGGCAGGAGCAGAACCCCGTGGCTGAGATAGATTGGTTTGGTTTTTTAATCTGTTTTTATTTTCTCCCTCTGTTTGAGTGCTTTGTTCTGTGGACACTTTGGTGTTTCATGAGAGCTGTGTTTGATCTGCCTGGGAATGTGTGTTTGTGTGCAGCTGGGGCAGCCGCCCTTCCAAAGGGAGGAGATAACCTTGGATTTGCCTAACACTCTGGGGACGTTGCCAGACCAGGGGGAGAAATCAAAATTCAAACCAGAAGGTGAAGGCTAGAAAAGATGCAATTGGTGGTGGTGATTTTTGTTTTTTTGGTTGGTTTGTTGCTTTTTGTTTGGTTGGTTTTGTCCTTTGGTTTTGGTTGTTGTTGTTGTTTTGGGTTTTTTTGTTGTTTTGGTTTGTTTTTTTTTTTTTTTTAAGTGGGTGCAGGTGCTCTTCTTGCAACCATTTTCCCACTTAGGCAGTCTTCTGCATGTTGCTCCCCTTCCCTGAGCCCCTCCTGCAGAACTCAAATGCTGCTTTGCTAAAGGCATCCCCTCCCAAATCACCTTCTGAGATTCAAAATTCAGGGGCTGATGGAGATGTTCTTTTCTGCATCCTTCCTTGTTTAAGCTTTTGTCTCCCCTACATTTGCTGGAGGAGATTGGATGTGGGATTTACGGGGTGCTTTTCCATGGAGCTGCTGTGTGGTGCAAAAAAGAGGCTGCGTGACACTAGTGCTGGAAGATCTGGAGAGCCAAACGTGCAGTATTTCAGCTGGACAGCTAAAATTGTGAGGGAATGAGAAGGAAAACATAGCAGACTGTCCAGCCATGCAGTGCCTTGCATTTTATATATATTAAAAAGAAAACCTCCTTTTGTTTGAGTTTCCTTGGACGTGTGTTTTGAACCAGTGTTAGTGCAGCAACTGCAAAATCTTGCTGATTTTTGTTACTGGAGGGAAGAGAGAGTCTGTAAACTACCGTGGAGTGACTCATGGTACAAGTGCTCATCCGAGGTCTGGTGTATGGACATCTTGGGAGCAGCAGACCCAGTACAAATCACATTCCCAAATACCTGGAAATGGCTGCAATGAGATGAAAGAAATTTAGGAAGAAGAATTTCTTCGCTGTGAGGGTGGGGAGGCCCTGGCACAGGGTGCCCAGAGCAGCTGTGGCTGCCCCTGGATCCCTGGCAGTGCCCAAGGCCAGGTTGGACGGGGCTGGGAGCAGCCTGGGACAGTGGAAGGTGTCCCTGCCCATGGCAAGGGGTGGCACTGGATGGGCTTTAAGGCCCCTCTAACCCAAACCATTCTATCATTGTATGAAAATGCAGAAGCAGGGGTTCCCTCCAGGAGACCTTTTCTCTGCCCTCCCATTCCTCATCAGCTGGGAGTGTCTGAGTGTGTGTTCAGTGCTTCAGTCATTTTAATTGCAGATATTTATTCCAGCTTTGTGTCTTGATCACCGGTGCCGTTCTCCAGGCGTCTAATGTCTCCTTGCTAACAGACCTTATTGCTGGAATTTTTTAATTACCACTGGTAAAACGTTGCTCATTTAAATCCTCGGTAATCAATTTGCTTTCCTCCAGTTGCTCGGCAGAGAAAAGGATGCAGAGGTGGCCCCAGGGGCCTTTCCAGCATAACCCTCTCACTGGAAAATGCTGAGAAAATGTCCTGTAACTTTAAGTCAAACCCCTTTGAATTAAGTATGCCTGAGCGATGTTCCAAGAGGGGTTTTAATGCACAAGTGCTGGAGATGTGAGGGGTAACTGCAGGTTGATTAATCCAATTACTTCTTCCGAATAAGGTTAACAGTCCAGTCTGGCGGAGAGGTTACACTGCAATTAAAGGTGGATTTTGGTGCTCTTTGGGCACAGTGGTGCCCAGTGGGGAGGATGGCTGGGCTCTGGTGTGGTGGGGGATGTGCCGTGGTACCCTGGATTTTGGGAGATGCTGGTGATACCCTGAGTGCCACCAAGGAGCCAGCCACTGCCAGCCACAGCCAAGGAGCAGCCACTGCTTTAAACATTTCCAGCTGAAAGCCCTGGTGTCCCCTGGGTGCATCCCTGCACCGTGGAGCTGGGCTCCTCCCAGGAGGAGCCTCCCATTTTCATCTAAAATCATGTAACAGGGGGTGGTCACTGCCCTGGGAAGTGAACGTGCTTGTGAATTTCCCTAAAGCATCTCAGGGCTGTGTTATAGATAGAGGACTCCAAAAACCCAGGGCAAAAGGCCATTTTTGACTATTTAATTAAACCCAAAGGCTGTTTTTTAACTATTCATTAACAATCAGCTGCAAATGGTGTATATTGAGCATGTTTTGGATCCAGCTTATGTTCACAAAGGTGCTCACATGGAGTTTGGATGGAAAAGGGGACAACGAAGGCAAGGTTACATCACAGCACTGCTCAAGGTTTTGATTAATTGAGAATTACACGAGAGAAAGGTAATTAATGCCAATCAACAGGGATTTGCAGAAAGTAGCCTGGAAGGATTTCACTCTTGCAGTATGACAGGCTGTTTGGTGAAAGTCATGCTACGTGGACACTTGGCCCCTGCATGGAGTTTTTAGTTAAAAAAGGGCAAAACCCCAGTCTGTAAAACCCCAGTAACTCTTACTATAATTAAAAAAAAAAATTGGCTGCATGGCTGAGCTGGTTGTGAAAGGCTCATCCTGGTTCCCCTCAGACACCGGGTCAAGTGCTTTTTCATGATCATGTGCAATGTGACAATTTTTTAGTCAATGGCTTGTGAGGAGAGGTGAGGAGTCCTGGAGTAGCTGATTTGGCCTGGGTGGTGCTGGGGATCTCCTCTTCCAGGCAGATCCACAAGTCAAGTCGAGTTGCCTGTGTTAGCTTTATCACCAGACTTTTTGTACTTCCCAGGGACTCTGCAGAGATTTCGGGGGCTTGCAGAGCGTCCCTCCTTCTGGCAGGGGGTGGACGGTGATGGTGAGCATCTTGTAGAGCAGATGGGGAGCATCTGCAGGGCCGAGCCAGGCCTGACAGGAGAGAAGCTCGGTGCTTTCTGTGGGGCAGTGATGGACCCTCCTCGATGGACCCTACGAGCTGGGGAGGGGACTCCCACCAGCACACTGGGTGCTGGCATCTCTTGGTGCTGCTCTGATCCTGGTGAACACTGAGTTTTGAAGGGCTTTGCAGGGTTTGGTTAATTCTGCCGTGGAGCACATGCTTTAACTCCAGGCTCAGCCCTGCAGAGGGAAGAGCCCTGCCTTGCGTGCCGTGTTTCACCAGGCTGCTGCTGCACCCTGGCCCAGCCCTGCCGCCAGCTCCCAGCCTTGGCAGCGCTGCTTCAGAGCCCCCCAGGGCCACGGGCTGCTGAGCTCAGCCTGATCCCAGGCTGGGGTGGGCTGCAGGGAGACCCCCAGTGCTGCCAGCTCCCGTAACGCAGCCCAGCTCTCCCCTGGGACATCTGAGGTGTTTGTTAGGGCGGTGCAGATGACAGCGCACATCCCCTGAGGGTGGGGGCTTGCTGACCCCTGGTTTCCGTTCCTTTGCTTTTTAAAGGGTAGAGAAGCAAAGTGAAAATAAGAGTTCTTACACGGCCCAGAGCAAATCCTGGTCTCACAGCCCACGAGGCAGTCGCTCTCCAGCCCGGGAGGGACTGCCTTTTTTACCCCAGATTAAGACCAAATTGTTTATTTGCGCTGTCCCGAAGCACCTGGGGCTTTACCTACTTCTGCAGCATCCGATGACTTACTGGAAGAGGAATTTTGCAGTGAGAGCAGGGCTGTGTGTGCACTCAAGACCTTGACGCTGAACTTGTCACTCTTAATTAAACCTGCAGTAACGAGCGACGCCGAGATGCCACAGAAGAAGTGGCGGGGGAGATGTTGGGAAGACACGAGTTGGCTGTTAGTTACATGTAAGACTATTGATTAGTCTTGGAAATCGTCCTGAAAATCACACTTCATTAAAGTAAAGCCTTCAAGGGTACTTCCAGTATTTCTATCCCGGTGTCAGGGCTTGCCTGCAGCCCCCCTGTGCTGTGTCTGCCTTTGGTGACATGAGGTTGGTGCAATGATGAACTGAAGCCTTTTAAATGCCCCTTCATTAGAAATGCTTCTAATGAGCCAGTGGATAAACGCTGCAGATGCTGCTTGTCCAAGCACTGCTCAGCTGCTGTGACACTTTATGCAAATCATCATCGGAGTTAATTTGGGCAGGGGAATAAAATTCTGCAAGGAGAGATAGAGCAGATTTAGTGCTGGTGGGAGTCTTGGGGCCATCCATCAGCGTGACAGCTCTTCAGGGGGAGAGGAGAATATCCTCGTGCCTCAAAGGCATCAGTGAAGCACATGGTTTGCTCAAATTCAGGGGCCCCTGCAGTGCTTGGGGATGGAGAGATGCTCCCCAAAATTTAGGAGCCCTGCTGCAAAGGAAGCATTGTCTGGGTGTGCTTTTGTGTGTTTTTCCAGGGTCCATCTCCAGTAGCACGAGGATGATAGGGAATACGAGGGATGGTGTAGATAATGCCCATCTTCCTTGGCTCTGCTCTTTGGTTTTGCATGTTTTTATCAGTCCTGGGAAACACTCAATTTGCTTGTTCTCATGTTAGGGAATTAGAGATGCTCCTGCAGCGTGCCACTACCTTTACATTTAACACCCTCAGCAGGTTAATGCTTGCATTCTGTAGCTCAACATGATGGTTTTCGTGCATTTTGAGAAATAAACCACATTTTTTTTCCCTATCCCTGGAGCATGATGCTGTTGTAGTGTGTGTCCCCCACTCGGAGTTGAAAGGTTGACTTGCCAGTCATAAGCTCTCCTTTCAGTGTTTGTGGCGTTTTAGGGTGAGGAAGAAGCTGGTCTTTTGCTCTCAGAGGTCCCTGTTGTGAGTGGATGCCCTCTGGGCTCGTGCTGGAGATGCTGGGCTCGTGTTTTTCCCCCCCCCAGCACTGGGTACCGTCACTGAGCAGGGGAGAGATGTGCAACCCTGGGACATCCCTGCCCACCCTGCACCAAGCAGGGACTCCCTCTGCCATCCCCTCCTGTCCCTTGTGAGGGTTTGCCAGCTGGTGGTGGCCGGCAGCAGGCGGAGAAGCCAGACCAGGGTGAGACGCAGGGGTCAGCAGGTCCCAGAGTCACGGCACAGCTTGGGGAGCCCTGACCTAAATATGGGCTTTGCTTGTCTGTCAGGCAGGGGAGAAATTGCTCCTGGGATGAAAATCTCATTCAGAGGATGGGAAAGGGAGGATTATGGTTTGCCATCTGCCTCGATGTTCAGGATTGTAAATAATAATAAAAAAGGTAATGATCCACACGTCCCTTAATGGAGATACTTTGCCCTGCTGCCAGAGCACCTCGCCTGTGCCTTGCTGCATCACGGGCAAAGCAGATTTTTCTCCTGAGTCATTGCCAAGTGGGGCAGAAGGGAACTTTAAGGCTGCAGGGTACCGGGAGAGCCATGGAGCTGGCCCCTTTCTGTGTCCCCCTCCTGCCAGCACACATCCAGTGGCTCTGCCCGGCACCCACGGCGAGGTTGGTTTGCACAACAAGCACATTTACCACAGCAAAGCAACTCCTTCAATAACCACCTGTAACTCGTGGGAAATGAGGGACCCTGCTGCTTTGGGCACAATGGCAGTGCGTGGGCCAAACCACCTGTGCTGGTGCCCCCAGCTCAGCCCAGGACTGTATTAATGAAAATTAATGAAGAGAAGTTTGTTCGATTTAGCACAGAGATTGAGAGAGAGGCTGTGGGCATCCATACAGGGGCTGCGAGTAAAGTCCTCTGTTTTTTTTTTTTAATTTCTGCAAGAGCCTCTTTAAATTATCTCTGTGGAGTGATCGTCGATACTAGTTTAAAAATGAAAATAGGGAAGAGAAAAATGACACCCAGAGTGTGTGATATGGCCACTTTTAATTCCAAGTACAGCTTGTACTTTCCTCTTACTTGAGAAGAGCACAGTTTGGGAAAACTTCAATTTTAGTAATAGATAGCTTGTGAGTGAGAGCTGGAGGATGGTTATTGGTCTGTTTCAGTGTAAGCTGCTTAACCATTCATACACTGTATGTGTAAATATAAATATTCTCAGGCTGACACTCGTGTTGGTTTTTCTTTTGTGTGTATTTTTTTGTTCTCTTCAAAAGCGTCCAGCAATACTGGACCACTGAACAGTATACAATGAGCTTAACAATAAGCCCACTGCAAAGGGAGAAAAGTGGAAGTGTGCTTGCTTTACAGAAAAAAATATACAGAGATTGGTCCCAATTTCCGCCTTGTTCTAGTTAACATTTATGTGTTCACCCTTGATTTTTTTTTTTAAATCACAGTTTCTGTTTTCAGCTAAAGCCCTTTCATAAGATTTTCTTAACCTGTCTGGAAGAACCTTTGTCATGAGGTACTACATCCTAACCTCTGTTACTGAGTTCCTGATGGTGAGGTGGTTGTTGCTATTTTATTGCCAGTGTTGTGGGTTTTCTGCTGTGCCCTCCCTCTACCTGCAGTTTGTTGGAAGGATGCCCCTGGAAAAAAAACCTTGACCCAGGAGCAATGAAAACTTCCCGGGGTCAGCTGTGAGTATTGGCATTCCTGAAATAACTCAGGGGATTAAACCCATTAATAATAAAGATGGATTTGCTGATGTCCAGCTTGCCATGAAGATTTGCAGCCGCCAAAGGGCCCAGACAAAACTGAGATCGCTGCTTTTTAATATTTCTTACTTAATGGAAGATTATACAATTTTCTTAATGTGATGAAAATGATGCTCTGTCCACGGAGTTGTAGCTCCTTGCCTGCAGACCTGCGTCTCTTCTCGCTGTGATGGAGCACATTGCCCAGAGCTTGCTGGGAGTGCCTTTGGCCAGCGCTGGGGGCTTTGAAACAGTAAAACAAGACCTGCCTCTTCTAATTTAATGTTGGTTTTAATCTGCATCCGCAGCGGCAGCCTGCTAAAATCTAAATCAAATCAGGAGGTGGGGATTGAATTTATTAAGCTTCTGCTTAAGCTGGGTGGAATAATGCAAGAAGCTGTGAGAGCACTGGGTGGCTGTAGTTTTATTGGTGATCTGGTTAAAAAAAATCACAAAGTAAATCAGATTTTTTTTTTGTTTGTTTGTTTTAGAGGCTGAGCATGCTGAGCTATTTCTAGTTAATTTTAGCATATTGTTTAAAGGCATCCTCGAGGAAGGAATGTTTTTCTTTTAAAAAAAAACAACAACAACAAAAAACCCCAAAGAGAAAATGTATGGAAGCACTGGAGTGTCTGGAGGTTGAGTGGTTTGTCCCCAGAGCCCAGTCAAGGTAATCCTTCATTCCCAGTGCTTTGAGATGGACCCGTGTGCCCTCTCCCTTAGAACAAACTCCTCCAGAAGATCAAGAGGCTGTTAAAGCTCTCAGGAAGCCCGGACGAGGCTTGTGGAGGGGTTTAATGGTGCCGGAGGTGTGATTATGGAAGCAGCAGCTCGCAGGGATGCTGTCCCCGTGCCTGGGTGACACGGTGACTCTCACCCGTGCGGGTTCATTTGTCAAACAGAGCGGGTCTGAGGCTGCTTCGGGGGGAGCAGGTTGCAGCGGTCCGAGGCAGGGAATGCAGGGGAGGCGAGGGTGGTGAGCCCAGCGTGACCCCACCGAGGGCTGCCCCCGAGCCTCGTCAGGTTCTAATTAAAGCTGGCCTTGTAAAGATGTGCCGGTGACAAAGTGCTTTTATTCCAGCGCTGTGCGGCTGACATATCTGGGATTTATGGGTGAGAGGGAGGGCTCGGGTGGGGGTTTGTGTAGCAGCCTGCCCTGCCTGGAGGGCCGAGCACTTGCAGGAGCACAGAAGGGAGGGGAGGACGGCGGAGAAGCACGACAGAGTGAATGGTGTTCCCCCTTTTTGGATGTGTGTGTGTGCACGCACGAGAGGACAGCATTAGGGATGCTTGGGGAAGTGCATTCACAGCAGCCTGTGCTGACAGCCCCCGGCTCTGCAGCACGATGGGGAGCACTCAGTGCGGGCAGTGCTCGATCACATTTGGGATCTGCCAGCCAGGGGTGTCCCCAGGGCTCCTGGGGCCTTGCAGACACCTCTGTCCTGGCGCGTCCTGTCCTGCGTGGCCCCTTGCACGTGTGCGTGCGTGTGCGCAAAGTCTGGGAAAATCAGTTTTGTCATTGTTAAAACTCCGTGGCGTTGTGGTCAGGGTGGCTGGTGGGATGTGGAGTCTCCCACCGCCAGGCTGCGGGCAGGGGGTGCCGAGAGCTGTCACCCTCGGAGCCTCCTGTCACACCTGGGTGGCTCCCGGCCGTGGCTGGGGATGAGCTGCTGAGGGCGGCCCGTGTGACCGCCTGCTGCTGCTGCAGCTGTGCCCAAATTTCACCTGTAAAGTGTCCCCGAGCGCCCCGTTTCGGGTTGCTCTGGGGTCAGTGTGTCCCTGTCTGCAGCTGCCTGTCCAGGCAGGTCCAGGGCTCAGCCCAGCCCCGCGTGCAGGTGGAAAATTTGCAAGGTTGCCAGGACCAGCAACACCTTGTGTTTGAAGCTGCCCTGAGCCAGGTACATCCTGATCCTTGGCTATTTTGGGCACTTCTAGAGCGTGTCTGAATCTCTCTTTTTGCCAGCAGAGAGCTGGCACCAGATGAATCCGCAGTGGTGGGGCTGGTAGGGGTCCTAACCAGCTGCTTCCCCGCTGCAGCCTCCTTTCTTTGTGGCAGGGAGAGCACTGAAGGCTCATGGGGTGCTAGAGCTGGTGTGCTGAGAAAATTCAAGTTTTCACATCTTTTCCCCCACTCCCTGGTAAAACTGTTGTTCTGGGAATACAATTGTGTGGCTCCATTAACATCTTAAGGTTCCTGCTGCTGCAGCTATTGAGCAGCTCTAAAAATAATTACATGTGATAACGTATAAAAAATCTATTGCTTTTCAGCTGCAAAGTGGCCTGTCAGGTGTTGGCTGCTGCTGCTTTAACTCGTTGGTTGCTGCAAAATGTTCCTTGGGCATTGCGTGCTGGGGTTTGGTTTCAAATGAGGGCCAAAACCACCTTGGGGCTCTGGTGCTGCTGTGGCGTGGATTTGCTGGGATTTCCCCCAGCCCTTCGTGTCTGGAGTATGAATAAGGTTATATAGCTCTCAACTGTATGTATATATATATATATATATATATATATATATACATACATACTCTCAACTATATATCTATTTCAACCAGCAGGAAGAATAGAGGGGAGAGATGCCCCAAAATGCCAGTAAATCAGTGGTTATTGAAGGGTTCCTGCTGGCTGTGTAGGCTGGGTGAGTCCAGCACCAGCCTGGCTTCGTGGGTCCGACAGCCAAAGCCCTCATGGGTGCTTGGGCTGGGCTGCACAGGTCTGCCTTGGGGATTCCCCCTTGGTGGCCCTAACTTTGTAGATGCAAAAAAGGTTAAATTTAACCAAATTCATTAATTAATTTAAATCTGAGCGTGTTCCTGGAGCCTGTTTGTGTGTTCACCTCCAGCTGAAGGAGTTGGCTCTGGTGTCATCGTTTGCCTGCCTCGGTCTGTGGGTTTGGGTCAGGGCTTGCTCTGTGGGGTCCAAACTGCTTTGTCTTGTGCAAAATAAACACGCTTTGGTGTAGGATCTGCTGGAGGTGAATTGTGTAATTTCATAAAAGCCTTCTGGAAGGCTGTTTTCTTCCCAGGGAAATTAAATTCCACATTTACCTTGCGGCTTTGCCCTGCTTTGTTAGATTGGTAACAAGTCAGTGTACACCTTGTCCAGGAGAAAATTAGACTGAAAAATTAGATTGCTGGTCTGTAATTTACCCCAAGAAATAAAACTGGATTTATTTTTTCTTTTACTAAAATAAATGGTTTAGCTGCATCGACTTTACAATGAGTGTGAGACTGTATTAATGGAGAATTAATTTATTTCTCATTTAATTTCCTGAGGTTTCATCATGTTTAAACTTTTTCTTTCTTTTCTTTTTCACCTCTCCAGTACACTAGGGTTTGGATTCCTGACCCTGATGAAGTTTGGAGATCGGCAGAAATTATCAAGGATTACAAAGAGGGAGATAAAAGCCTCCAGCTGAAACTTGAAGATGAAACTGTAAGCTTTTGAACATCATTATTCTTTTTAGTAATTTAAAGCTTCGAATTAATGTGTGAAGAAGCCTGAGCCATCTCATAGTTTCTGTGAAGTGGTTTAAAATGTGTTTTATTGCCTTAACACTTCCAGCGTTTCCCTGCCTGCTCTCTCCCTAGACACTTGTGTTACAGTAGGTTGGCAAGAAAAGCCCTTGACCTCCATCATCTCTTTTCATCTCCTGGAAAACTTGTAATAGCCTGTGATATCAGGATGTATTTTTTTTAATAGCAGCAGTGTGTTAGGAATGCCAGTTTGTGCTTTTTGCTGCCGAAAAAATTGTGGAGAGCGCGGCTGGTGGCATCTGCTCAACCTCGGGTACTGGTGGAAAACCCACACACGGCTCAGAGGTGACTGCTGTGCAGCAGCTTTCTCCACGCCTTAGCTTTTCTCTCTGAGCATAATCTTACGTAAACCCCTTTTTTTCTCTGCTTTATTTTTAAATAAGAAAAGCTTTTAAAAGAGAAAAACACAAAACTCATTTAAATGTAGATGTTCTCTAGCAAGTGCTGGTTCCAAATGCACAAACAGCCCTGGCTGTGTGTGCAGCCAGCAATAAATCATCCCCAGAGCGGGACGGAGGCTGGGGAGGAGCAGCTGCTCCCTGTTCCACACAAAAACCTTGTGGAGTGGGACACTGGGTGACAGCAGGGAATTGCAGATGAACTTAACCATGGCATTTGCATCAGCTGCCAGTTCGGTTTATGGGAAGGGAGCAGCCGTGCTGTGTACCCACCATGAGCTGCCCGGTGTAGCAGGAAAAATACATTTTTCATTAAGAACTTCACCTAAACCGCCTTTCTTCACTGGGCAGGTGGGGTTTCCTGAGCTGTCTGGAGGGTGATCTGCTCCGTTGCTTAGAAGAGTTAGTAGAGACCACCCACTACAAATTCACATATTCCGAGCAGGGCGAGTAATTCCCGTCCCCTCCGAGCCAGCCATTTCCACACTGTGGGGAGCATTTTCACCATGTTGCCTGACGGGAAGACGGAGAACAGGCATGAGCTGAGGTTGATTAGGCAGTTCATCAGAACAGTTTTTCTCTCAGAGCAGCGCAAGCCCGGGCTGCTGGCGGTGTGTGAGTGTGCCAGGTTTGCAGAGAACGTTGTTGATGTTGGGATCTGCACCCAGTGCTTGGTGCTGTTGCTTCTTCCTGGCTCAGCCTCAGCTGCTTTTTGTTGTCCTGCCTAGTTTACTCTTCCAGCATGGGGCAGCTGTCTGGGGAGGATAAAGGATGGGGGATGCTTGATGCCTTTTTACCTTCCACAGCGATAAATCTGGATGAGGAGATGCACAGATGCCACCCGGCAATCCCTTGGAAGCACCAGGCATAGAATCACCATCTTACCATGAAATGGTTGGGGCTGGAAGGACCTTAAAGTTCATTCCTTTCCACCCCCTGCCATGGGCAGGGACACCTTCCACTATCCTAGGGTGCTCCAAGCCCCGTCCAGCCTGGCCTGGGACACTGCCAGGGATCCAGGGGCAGCCACAGCTGCTCTGGGCTGTGCCAGGGCCTCACTACCATTATAGCAAAGAATTTATTCCTAATATCTTACCTAATCCTACTGTCCTTCATCTTAAGGTAATTCCCCCATGTCCTGTCCCTCCAGGCCTTGTCCCCAGTCCCTCTGCAGCTCTCCTGGAGCCCCTTCAGGCCCTGCCAGGGGCTCTGAGCTCTCCCTGGAGCCTTCTCTTGTGCAGGTGAGCACCCCCAGCTGTCCCAGGCTGGCTGCAGGGCAGAGGGGCTCCAGCCCTGGGAGCAGCTCCGTGGCCTCCTCTGGGCTGGCTCCAGCAGCTCCAGGTCCTTGTGCTGCTGGAGCCCAGGGCTGGACACTGGTGGGTGCCTGGGTGCCCATGTCATCCACAGCAGCTCCTTTCTTCCACCTGTGCTCAGGCTGCTCAATCTGCTCCTGTTGCTGAGTGCTACAACCCCCATCCTCCTTTCCTGGCTGAGAGCTCCAGCAGTTTTAGTACTTGGGCGGGAATTATTTTTTTCCTCTTTAATCTGGGTATTTCCCTGGAAACTAACGGGGCTAAGGAGTCGTGCAAGGTCTGATCTTTCCATGCAGCTGAGTTCAGGATCAGCAACATTAAAGTACGAGGAGATGAAAGTATTACCAGGTGTTGTAGGCAGTAGCTTAATAAGCATGTCACTGTCATGGCGAAACATGGAGCATCTCATTTTGGGGTTGTGCAAGAGACCCAAGGCCTCTGGGAGCACCCTGTTTGATGCTTTTCTGTATGACATCCTGCCTGGATCCGCGTCATGTTGGATTGAAAAGCTCCAGCAAAGGGCAACAGCACTTGTGTGCATCAGGTTGGAGATACCCAGCACGCGTATCTTCAGGGGATTCAAAGCTGTGGAAAGCCTTTTGTTCCTGACAGCCAACATGCATTACCCAGCTGTTCAGTGCTTCCTTTTGTCCTCATACTTTAAGTGAATTTTCATAGGTTTTGTGGTTTCTGGCTCTGCTCTGTATGCAGGAGAATTCCCTCAGAATGAAGGGCTGACTTTTAAATATCACAAGGCATCCCTGGTGTGTTTGCCATTAAGATGTGAGACTGAGTGCAAACTCTTGAAAATTGGCATTGACAACGTGGAATTGGAGGATAAAACCAGCCTGAGGTTGTCAGACATGCTGAGGGAGCCTGTCCTCCTGCACTTGGGTCATCTTTCCTTGTGCTGTTTGCACGGGCAGGGATCCAGTGCAGTGGTTTTGACTGGAAACTGGGATTCCTCCCTTTGGATGGGAGCTGAGCATCAGGCCTCCTTTCTGTGGCACCCTGTGCAAAGCAGTGTCACTGGCAATTTCTTTTCCCTCCTCTGTAAAGAAAAAAAAATACAGTTTTTTCTTTAGTTGATGGCTCTGTTGCTCATTTGGGGATGAGTCAAAAATAGCATAAGGCTGCCCATATGCCAACTTCAGCAGCGTAACCTGGCTCCTCAGACACTTCAGCAGCAGGGACTCTGTACTTCTCCGTGTCCTCTCTGCCTCAGGGGGTGTCAGGTTTTGGGTATAAAAGTAACTTGAACTGAAAATGAGCTGAGAAATTGCTCTGATGGTAAGAACGTGGTCTAGTTTGGAATGAGGCTCCTTTTCCAAGAGCACGAAGATGCCGGGATCGGATGAAGCTGTGGGTTTCTGTTTGGAGCCTGCCGCTGCTCAGAGCTGGCTAAAGGCTGTTTGTCCCAAGGTTGGCCTGAAAACAACTCAGGTATGCCCAGATTGGTGCTTGTGGACTGTCAGTGTCCGCCAGGACCATGTGATGGTCAGCTCAAAGCCATTCCCAGAGGGGTGACCTGTCACCTGGCAGTCTGTCATCCAAGTCCCCATAGCATTTATCACCGAGGGGCTTTTAATTTAACTTAGAGCAGGGTGTGTAAATGTTTCACAGTAGCAGGAGTTATGCTTGGAAAAGTTACAGGCCATTAAAGGAGCTGTCGTTTGTGTGTTCCTGTGTTCCTCGTGCGCGTCTCTTCAGCTCTACGAGTATCCCATCGACCTCCAAGGGAACGAGCTGCCCTTCCTGCGCAATCCGGACATCCTGGTGGGGCAGAACGACCTGACAGCCCTGAGCTACCTGCACGAGCCTGCGGTCCTGCACAACCTCAAAGTCAGGTTCCTCGAGTCCAACCACATCTACACCTACTGTGGTGAGTGCCCAGACCACGCGTTCAGCTCCTGGAAGGTTGTGGGGCCGCAGAGAAGCCCCTTGAGACCACAAACCTGAGAGGCTGCAGCGTGAGGGAGGTCTGGGGGCTGTGGGTTTGGGGTGGGTGGGAGGCACGAGTGCGTGTCAACAGGATGTAAAACCAGAACTGTGTTTTGAGGGCTGTGAACTGTGAACTGTGAACTTGCTGAGCCCTTTTGTCCGCCTGCTCTTAGTGGGAACATCTTGTCACACGGGTTTGAGGCCAACCTGGCCTGTGCTTGGCAGCCCCCACAGGGGAAAAGTAGGACCTAGCAAACCAGTGAGCAGCAGCATGCCAGACAGAGTGATCCTACTGAGGAAGGTCCATAGCAGGTTTTCCTTCAGAAAAAATGAAAAAAACATTGTTTTGCTCCCATTTTCTTCCTTTTCTTCATGGCTTTGGGAATCATCTGACTCCTGAATTCAGAGCAGGAGGAGGGCAGGTGTGAACTTGGGTTTGTGATTTTTGGGGAGGGTGTCTTGCCAAAGCTATCCAGGACAGCAGTTACGTGTGGATAGACCGCAACAACTGCGACTTAGAAAATAAAGAAGAAAGGAAAGAAGGCAGTTCATAGAATCCCAGACTTGTTTGGGTTGGAAGGGGTTTTAAGGATCATCTTATTCCAACCCCCTGCCATGGGCAGGGACACCTTCCACTGTCCCAGGCTGCTCCAAGCCCTGTCCAACCTGGCCTTGGGCACTGCCAGGGATCCAGGGGCAGCCACAGCTGCTCTGGGCACCCTGTGCCAGGGCCTGCCCACCCTCACAGCCAGGAATTCCTTCCCAATATCCCATCTAGCCCTGCCCTCTGGCACTGGGAAACCATTGCCCCTTGTCCCGTTAAGGCTGGTGTGTACAGCTGTGATTTAGCGTTGCAGTTTAGGGTTGTTGAGGAAATCCTTGGCAGGAAGAGAGGACTTTTTAAAACAGTGCCCTGGAATTACACACATAGCCTCTGTGGCTTTTAGTAATGTTAAATTTCAGTATTTAATGATGTGTAGTGTTGAACTACTGGCATAACTTACAGCCTTTTGCAGCTGCACGTGTGCCTTCAGTCACCCTCAGGCCTGCTCTCACCCGAAATCAGTGAGGTTTCGTGAGTGCAGCTTCTCCAGTGAGTGCAGCATTTATGGAGATACAGGGGTTTGGGCCGTGTAGGTTTAGCTACAAAGCTCTGCCTGGGTGCAGCATACCTCGTGCTTTGGTTATAAAGTGCTTGAGAAGGGCAGGAAGGTGCTTGCCTGAAGGGAGGACAGCCCTTCAGCTTGGTTTGCATCGTGGTTTTGGTGAGTAAGGGAGAACTGGCGGATGACCCGAGCAGAACCGGGAAGCAGACAGGCAGGAGCAGGGCTCAGGGGGTGAAGCGGCTGGGTCAGTGTCCCGCAGGGGCAGGTGATGTGACGGCCACTGACCTTTGCCTTTCGTGGCGGGCTAAGTCACACTCCTGGTGTTTGCTACAGGCTGAGAGTTGCTGTGCTCCTGTAATTGGAGCGTGCCCGAGCCCTGAGCCGGCCGGGCTGGGAGCACAACACCCAGCCCCACAGCCAGCTGCTCCTGGAGCTCCTGGCACGGACAGCTGAGACCTGCCCGACCTGAAACTCCTCAGAGGTGGGGCTTTGTCAGCACCTGGGTGCAGAGCAGCTCCCTGGAGCGCACAGGGAGCACCACGCGTGGCTTGGCCTCTCATTAGCTCCCAGCTCACTGCCTCCTCCGGCGTGCCCAGAGCTGGAGAGGAGACAGGTGTTAAAGCCTCAGAGCAGGCTCTGGCATTCCTTTCCTGTGATTTATGTATTTCAATTTGATTTGGGTACGTTCTTTGTTAGGAGCTTTTACTTGCAACTCCAGCCAGGGGAAAACCCGGCATGTTTGTTTGGGTCTAGCAGAGCTTTGGTTGCACAGGAATTGCTTTTCTGAAGTGATGGCTCAGGCTGTGCTGATCTCTCCTCACCCCTCCTGCAAAGCCTGTCTTCACACAATGCAGATTACCATGTATTTGTGCTCTTCTCACCAGTTTTGTGCATCTCCTCTGTAGCTGTACAGGGGCTTACTGCCTTGCTATCAAAGCACAGGCCTTTGAAGGAGATGCTGAGATAAGAATTACGAGCCCTTCCCTGTTCACTGCTCACCTTTTTTTGTTAACTTTCAATCATTATATGTTGCAAATCTTATTGAAGCAACTAACACAAGCCCTGAAAAGCCTGAAATATCAACCCCCTGCTTGGTTTGTGACGTACCTGCCTGTCTGTCTGCCCTAAGGTATCGTGCTGGTGGCCATCAACCCCTATGAGCAGCTGCCAATCTACGAGCAGGATGTCATCTACGCCTACAGCGGCCAGAACATGGGGGACATGGACCCCCACATCTTCGCCGTGGCCGAGGAAGCCTACAAGCAGATGGCCAGGTCAGTAGGGGCCCATCATCCACGGGGTTTTGGGTCAAAAGTGGGCAAAGATGCCATTAAATACTCCAGATACTCAGTGAAAGCAAAGTCGTGAAAGAGAGTGTGCTGGAGGTTAGGTATTTCTAATTAATTCTGCTTAATGACTTCACCCCCGTATTGCACCCAGACTGCTGGGCTGATGGGGATCCCTGTGGTCCTCAGGAACTCAGGGGTTTGGCGGAGGATCCCTCCCTTGTTGCTGCTTGGATGAGTTTCCTGGAAGAAATTCAAACCACTCTGCAAATGTCGTGTTTAATAGCTCGGAGGAAACCACATTTCAGATAATTTGGTAAGATAATCAAACTAAACCCAGAAGCTAATGGTAGTTGTTGTTTTATGGAGACGTTGTGATTTGGAGTTAGGAAGTGACTGGCAGATACTTGGAGATATTTATGGATCCCCCAAAGCAGTGTCTTCACCACATGGGTATGGTGAGAGTTTCACTTTGTTTATTTCCGCGCTTGTTGTGTTGCTGGGGACAGATGTAGGATTTTGTTCTTAACAAATAAGTCATGATCCAAAAGAGAATTGGAGAAGAAACTGAAAATTGTTGTACCAGGGATCATTTTATTACAGTTGTCAGGACTCACACAGTGTGTTTGTGTTTGCTTGTGGATTAGCTGAGATTTTGATACAGCCCTGGCTCTTAATAGCGGGAGTAAGCACCGAACCATTTTCCAAGGGTTGCAACCTGCTTTCTGCTGTGTCTGGGTTTCAGCGGTGTGTTAGGATGCATTTCTAACCAGAAATGAGCCAGAGTTCAATCCAGAAATGCATCTGGAAGAGCACTGCCATGGCCAGAGATCGGATGGATTGGACCCAAACTGAGTCCAGGCTGCAATTCACTCCTGCAAGTGCTTGTGCATTGGGCAAAACTGCTTGGAGGAGAGTTCAGGAATTTGAGGAGCTGCCTGTAGGAAGAGGAAGGCTTTGGATTTTGTCCCTGTGTGATTCCAGGCTGAGCAGCAAGCCGCGTGGCTCTTTTTAGAGGATACCAGGGTTTTGCTGACCAGCGAGGACAGGACCCGTGGGTTTTCCTGGGCAAGCGTCTGAAATACAAGGCAGCAACTTGCTTTTGTGCTGAAGTTTGTGCCAGGGAAGAGACACTGTTCTCCCCCATCCCTGAGTAATTTGGCAGGCAGTGGGCTAACAGACAGCTCTAGCCAACAGTGCTTGTCTCTGCTTTCGTCCTTACCAGAATAAAGCTACTTTTGACAGCGACTCATAATTGATAACTGCTGTCTCCGGGTGGTTCAGACTGCTCTGTTTTCAAGGGGACAGGAAAATAACCACCTTCAGAGCTCTTAAGGAAGGTGCTCGCTGCTCAGTGCTCCTCTGGCTGGCGCTCTCTGTTTTGGGCTGTTATTACGGTAATTGCAGGCTGGGATACAAAGGAGGGTTTCAGATCGGGCTGAGAGGAGATTGGGACATGGATTATAGGAATCTACCTGGCTGTTTGAAATGTGCCTTAAAATGTAGCACACTGAGTTTTAAATCTGAGAGCTCCTGGGTAGGTGTTGTGCTCTCTGCAGTTTGCTCCGAGCTCTTCCCTCCACGGTGCTCCAAGGAGAGTGGTGGAGCTGCTGGAGCAGGGGGTGTGGATGGCATAGCTCCTGGGTGATGGTTAAAGGGCATTGAACAGGACTTCTTTTTGCCCTTTCTTCAGCTGAAATGCTGACTCTGTGGGATGTCTCGTGTCTGCAGCTCAGCTTTAGTCGGGGCAAGGTGGGATATGGCTTGTTAAACCTAAACTGGTGCAAAAACATCACTTGTTTTGCAGTTCAGCTTTTAAACAATTGGATTATGTCTGGTGCATCCTTACAGATAAGGAATAAAACTCAGGCCTGCCGTCTCAGAAGGTCAAACTTGCAAGGTGATTGAGAGCAGGAAAAGAGTCTGGCCAGTCTTCTGGGTTTTTGAATATTTTATCTCCATTAGTGGCCCAGAGCATGCAGGGAAAGTGCAGTGGAGGGGATTGAATAGGATTGAGTGGATGGCAAGGGAAAAGGCCACAAAATCTAAGAGTCCCTGTTAAATGAGAAAAATTGGAGGTAATTTTTTATTTCTCTGAGCTTCCAGTATGCCGTGGCCGTGTAGAGACAGGGCAGAGTGTAAGGCAGTCGGTGTGTGCAAGCGTTAGGAATGTGCTCCTGTGCTTCCTCACTGCCTCGACTCAGTGCCCAGGAGATGTGGTTCACAGGTGACTGTGTGGCATCCTGTGTTTGCTTTTGTCCTGTCATCAGAAAATTTCAATTTAAAAGAAGAAGAAAAAAAGAAGAAAATAAAAAAAGCAGTGGGTGGGCTGTACAAGGGGGCTGCAGAGGGTGTGTAACAACACCTGATCCCTTTTTTGAATCAAAATTGTTCATAAAGCACCTGAACGTCTGCAGTGGGTTCAGGATGTGTTAAAACTCCTGCTTAAATATGAGCTTTTCACAAGAGGATGTTTTTGCAGCACTTGCATATGAAACAGCTTAAAAAAAACCCAAACAAAACTGGCAAGTGATTAAAATTCATATGTGACATCCTCTAATTTTTACAGTGACCAGCTCTTTAGAAACTCCTCAGATACCCATTGTGGGACTAAACACACTCGATTCACTGAAACAGTGTTGTTTGAAACAAAGTGAGCAGCATGGAGTTAACTTGCTCCAAGTGCTGCTGCTGGAGGCGGTGGAGTCAAGTGTTGGGATGGATGGTGGAAGGATGGATCATTTAGTGATTGTTAATGGCTGTGGGGCTGGAAGCAGTGAGTGCCTTGGGACACGGATTGCCTGCAGGGCAGTGCAGGCACCTCCTCTGGTCACCGTCCTGTCCTGGCGAGGTGCGGTGGGGTTGGTGCCTTTTACCCTGCTAGGGGCTGCAGAAGGTGTTGACCCTCCTGGTAGCGGTCTGGAAGCTGTGCCGTGGTCACACAGAGAGCCAGCACAGCCACTGATGCCCCAGCTGATTCTTGCTTTTCTCGCAGAGGAACAAAAGATCCCTTGTGTGCCCACATCCCGGCTCCAATTTCTGTGTGTGTCATCACTCTGGGCAGGAGCCCGGACTCTGGCAGAAATTCCCTCTTGAAAACCTGCATTTCTGCTGCAGGCAGCCTGACCTGAGCAGCACATGTTTCACACTGCTCTGTGCTGGCCCTGCTCAGGCACCTCCAGTGCTGGGGACAGCTCTGGGCCCCTCAGGACAAGATGGACCTGGAGGGGCTGGAGCGTGTCCAGGGCAGGGAACGGAGCTGGGGAAGGGGCTGGAGCCCCAGGAGCGGCTGAGGGAGCTGGGAAAGGGGCTCAGGCTGGAGAAAAGGAGGCTCAGGGGGGCCCTTGTGGCTCTGCACAAGTCCCTGACAGGAGGGGGCAGCCGGGGGGGTCGGGCTCTGCTCCCAGGGAACAGGGACAGGAGGAGAGGGAACGGCCTCAGGCTGGGCCAGGGGAGGGTCAGCGTGGACACCAGGAGGGATTTCCCCATGGAAAGGGTGGTCAGGCCTTGGCAGGGGCTGCCCAGGGAGGTTTGGAGTGCCCATCCCTGGAGGTGCCCAAGGAGGCCTGGATGTGACACTCAGAGCTCTGGGCTGGTGACAAGGCAGGGATCGGGACAGGCGGGACTTGATGGTATTGGGAGTGCTTTTCCAGCCTTATGGATTTCATGATTCATGCTCTGACCCCTGTCCCTCTCTATGAGTGTGACCCACTAGTTGTTGTGACCCACTGTTGTGACCCCAGCTCCATGGAGGAAGTTTGGATGGTGACAGTGCAACACCAGCTTCCCCCTCCCAGCCTTTGGGAGCTTTAGGAGTATTTTTAGCTAGATATTCCCCTTCTTGTCTGCAGCTCCATTTTAATTCTTCCCAGCTTGACTTGTCAGGGTGGTCACCATATTTTCATGTGATCCTGGCTGAGTCTATTAGGAGAAATCACTGCAGTGGATGCATTTGTGTGACTTTTCTGTCTTTGGCCCCTGTCTCTTCCTGTTGTACCAACTGGGTTCATTCAGGGCGCAGGCCGGGAGCTGCTAGTCCAAGTAAGGTTTCTTAATGCTTTTCGTTTTTTTTCGTGGTGGTTTTTGTTTTGTTTTGGTTTTGTTGTTGATATTTTGTGGGTTTTTTTGGTGGGTTTTTATTTATTTATTTAACTAAAACTCATGCATTATACTTAATCACGTACAGAATTGAACAGTGCTAGGTGAGAGAGGCATGTGCTGTGGGCAATGGAGCAGAAGAATGGGCCCTCCAGAGGCTGTCAAACATGTCTCAAAAGCAGGGAGCAGGCAGCAGAGGTGATCTTTGCTCAAACCATAAATCAGATATTGAAGGTATTGTCAATCCCTTCTGTGTGTTTTCCATTTAGCAGCTCCGGGTCTCGCTGTGGTAGGAACGTTACCTCCCTTGTGTGCGCCCCTGAGCTGGTGGGACATGGCAGAGCCCACGTCAGGCGACGAACACAAAGGAAATCCAGGGTTCAGCTCTCACCACGGCAAAGATCTCGGGTGATAAAGGACGTGTGAAAGCCTCCTGAGAAGTGCATGGAGTGGGTCAAGTGCCGTGGGCTTTGCTCCCTGGTGCGTCCATCAGGCTGATGCTTTCTCAGGTGCATCCCTGCGGAGCTGTTCCGTGTGGCCAGGCAAAAATACTTTGGGTCTGTTTCACATGCAACTGATAAATCTGAATTGTTCTGCCAGGAGCACGGAAGGGCTCTGCAGACCTGACCTGGCCCTTGCAATGTCAGTGGGAAGGCAATTGTCCTGGTGACCTGTTGGTTAGACTGGAGTTCCCTCCTTCCCAGCATGAGGATCTGCTCACAGTGTTGCTGATAGTTCTTGCAGAAGAAATGAAATAAGAAATGCAGGAGTGATTTGATGAATGAGTTAAACTTTTGCATATCTTGTCTGAACTGTGGCTCAGTGGGTACCAGATAACCCCTGGTGTCTGCAGTTGGAACCCAAACTGAATTATAATTCCTGAATTATAAGTTGTATGGAAACAGGGTGTCTCCTCCCTTCAGCCCCACTGCCCCACACGCTGCTTCTGTCACCAAATGCTCAAACACTTGGACTGCAGACAGGCAACTCTGTTTAGCAGTGGCTTTCCATTTTTATTGGAAGTTAGGGCACCCAGGCTTTGCACTGCGCTGTCAAAATCCCTGCTCCCCGCAGCCGCAGGGAAGTGTCTGTGTCCTGCAGAGACAGGTGCCACTGGGGCTGCCTGAGGTGGCCGCTGGTCTCCTTTCTGCTGTGGGGGGCGATGCTGGAGCTGGAAAAGAGCAGAAATTGCAGCAACAACCCCGCACACAGGCAGATAGACTCAGGGAGGGGTATGGGCACGGTGGGGGATGTCCTTTCATAGCACTTCAGATTTCAAGCTTTTACAGGAGGATTTAAAGCCGTACAAAGAGAGAGCGGATAGGAGTTAAAAGAGAGATTAACCCCCGACAGAGATGCAAGAGGAATCAGACTGGCACAGTAAATAAGGCTGAATCCTGTGTTACATTAAAGGCAGGCAAGGGTTTAGTCTCCAGGGGAATGAGGCTGGGTCGGGAGCTTGCAGGGAGCTGTGGGGCTGAGCTGTGCTGCAGCTCACCAGGGCTGTGCAGCAGGGATCATCCCAAAAATAAAGCTCTGGTCTAAAAAGGGGACCAGAAGAAAAATAACTCAAGGGCCTTGAATTTAGGAAGGTGCAAAACTGAGGGGGCTCTCTTCTGCTTAGGTTTAAAAGTGGGATAGGGATGAGGGGAGCAGGTTTTGCAAGAGCTATCCCATAAACATGCTGGTGCTGGTGTAAGACCTCAGGGATTGCTTTTCTTCTCCAGACGTGATACACAGAAAAAAATAAATTGGGAGACACTCCAGGAAATGTTTCCCGAGGACTGGAGGAGAAACCCTCTGGTCTTACCTGCTGTAGGAGAAGATAGAGATGCTTTTGGGATAAGTGGCCAACTAATGAACTTTTTTTAAATGTAATTTTTTTTTTCTTTTTGGCAATTTAGAATAAGGACTGTGTTATTTGCTAGCAGATTTAATAATAAATGAGACATCCCTTATAGAAAAATCATAAATACTCACAAATAGGACAGAACTGGCATGGGAAAGCTTAAGGGAGAGAAAGGCCAGTGCCTGACTGAGAGTAATGAGTGTGTGTTTGTGAAATATCACTGAGTGGGAAGGAGGGATAATAGCCTACATCCAGCATGTAATCACTGCTGCGATGCAGGAGAACTGTTGGAGCTCTGAGGGGAGAAAGCTGTAACACCAAGTATCATCAAATATCCAAAACAGTATTTATGAGCAGCATAATTACATCAGAGCCCAAAGACTTGTGAGTGGCCTTGCCCACCTCGCAGTCACTGCTTGCCACCCCACATCCTCAGTGAACTTCTGGAGGTCTCAGGATGGAGAACCCAGAGTGTGGTTTCTGAAAATCCCTTTCTGGGGTTTTCCTAATGTTCATCAACTGTAATTAGTCAGATGTAGTGTGGGAGTTTTCCAAGCAGCAGTGGCTTAGGATGGTGGAGGTGATGAAGTCTGTCAGAAGGACCTTCTTTCTGGGACTGGCGTGGAGTGGAAGAACAACTGGCTTGTCCTCCCGGTGCTCCAAAGCTGATCTGTTGGGACAGCATCCCACGATTCCTTCCTGTGTGCGATGCTTTTTGGGAGGACACAGTCCCAAGCCTCCTCCCTCTGCAGTGCTCCAGCAGCTTGCAGGTGGCCTGGGCCAGAGCCAGGGATGCTCTGTGGTGTGATCCTGGCACAGAAAAGAGCATCAGGGTGCCAGAGAGCCAAGGAAACTGGCCGGGTGCGTGTTTTGCTCTCGTTGGGAACAGCACACGAAAGAATGGCTGACCTTGTTTCCGTGAGGCCGAGGAGCTTGTGTTCCTCCCCAACGGGGTGCAGAGCATCAGTCCTGCGAGAAGGTCATCCTGCCTGCCTGCCCGCCCACGGGAACGGGGTGAGACCGGAGACAGCTCAGCATTTCGCACAGACTTGGAGCTGTGAGGATTTTCTGTGCTGTTGGAGGGGCGTTTCCAGGCGGCTGCACGAAGCCTTAGCGGGAGAAGGGGCACTGATGGGCCGGGGCCGGCAGGAGCTCTCCAGCCTGGGGTGCTGGAGCACCGCGTGGAAGCGCTCTGACCTCCGCAGAGACGCCTTGATCTGCTCCGTGGGGTTTGGTCTCGGGGTCAGGAACGTGGATTGATGTGTGTTAAATAGTGTGGGACACAGGGAGCAGGCCTGCCCCCCGAGCTGGCGGTGACCGCAGTGCAGGAGAAGGTTAAAGCTTCACCTTCCCGGTCTCCAGACATCGCGCTGCGTGCTCATCCTTACCCATTCCGGGCCAAGCTGCTGCTTTTAGGCTTTTTCCCAGCAACTGAGGCATTCAAGGCCGCGTTTTCTCTCTGTCTCCTTGCTGAAACCCAGGGGTGTGTGAGCAAATCGGCTCCAATGCTGCGCAGGGTGGATCCCGGGGAAAGCATCACCCCCGGTGCATCTCAGAGTCATAGAATATGCTGAGCTGGAAGGCGCCCATCAGGATCATCAAGTCGAACTCCTGACACTCCCCCTCTTTGGAATCCATCTCTTTCTTTGTGACTGGAATGTATTTTGAAGCTCTGATGTGGGTGTAGATTGTTGGAGAAAACAGTATTATTTTCCCCCACTGGTATGTGCCACTGTATCAAAAGCTATCCCTATAAAAAAGAAGTTATCTGTGTTAAATATAGCTTTCTTTGTAAAAAGAAGAAGGACGAAAAAGGGTTGTATAGGGTAGTCCATGCCATTTATGAAAGATACAGTGTGAAAAACGACCCAAATGAACGTGTCGCACGTGAAAATCTGTCCTTATAGTGCTGCTGGCCTCAGCAGCTGCAGCATAAAATGTGCATTTGCAGCTGATATTTGAAAATGCAAACAGAAAACAAATCCTTAAACACTCCTGTTCGACGGGATGCAAAATATCTTCTTGGGTTTCTCTGAGGGAAAAGTGTAACTGCCCCTAAGCTGTGGTATTCTATTTGCTTTGACTGACAGTGCCAGGGATTCTAAAAACCCAAATTAGAGCCAACAAATAAAGGAGGCTGCTGCCACTCTCAACAGTGATGCTGCTCCAAATTCCAGTTATCCCACTGAAATGGGAACAGCTCCTGGCTTGGGAGACCATTTCAGAGACGGCTTTTCTTTGTGTTACAACGCTGCAGCACTCTGATTTTCACCTCCAGAGTGCAACTTCTGTTTGTTCATTTCAAAACAGGGTTGCACTGTCTCAGTTTTAAGTCATTAGCACTTGAGGGATGCAAAACAGTGGTAATTAAATTATTGCATTTTTTTGTATTTCTAACAACACAATACAGTAGCTGTGCTCATTCTTAGCCTTTGCAGAACTGTCAAAAGAGAAATGCATTGGGCCTTTTGTGGGTGTTCTTCTTGTGGTCAGGCTCAGTTCAGACTGCTGTACTTAAAGGATTTTTAATCTTCAGATTGCTTTATGAACACTAATCCTCCAAGCAACCTGAAAGAAGTAGGTTAAATATGATTTCCATGGTGGAGAGACTTACTGACTCGTTCCACGACGCGGAGAATTAGTGTCAGATGTGGGATTAAAGCTGGAGTGACCCCTGACAATTATTCACTGGGTCTGGCTCTTCATTTATTCCAGATCGTTTTCCCTCTTGGAGAAGCTGTGTTTTTAGTGCAACTGGTTTTGCTCCTGCTGCAGAGAGCAGGATGAAGTTGTGCAGTTAAGCTGCTTGTGCCAGTGGTGGTTTTCTGAAGGGATGACTATGAAGACAAATCCTAGATGTTCCAGGTCCCTTCTCCTGGGTTTGGATTATTGCTTTAAAGAAAGCTGACTTTGGAAAAATTCTGGCTGGAGATACATGTCTGGAGAACATTTGGGGTATATTTGTCTTCAAATACTGTTTTCAAGCAGAGTTGCTGGAGACTGAGGGTATTGGGTGTCAATATCTGCCCTGAGGTGTCCCCTGTCTCTTCTGTCTCAGGCAGAGGGGTGGTGAGAACCATCCTTGGGTTCAAACCCTGTTATATTGCTATGGCTCGACCATCCCCTTTTCTGAAGTGAGGATTTTCCAGGGATGTTCTGCCCCGGCTTAATTAGGTGAAGTGATGGGAGCTGCATGTGGAAACACTGGGCAGTGCCACGCCTCTGATGGCTCTGATGCAGCTGGAGAGCTGTGTCCAGCTGGGCGGCTTGGGGTGTGGATGCTTTTCCACACCTTTCCCAGGCTGTTTGGAGGCTCCTCTGAGGGCAGCAGTATTCTCTGCATTGCTGCAGGTGAAGGACTGACTGCTCAAACAGGCAGGGAAATACGTTCCCTTGATGTAAAGGCTGGTAATTAGGATCCAGTGCTAATCAGCAAAGGAATCTGAAGTGCCCTTTCTCTTCATAGCCAACTGACTCTTTTTTGCCTTGGGCAGCACCTTTAGATGTTGCCTTTAAAAAAGTTGTATCTATTAGACTCTTAGAGAAGATATAGGGAAGGAATTTTTACAGGTTGCCCAGAGCACCTGTGGCTGCCTCATCCTTAGCAGTGTCCAAGGCTGAGTTGGATGGGTCTTGGAGCAACCTGGGATAGTGGAGGGTGTCCATGTTCATGGCCTTTCCTAGAAGGCCTGTAGAGGTCCTTCCCAACCCTAGCAATTCTATGATTCCATGACATTTTTCATGTGTTGTAAAAGCACCAGAGGCTCCCCTTTTAGTTTTGCTGGGCCGGAGACCTCACCCATCTCTTACGGTGTGTGGCCTTGAGGGGCGTTGCTCTTAGCATGGCAAATACCTGCAAAAAGATGTGTTACCCACCTCCAGTAGCACCTCTGGGGGTGCTGTTGCCTGCTGCATTGAAGGAACAGTTCTGGATTTTGTTCTGGTTGGACTTCTGCTCCTTGATGGTTGTGTTTTCCTCTCTGGTGGGTGGGGGCTGTGGCCCAGATCGTGGTGTTGGTTTTCCAGCTTGAGCCTCACATGAGCTGTGTGTCACGGGGAGAGGAGCCCTGCTGCGCTTTGTGGCAGCATAACAAGCTGTGGTGGCAGCCCTGAGGTGCACAGGAGCCCGGCCAGCTCCAGGAGGAGATGGGACAGCACTGCCGTGCTGCAGAGGCAGTATTCACTCATAAACACTTCGTTACATCCAGGTTTTTTTCCATAATAATTTTCTCCTGTGCTGGTACTGCCAAAATTGAATGTATTTTAAGCAGCCGTGTTGCACGCTGTGCCTACACAGTGGCCAAACATTTCAGTATCTTTTATTCCACACTGAACACAAACACCTCCTGCCTGGCTTTAACCATTTCTGCTGCCTGAGCATCCTGTTTGCTGCCAGCTGCTCCGTGGGGTTCATCGATCTTCCCCTGCTGGCACCAGCAGTTGGTTAACTTGTACACTGAAGAAGGGAAAGGCTCTGCAGCCTTTATTCCTGAAGGCTTTTATTCCTGAAGTCAGAAAATAAATGTCTGAACATGCATTATCCACCAAAAAAAAACCCCAGAAGAGACACATTACTGCAAATGCAGGAGGTTGAGGGGGCCTGCTAAGAGCAGCTTTCTTTTCTTTTTATGTTATTAATATAATCCAGAAGTTTTTTGTGCCATGGAGAGCCCACCTGGCCCATTTCATATTGCAGCACATCAGCCATTAGGGAAAGTTCATGAGAAACTCTGGAAAAATGGGGCCTGGCAGAGCGGATGGGACCTGGCAGTGCGATAGCAGTAAGTTGTGTTGGCCATGGTTGTATCACTAGGCTCAGTGTCTTTTGGCAAATGTCTGTTTTAAAAAGAGACAAGCCAGAGGGAGGAACAAAGCACTCAGAACGCCACTTAAAGGCATTTTTGTGATGGGATCTGAAGCCCAGGGGAGCTGCGGGTCTGGGTTGGTCCTTGGCCGGGCTCTCGGGTGGGTTGGTCTCTGCCTTCTCCAGCCTGGCCCACCCCAATAGCTGATATGGAGAAGTTATGGAAGAGATCAAAATTGGTAACAAGAAGTCATAATTGTGAATCTTAAATAGAAAACAGTGGGTTACTAAGTACTACCTTGCAGCAGTGCTGTCTGGATGCCAAGTAATGCATCTTTTGAGATTTTTGGCCTTGTTTAGCTGAAGACTCACTCCCAGGCTGGTGGAGCCCTTATCTTCTGGCTTTAAGAGAAAAGTGGCAGGGAAATGTTATCTGAAATGTGCCACTTGGGGCACACCTTTCATGCAGAGAAGGGTCGGAAACAATAATTCTGAAGTAACTTTTAGGCCAACGTAGCTCTAAGCCATGCCAGCTTTGCATTTGCAGAGATCCTTTTGCAGGGATTTTGGTTGTCACCTCTCCCTTCTGCTTCTCCCTCACCTCTGACCATGGACAGCCTGTTCATCCACCCTTGCAGCCCATGCCAAAGCCTCTGTCTGCCCCTTCCTTGGAAGCTGATAGGAGTTTTGCCTGTTGGATCCTGCTGATGGCCAGTGTGGGATTTCACTGATGGAGCTCAGCAGGAGGTTGTCCATGAGTCCCTGAACCATGGATCCATTAAGGCTGGAAAAGGCCTCTAAGATCAAGTCCAGCTGTCACCCAGCACCACCACCACGTTCACCATAACCACGTCCTCAGGTGCCACATCCACTCTTCGTTTGAACACTTCCAGGCATGGGGACTCCATCACTTCCCAGCAGCCTGTGCTGGGGCTTGACAGCCCTTTCCATGAAGAAATTTTTCAAAATATCCAATCTAAGCTTTCCCTGGCACAGCCTGAGGCCATTTCCTCTTGTCCTTTCACTTGTTACCTGGAAGGGGAGACTGACAACCCACCTCACTGGAGGTGATCAAAGCAGGGGGGAAGCTTCAATCAGAGTTCAATCAGAGGAAAACCGTGACAGCCATCAGCTGTCCCAGGACCTGCTGCTGTGGGTTCATCCAGCTCCCTTCTGGGGTTGGTGCTGAGTTTCCCTTCCCCTCTGTGGACCTGGCACTGTTTTTCCTCTGCTGGGTGCCCATGCCTGGTGGCTCGTGCCGCCAGGAGAGATTTGTTGCACACCTGAGGAAGTCCAAAGGTGTGAGACTGGCACATTGGCAGCCCCATGCCTGGATCCTGCCAGCTGGCTGTGGGAGAGCCTCGCTGGCTTTGCCAAGGCCTGCTGAGGGCACGATGCTGTGACTTAGCAAGACCAGGCTGTCCCCACCCAGGGTGAGTCACCGGGAACACGGGCTCTGGGATGCTGGCTGCCTGGCTGAGGGTGTGCTCCACTCACAGCCCGTGTTTCTGCATTGCTGCCTGATTGCTGGGGTGGTTGGAGGCTCCTCTTGCCTTCCTGTTGGTTGGTACCCAGGAGAGCTAGCTGGCTAGGGGATGGATTAAGATACACTTTGTGAATTGGTGTCTGAAAAATAGAGAGAGCTGGAAATTATCTTGTCAGTCCTCTGCTGCTGAAAGCTTCTCAAAGTTTGCTCCAAAATGTTACACGTGACTTGGCTGAGGTTTTTTTTCTCAAACCAATTACCTCGAGCCTAGAAGGAATTAAGATGTTTGTGCCTGACAGTGGAGGGAAGTGACGGGGTGGTGTGTTTTTGTTGGAAGGGTAAAAGTGGTATATGGCAGTCATTTAGCCTCTGTCCTCATCTCCCACTGGTATAAACTTGAACTGAGTATCTTAAATTGAAATGTGTTTTGATGGTGTTTCCTGATGTCAAGAGAACTGCAAGGTAAAAATTTATTGTTGTACTTGTGTATGGGATTTTCTGTGCCTGCTTTCAGCTGTGATTCATGAAAGCCAGGGCAGACTCTGGGAAGCTTAAGTTGATCTTACTTAAAAACACACTCAATTATGTCCTTACAGCTTACCCAAGAGCTCGGGTATTTTGGGAGCTTATAGCAAATCCTGCAGTGAAAACTCTGCCCTTCCCAAAGTCCACAGACAAATTGCAGAGGTGCTGGGTTAGCTGTGTGCTGATGATGCCCTGGGGAGTGAATCCCACTACAGCAGAGGCACTTGGTCCTGGAGCCAGCAAATCTTTTCCTGGAGGGATGTCGTTCTGAAAATGAGCTCCTCTTACTGCCTTGGCCCTTTCTTTGCCTTGCAGCTCGAGCACGTTAAACAGATTAATTATTGGGATGTATCTGGTGGGTGTCATGCTGGGAAGAACTGGGTATTTCATGGTGACCTGTGCGAGGGGTTTTGTGTGAATGATTAATTTTGCAAGTGGAGAAAGGCATTTGGCTGAGCTTGTGCTCTGTGCAAGGCTCAAGAGCTGCAGGAGGTGGTGCACCCGCAGCTTCGCCGTGCGAAGTCCCCTGCCCTGGAGGAGTCTGGCGAAGCAGATCAGTGGCTTCACAATGTCACAGGATCTAGGGACGAGTAGCTGGTGTGAGTCTGATGTCAGAGACATGCTTTGTATTATTGTTGTCAGTTTTAACCAGATGCTGGTAGTTGTGTGAAAATACTGCTATTCATATAATTGCGTAGAGAATCAAGTGACTTCTTCTGTGTCCTAATTTTAGGGTGCTTGATTTTACAACTTCAGTATTTTTAACATGTTTTGATGTTAAAGAAGAATCTTTCTGAGTAACCGTGTTTTAAAACTCGAGTTTCACGAGTTGACTGTGTTCTAATGAGCAAAATCTCAAATGATTGCGTGAAGGAGTTGGTGGGAAAACTAAATATACAGTAATAGGAGCTGATATTCAGCCAATGCCTGTTGATAGCTCTCCAGACAAACATCCAGCAGCAGAGGCTGGGTGTTGTGGTGTGTAAGAAATGGGCTTCCCAGAGTCTCAGGGTGAAGGAGGCAGCAGTGCTTCATGCAGGGACTCAGCTCCCACTGTCTCTGCAGTGTTCTGGAGGTGTTCAGTGGGGTGTTCTGGAGATGTTCAGCGTCCTCTGTGTTTTCTCTGGGAAGTGTCACAGTTGTGTATTATTCACTCTTGCTTTCGTAGTCCAGAAGAAATTCAGTGTCCGTAAGGTAGGTGGTGACAGGGTGAGTGACCAGCGACACGGGAAGAGGGTGCAAACAGCTGACAAGAAAATGCACTGACTTAGAGGAGTTTAACTTTCATTAACTTTGCTGGTCTGGCTCCCCAGGGATGAGAAGAACCAGTCCATCATCGTGAGCGGGGAGTCGGGGGCGGGCAAGACGGTCTCTGCCAAGTACGCCATGCGCTTCTTCGCCACCGTCGGGGGCTCCTCCAGTGAGACCAACATCGAAGCCAAAGTCCTGGCCTCCAGCCCCATCATGGAGGTAAAAGCTGCACCCTTTCCTTTGTCCCGCTTGCACTGGTCACCGTGTCTCTCTGGAAGTCGCAGGTACAGTGAGAACCCCTTGTGAGACAGGTCTGATTTACAGCATCACGGCATCCCGGAGCTGGACTGGAGTGCAGAAATGCACTGACAGCCTCCATTTAGGCCACTGCCGCTGTGTGGCCTGGCTGGTGGAGGAAACTGTTGCTTTTCCCTAAGAATTCCTGGCTCAGGAACTCCTGGCAGTGTTCAGCACCTCGCATACAGCTTCTCTCTCACCGTGCGATGGAGGCACGCGGCCAAGCCCACACAGAGCTTGCTAGCTCGAGCGGTATCAGAAGTAAAGAGTCCAGAGATGGCCCTTGCGAGGGATCCGATGTTTATTCTGACCGGCATGCAGGCTGGCCAGGTAGCAAGAGAATGGGCCCCCCCCACCAAGTTCTTTATCAAGGGACACAGACAGGGGAGGGACAACAGCTGAGGGCCAATGTGGTGTGACCCAAGGTTAGAGTGACCGTCTGGCTGCTGACCAACCAGGGGGACCCTCCTCACACAGGTCACAAGACCAGGTGAGGGGATCCTAGCCAGCTGTCTTGTGGGTGGTGTTAGATCTCTGAATTCACCCACCACCGACCTGCTGAGCCCCCTGGTTCCCCAGCCATCCCAGCTGGTGGCTTGGGGACTACAACAGGCCACCCCAATTGCACCTGCATTTGATGGTCTTAAAGCTGAGCCTGAGTATCCCCAGCACAGCTCCAGGAGCCGGGCTTTGATGGAGCTCCAGAGTGGAGAGCCCAAGCTGTGCAGCCGGCACCGTTAGTGTTTTATCATCTTCTTCCTCCTTCGTCACTGCTTGGTGCCCCCGAATCTCCTTCTTTTGTTGTACAAACTTGGAATAGAAAAGAAAGGGATTAACCTATCTCAGACATTTCAACGCATTTTTATTTTTGTTAGTTTTCTGTTGCTATCAATCGTATATCTTCCCCCAGGCAACAGCAACAGGATGAAAGGACAGGCTCAGGCTGTGCCAGGGTACAGTCAGGTTGGACCTTAGAAGGAATTTCTTCATGGAAAGGGTGCTCAGGCATTGGCAGGGGCTGCCCAGGGAGGTGTTGGAGTCCCCAACCCTGGACGTGTCCAAGGAAGGCTTGGATGTGACACTCAGAGCTCTGGGCTGGTGACACGGTGGGGATCGGGCACAGCTTGGAGTCAATCTTCTTGGAGGGCTTTTCCAACCTAATTGATCTGTGATAGGGGAATAATGAGTCCCATTATAGGGAAATCCTGCTCTGAAGGAGAGGAATTCTTATAAATACAAAAGAAAGGGAAAAAGCAGCTTTGTTTCCTTTCACTGAGGCCAGATGCTGAAAATAGATGTCTGAGTGCCTAAATCCCATTTTCGAAACAGATTTTGGAGTCATGAAGTTGATTTGGGCTTTTCCAAGTCCATGAAGCACTTCAGACTCCGTGATTTTTCTTTCCAAGGCAGGAGCCAGCAGTGCTGTTTCAGTGGAGTGTGGTGTTGTCCTGCACTTAGCCTTAGGCTTGGCTCAACCTTTAGGGAGGCTTCCCATCATGGTGCCTCGTGCCAAATTGTGTGATAGACACAGAGGTGGTGGCTGATGCAGGGTGAGACCCAGCCCGACAGGCAGCACGTGTGGTCTGACACCCTGCTGCCTGGCGGGGCTGAGCTGGAGTGCCCAAACCAGGGATGGCGCAGGCGAGAAGTAAGAAAAGCCAGCAGGTGTGTGGCTGATGGGGAAGACTCACTGATTTTCTGCAGGTTTACTCCAGGTGAACCTACTAGTTTACTCCTTTCCTAACCCATCTCCTCTGCCTCTGTGAAAAGCAGCTGCAATACCAGGGGGCACTTAAAACCATCCAAGGAAAAAATTCATAGTTCACACCGTTCTTCTATATGACCCCGGAATTTTATTGCTCTAATTTTCCTGCCTGCGTTCAGTTCTGGCTGTAATTTCTAAGTGCTGAGGCCAGGCAACCTGCCTGTCTTTATTGGAAATTGAAGAGAATATCGCCTATGCACAAAAAAAAAAAAACCTATAAAAGAAAACTGCCTGGTTTGCAGAAAAACCCTGAGTTAAATGGGCTTGTGGGGAAGGAGACCCATCCAGGGAAGCTGCTGGTGAAAGCAGGTGACTCTGAAAAAAGGTGGGGGCATCCTATAAGGTGGCACAGGAATATTGAGGCTGCTGGGATGTCGATAATTTAATTAGTGTACAAATACTCGTTGCTGTTTATGTGCATTTTTCTTCCATAAAAACCCTGGAGACACCACGTTTTCAGTGAAGAGTCCTCTCCAAAGTCATATTGTTCCTCTGCCTTCTGCAGAAGGGCAGGGATTTTCCTCAAATCCTCCTGCGACTGTTTGTATAATACTGATTGTAAATTGAAGGGTTTAAAAAAAATTCAAAAATTCAATTAAAATTTAATGTTTAATTTTGTTTGTTTTATGCAGGCCATTGGAAATGCTAAAACAACAAGGAATGACAACAGCAGCCGCTTTGGGAAATACATTCAGATTGGCTTTGATAAAAGATACCACATCATTGGTGCCAACATGAGGACGTATCTGCTGGAAAAATCTCGGGTTGTATTTCAGGTGAGGAGTTGTGGGGCTTTTTCCTTTTTTTTCTTTTGGGTGCTATATTCCAGTGATTCAATAGTCTGGGTCTTTTCCGGGATTAAAAAAAAAAGAAATCTCTTTACAAGTAGAATCACAGAACCATTTAGGTTGGAAGTGACCTTTAAGACCATCGAGTCCAGCCATCCCCCAGCACTGCCAAACCCACCACAGAGTCATCGTTACGGAATGGTTTGGGTGGGAAGGGACCTTAAAGATCACCTCATCCCACCCCCTGCCATGGGCAGGGACACCTTCCACTGTCCCAGGCTGCTCCAAGCCCCGTCCAACCTGGCCTTGGGCACTGCCAGGGATCCAGGGGCAGCCACAGCTGCTCTGGGCACCCTGTGCCAGGGCCTCCCCACCCTCACAGCCTTGATTTTTTTCCTGATGACTAACCTAAACCTACTCTCTGTCAGTGGGAAGCCATTCCCTCTTTCCCTGTCCCTCCATGCTCTTGTACAAAGTCCCTCTCCATCTTCCTTGGGATCATATCCCCAAGTGCCACATCCACACGGCTTTTAAACCCCTCCGGGGATGGGGACTCCACCACTGCCCTGGGCAGCTCTGCCAGGGCTGGACAGCCCTTTCCATGAAGGAATTATTCCTAATATCCAACCTAAACCTCCCCTGGCACACCTTGGGGCTGTTTCCTCTTGTCCTGTGGTGGACACAGCTTCCAGATGTGTCTTTCAGACTCAGTCTTGGAGTTCTTTACGGTTCCAACCTGATGACCCTCGTCCTGGGCTAAGATGTACCTGGGACACTTGTTAGATGGAGAGCCAGGGAGAGAAAATTGTGAACAGCGTTCAGTTTTGAAGACGAAGAATGGACAGGAGAGGGGCTGAGAAGGCTGATGTCTCTGCCACAGCACATCCCTTGGGTTTCTCGTGCAGGCTCAGGAGAGGCTTTCTTGGTTTGTGCTTGGGATGTAGCTCAGAAGCACCTGCAAAATTTTTGTCCTAACACAAAAAAAAGTGCCCCGACTACAAGAATCCTAAAAAATTGACAACTTTGAGGAGCCATGAAGAGTGACCCACCTTTTTTTATATTACTGTGGGTTTGCGACTCAGTGCTTGCTGCCTCATTTAGCCTGGTTTTTACAGAGAGGGGTAAGGTGTGACAGGTAATACAGAATTATTTCCTTTCTTTGCCAGATGGACAATGTGTGTTGGTCAGGCTTGGCACCTCCTTCCTCCCAGGTGGCAGGGAAAAATCCCTGTGTTGGTGTCACTGATGGGGTCTCGGTGGTGGGAAGCAGGGGACGGGACCAGGGTGGCCCTGGGCTCAGGGGGCACCAGGCTGAGGGTGGGAGCAGTGCTGTGACCTCTCTGTGCCTCTGGTAATTTGGCGTTTCCCCGCAGGCAGAGGACGAGCGCAACTACCACATCTTCTATCAGCTCTGTGCCTCCTCAAGCCTTCCAGAATTCAAAGACCTTGGACTCAGTAAGTGCTGGCACATCCCCGTGCTCTGGTGGCTCCTGCCTGGGTCTGAGGGCAGCAGGAGAACGTGGTGGGGTTAGAAATGCAGGTCCCTGGTGAGGCCGAGCGTGCCCGTGCAGGGGGAGGAGGGGAGGGACATGAGCTTAAAGGGCTTCTGCTCCTGGGTGGAGCACAGGTTTGCTCACCCCATCCCCAGGGATGTGGCAGCTTGGGTGAGGGAGGTGAGGCCCTGGCACAGGGTGCCCAGAGCAGCTGTGGCTGCCCCTGGATCCCTGGCAGTGTCCCAGGCCAGGTTGGACGGGGCTTGGAGCAGCCTGGGACAGTGGAAGGTGTCCCTTTAAGGTCACTTCCAACCCAAACCATTTTGGGATTCCAGGATTTTGTAAAAATTGGCAGCAGAGCTGCAGTGAAAGTGCAGCTGATGCAGGGAGATCATGTGTTAATATTGTACCAAGCTTGCATAATGTGTGTCTTTTAAATCAAATGTGAGTGTGGGCTGATCTGGCCAGTGCCTTGGCAGGAGTGGTTGTGTCCTTTGAATTCATTACGGTTTGCTTTTTTTTTAATGTCTAACTCCTGGAATGGGTTGGGTTTTTTCCCCCAGGATTTGCAGCAAAACCTCTGTTTTTGCTGCAAACCTGATTCAGAGGGTTTGCACTTGCAGCAGGGGGTGCAGGGATGTATTTTAATTATTCTTTTATCTTGAGTATTTGCTGTTCATTAGAGAGAAAAGCAAGGCTTAAACCAGGCTTTTTACCTATTTTAAACAGTGAGCCAGGCAGGCTCTGATCCCACCATAGGGTCTTGCAGGAGTTTCCATCCAGACTACAGAGGAATGACAGATAAAGAGAGGGGATTTCAGTTTCTAGGTAATTCTGAGCTTGTCTTAATGGCCGTTTGGGTCACTGTAGGCACATTGCCCACACAGAGCACATCACTTTGACCACTTTCAAGAGTTTCTGCCATGGTTATGTGCTTCATTTTTAAAAACATACCTTGGGTAACAATGATCTCTGCTGGCATCTCAGACACAAATTATTTCAGCGCAGTCTGGGAGATGAGTTGACGTGTGAGAACTCCAGCTGTGAAGCCACTGCTCTCTTCTTGGGAACATGTGGATCAGGGGAATACCAGTCTTACTCATCACAGCTCTCTAAAAGCATCATCTGAGTTTGTGGTGACTGGTAAGGGTGGAGGCTGAGAGGTCTTTGCTGTTCTGGTGCATCACCCGGGACGTGTTTGTGCTGTTGTGACTGTGGCTCTCAGCTTCAGCATCTCAGGGATGAATGTGTGATGGCCACAGCTAGCAGTGCAGGAGGAGTGGGTGCCGGGGCCATTAGCCCGCAAGGAAGCCTTCTTGGGTCATTTCTAACCAAAATTTGGTGTCAGTGCATGTCAGTCTCCAGCTGCTCTCTGTGGCACTTTGCTGTGTCGCAGCATGCACAGGCAGCCACTGGGTACTGGAAAAGAAGCAGTTCTTTCCAACGGTGAAGGTGTGTGTCCTTGGTGTTTCCTGCCCTCTCACCTTGCAGTAGCTGAAAAATGCCTCCCCAAAGTGTTCTGGGGGCTGTCAGATGTGGGGCTGCTCAGAGGCTCGGCGGGGACAGGGATGTGGGTTTGTGAGCTGCTCCTGCCGGTGTGACACAGGCTCTGCCTTGGCCCGTGGAACTGTGGATGCTGGGCAGCGGTCTGTGGGTGCAGAGGTGCACAGTTCACTTATTTCTCTTTCTTTTGAGTGATGTTTTTCATTTCCAGCTTTGCCTCGGATTTACAGGCCTGTATGAAGATGACTAGTCAGAACTCAGATTTATTTCCTCGTGTGAGCTGTACTTCCCTGTCAACCTTGTCTTCCCAAGGCTTATACAAAACAAGTGGTGTCTTGATGTGAAAATCCACTTTTTATTACTCATGGAGGAGGATATGTATTTTTTCATCTAAAAACCAGGAGCTGTTGCTTCTCCTTTGGGTCTTGCACATTCGAAGAATTGTTACTTCCTTTTATGTTGCAAGGTGCTGGAAAACAAAAATAGTCTCTTAAACATATGTGAGCCCAGCAGAGCAAACCAGTGTTGGCTTCAGTCAGAGTGATCCTAAAGGCTTAATTTTAAACTAGAAAGTAAATATTTGACTAAATGTTGATGTGCAATGCAAGTGCCTTTTGAAGTGTGGTGTCTAGCTTAATGGTGCCTGGGCAGTGGTGCAAGGCAGGAATGCGTTTTATTTGTTTGCAATGAATCAAAGGGTTTGTGTGGTTGTAAAAATAATTACGGAGATCTTGAAATACAGAGATTGGAGTCAGTTATACCATGGATGACTTGAGGCAAAACCAGATCCCAGGGTGGATGTTTAAAATTGAAAGCTGATGTCCCAGTCCCGTCAGCCACCACCAGCCCTGGCTTCGTCTTGCAGGGTGACGTGTGGCAGCATCAAGCTGTGAGTGTGATGTGCTCCACCATGGGCTGGGTGAGCTCCTGTTGTGCTGGGGGACCAGGAGGGACATTGTCTGCCTGACCCCAATCAGCATTTTCTGCCCGCAATGAGCGGAATTACCGAAACCTCCGGGTCGCTGGGCTTTGTATGCCAAAAAGAATTAAATGTTTTTCTTTACAGCCTGAAAGTACAGCTAATGCAGAAGCCTGTGGGAGGCCTGGGAAGGGATGGGGAGCTTCTGGTGGCAATTTGAATCAAAAAAAGTGCAGATTGCAGTGATTTTAAAGGTTACCACTAGGCTGGCGTGGAGCACACAGTAGGCTTTTTCTCTATATTCATGATGCTTGGGAATTATGTTTGTGTGTGTTAATGAGTGGGTTTTGGCAAACGACTCCTACTTGGTTCAGAACAGGCTGAGGCTGGTGCTGAGAACTGATCCTGGGTGGGGTGGGGCAGCTGTCCAGGGCTGGGCTCCCCCAGCCCTCGCAGGGGACAAGCTGTGGCTCTGCCAGGGCTCAGCCAGCAGCCTTGGGCACACATCTTACTGCTCTGGGCCTTGCATGGGGCCGTGTTTTAAGGAGGGGAATTACACGTGCAGCCTTTTTCGGTGGGCATAAATCCTGCCATCTCTTCCTGTTGTATTTGTGTTGGAAATGCCTCTCAGTCTCCACAGGATTTATAGGTGTCACCCTGGAGTAACTTCGCACAGATGTTTGTAATGCAGGCACTGAGAGCTGTTCTCCATTCCCTTTGCTCCCAAGGCTTAAGGCTTTATGTAGAAAAGGTGTTAAAATACCCGAATCACTCATGGGTGTGTAAAATAGGATAAAGAATTGTTGAAAGTAGTCACCTCAGTATTTGAAATGGTCTTCCCCCACGCGATGGAGCTGTTATTAGAATCCCAAATACGCCACAGTGCCGCCCTGACTGAACTTGCTGTGCGTGGGGAAGAGGATTCATCACTGCAAGGAGCAGCTCCAGAGGTTCTGCTTCATCCATTCCTAAGCAAACTGTGGTTCAAAGGAGACAGGCGAACATCCCAGTGCACGTTTTGGGGAGTGGCTGCAGTGGGGGAGTGCTGCTGGCTGATGCATTTCTCCTCTTTCTTCTCTCCTAGCGTGTGCCGAAGACTTTTTCTACACTTCTCAGGGAGGTGACACGTCCATCGATGGCGTGGATGATGCTGATGACTTTGAGAAAACCAGGCATGCCTTCACCCTGCTCGGTAAGGGGTTGCTCTGCTTGAAGCCTGCCCAGCAGAAGTCTCTGGTTTTCAAAGCAATTGTTTTCAGTGTTTTGCCTGAATTATAATGTTCCTGTTGGCCTAGTTGGCTTTACTTTGTTCTTTAGTAGGAGCTACAGAAGTGTTTGTAGCAGCTATCTGTGAAGCAGCAGTGAAATGGAGAAGGGCACAGAATTTAGGAGAAACTTAAACCATTCTGAAGTCAAAGCAGGGCTGCAGTATTGACTTGCTATTTTCTACCCTGTTTACAAGCAGGAGAAGAGCTATTACTCTGCAGTTCAGTCTGTGTTGTGGTTGAGGGTGATGTCACTTCTTGGATCACAGCGTTGTACCGAGTAGCTGATTCCTGGAAATAATGAGCTGAGTACATCCCTGCTGTGCAGAGCCCACATCTACATGGCAGCTGCAGAACCTGTGCCTGTGACCAGCCCCCGTGCCGGTAGCAGGGGAGCAGAGCTGTACCCTGCTTGCAGCAGGGCTCTTTGAAAGGAAAAATAATCCGGAAAGCAAAACTTGCCCAGTTTATTTGTATTTATCTGAAACCAAGTGTATAAATCCTGGACAGTCTGGGTGCCTCTTGGTCCCATTTCACAGGCTGGGACAGGAGCTCATGATGTTCACAGTTGGCTGTGAAATCCCCTGACCAGCTGTGCCTGCAGTGAGTGTGGGGACTCACTGCAAGCTGTACAACTGCAGTTGTTTCCCCAAAATCTGTCCTCTTTGGGTTTTAGATGAGCTCGATTTCTTTCTCTTTGAGGTCTTGTCTTTACCCTTCTCTTGTTCAGCTTGTGTGACTTCTCACTGTTAACTACTCAAAAAATATAATTCCTGGTTGCTCCAAACTTGCCCACAGGACTGTAATCCCCAGGGATCGATCTCTCCATCCCCTTGGCTTGTGTAGTCTCTCTTTGGTCCTCTTCTCTGCCTCCCCAAGCAGCTCCCCTGTCTCCTTGCTGGTCCCTGGGAAGCACTGTGAGAGCATCTTCCTCTGGGGCCGGTTCGATGATGATTTTCTGTTCCTCACGTGCTCCTCCGCCTCTGCTTTTCCTTATTTTTCTTCAGTGTTTCCCAGCTCTGCTTCTGCTCAGGGCCTGGTGAAATCACTGCTAGAGTTTCCGGTCTTGCCTTTCTGTGTGTAGCAAGGAGAAGTCAGATTTATGTGCAAATCCCCGATCCTAGCCAGGCTCAACTCCAATTAAGAGCTCCAAGTAAGAGCAGAGCATTGCTCCTTTTGGTAACCTTGAAACATTTCTCACTGTGCGTGTAACAGAAGAGTCCCGAGAGAGAGAAAAGGAAGCTCTGGATAATTCAGAAACCAGCAGGTGATGTCTCAGACCTTGGGTGGATAATTAGGACACCAGCCCTGAGCACAAAAGGGGCACAGAAACCCAGCTGGGATGTAAAAAAAATGCAAGATACGGCAAGAAGGCCATGTGCAGGCTGCTGCTGAGCAAAGCTCCTGCTGGGAATGCCTGTAAATCCTGCCGGAAAAATAGATAAAGCAATATATAAATGAAATATATAAAGCAATAACATCTTACATCCTCAGCAAAGACCCACAACACATAGCTCTTGTCGAGACACTGGGGACGGTAAGGCAGAGCTCCCCATCAGCTCCCCGGTGACTTGCTGCATCCAGCTGTGCCACCAGTGTGGAGGCGTTGTGCATCATGTGCAGGGCTTTAATTTTCCCTTCTGTTTGTGGGATGTTGGCAATAAGTTGTAATTTCTGTGCTTTGGTTGTCAGCAGGCTGTGATCACAGACAAGCAACTCCTGGTTCTCTGGAAGCTGCAGAGCCCCCGTAGCTCTGATCCTGTTTGATCACTGTGGAGCAGCATCCTTGGTTTTGTGTGCATTAAACCCATCCGTGTTAAAATTGAGAGTTTATGGTGTATTTACTGGAAGAAGCCTCATGGTTCTGAAAACCAATTGAGTGGGAAGGAAATCAAGCACTTCAAGTGCCTTCAAATAAAATTACGTTTCATTTTCTGTTGTGACAATCAGCTATCAATTGTTCCCACAGGAGTGAAGGAGTCTCATCAGATGACCATTTTTAGGATAATTGCTGCCATTCTGCACCTGGGGAACTTGGAAATCCAAGGGGAACGAGATGGGGAAGCCTGCAGTGTGTCGGTAGGTCACCCCCAGGAGCGGGCACGTCGGGAGCTTGGTATGCTCAGGAGTCAGGCCGTGTTCATGTGCTGAGCTTCACAGCAGTGTCCTTTGGTGGAAAGCCCTTTTCCTCATGGTTCTCTCTGCCTTTTTTCTGAAAGCACATCACAAGTTCCTAGTTGCTTTGTTTGTCCTGGGAGATAATGCATTATCCCTGCTCTCCAGCCAGCCTGCAAGCAACAGTGTTCAAAAATTGCTTACCACCTTACTTCCCAGTCCACCTTTGACTCTTCCTGCTTCCTTAGAACATCCAGTGCAGGGTGTTGGGGAATGGTGACACTGATGGTGACACCAGGACAAGGTGTGATGCTTTACAACCACTGTCCTCCAGGCAAAGCCACGGAGCTGCTGCTTGTAACATGGCCAAAGGAGCACTGCACAGTTAATTAACAAAAATAAATAACACTAAAGATGCTTTGGAGCCGGTTTTTCTGTTTCTGTGTTTGTTCAGAGGTGGGGAAAAATAAAGCAATTATATGGAAAATACTGTCCTCTAAATTATCATTGCATCCCAGGCTGGGTCGTTTGTTTCTAATTAAAGTATTAAAAGGGTTCTGCACACACTTTAGTGTTACCCTTGAGATAATGTGGTGTTCAGTGAGTGAGATGCTGGGGGTAATTTACTTGATATTTGGCAACATGGGTACGTGAAAGCCGCCTGCTTCAACAATGCTGAGTTCTGTTAATGAAGTTCATGTTGTTTAATTACTTTCAAATGTAATTGCAAGGTAATAAATCAGTTCTGTTACAACCTTGACTCTGTGGTCAAAAAGGTAACGTCGCAATAAAACATCTTAGAATTCTTGTAAAATGCACTTTTTTCTCCACCCCCAAACCCATCCAGCGTTTCTAAGCACATGTATCTAACTGGAAACAATTTATTTCCTCTGGGTATGTATTATTACACAGAGGAAGGAGAAATTGTTTTCTCATTGTCCAGAAGGCAGTGCCTGCTACTCGAGCATCATGGAGACTCAGAGCTGCTTTGTCTTAATTTGAGAGGCAGGGAAATACATTGCACTAAAGAAAATGAAGCTCACATTTCATTTTATTAATTGTGCAAAGCCTAAGCCCTGCTGGTAGTGCACGATTTATAACTTTGTTATTCAGAATGGAGTTATTTTGTAAAAGGCATGGTGTCATGGCGTACCCTAAGCTTTACTTTGAGGCATAGTCAGGGTTGCTCTGGGGGAGCGTGTAGCTGCAGCTCAAGGAGGAGTGACGTGGAGAATGCTTTTTCCTGTGGAAATCTGCTCTTTGTGGAAGCTGAGAGCTCAAGGATAACCAGAGCAGGGCCAAGCCTTGGTGTCACTGTCCAGAGCGGCGTGTGAGCTGTCCCACCCGTGTCCACGAGGACCAGCACAGCTGGATGGGTGTCACTGCTTCCCCATCCCTGTCACCCACAGACAGACACAGCTTTCCCTCGTTATACTGGGTTATAAAAAGCTGCTATTTCTTGCACAGATCTGTGAACTTGGGTGTTAAAATGCCAGTTTGGGGTGTCACCAGCCTGCTGACTTTGCTTCTGCTCCCCCCACCAGAGCGAGGACGAGCACCTGAGCAACTTCTGCAGCCTGCTGGGCGTGGAGCACAGCCAGATGCAGCACTGGCTCTGCCACCGCAAGCTCGTCACCACGGCCGAGACCTACGTGAAGAGCATGTCCCTGCACCAGGTGGTGAACGCCAGGAACGCCCTGGCCAAGCACATCTATGCCCAGCTCTTCAACTGGATCGTGCAGCACATCAACAAGGCCCTGCACACCACTGTGAAGCAGCACTCCTTCATCGGCGTGCTCGACATCTATGGGTAGGCACTTCCTTGGGTGTCCAGGCTGCTCGATGAGTCCTTTAGAATTTGTCTTCCCCTTCTTGCAAGGCACGCTTGGCTTTTGCTGGTGGCAGGTGACGGGAATAATAGAAAGGAACACAAAAAAAGTACTGTGGAGCTTGCAGTTTTGATCCTCCTTCAGACTGCGCAGCCTTCGAAATGGTGCGCGCAGGTCTGTGTGAGCACTGTGTTCTGGGATTTACCTCCCACGCCCTTCCCATCTGGAGCTTCTATCTCCTGTGCTATTTAAAACAACCTTGAAGATGAGCTGGGGTGAAGGTGCCGCTCTGGAGACCACAGAATGCCTGGTCTTGCTGTGGGGTTTGAGGACACTACTTTGCTTCTTCAGCTGTGAAGCCACAGCAGCAGGGCCCACACTCTGGACTCCCACACAGTGAGAGCTTTCAGAGGAGCTTGGGAACCCGTGGTGGGGCTGTAAGGTGTGAAAAGCTCTTGCAAGGCTTTCAGCCCGCACCCTCAGGGGCAATGAGCCGCTTTAAAATTGTTCTGGGTACCAGTTACTGCCCAGTTTGTGATCCTGACATTTGAGTGGTGGTAGAAGAGGGATGTGAGAGTTGTCTGAGTTCATTTTAGCTGAAGTGCTGCAAAGAAGCAGAAGATGGAAGAGAAAGGAAGGGATTCTGCCAGTTGTGGGGTGGAGAAGGAAAGAGGTCTTGTGGGTTTGGGTTTTACCCTCCATTTTTTCAACACCATTCTTTTTCTGTCTCTCTGGGCACAAGGACAAGGGAGAAGTCCCAGGCTGCCCATACAGGTAGTGGATGGTCCATGCAAGGCCAGCTTGGACGGGGCTTGGAGCAACCTGGTCTAGTGGAAGGTGTCCCTGCCCACGACAGTGGGGACTGGATGACCTTAAAAGGTCTGTTCCAACCCAAAACCATTCTGGGATTCTGTGGTTCTCAGCAGGACAGCAGTGGCCTTCTGTTCTCCCTTAATACATTAGGGTGCTCAGTTGCTCCTGTTTTGGAGGGAAAGGTGGAATGCACAAGTTGCAGCTGCTTCAGGAACCAGTCCCTAACCCAGAGCAGTTGCTGTGCTTGCTCAGTCCCGAATCCCGTGTCCTCTGGAAGTCTGTCAGCTCTAGGAGAACCTCAGGTTCAGAATGAAATCCTGCCAGACCAGTTCTGGATCAGAACAAAAAAGCAGCATGATTTTATGGCTATAACACCTACACAATTGCTGGAACTGGGTCTTGTGTATAACCCCTCCCATGAGGTTTCTACAACTACTGGTGTTTGGGAAGCTGATTTTGACATCTGCTGGATGACCACAGCAGCAGAAAGGATGCCAGAAAGAGCTGGAGCACCAGTGCAGCCCCACTGTCTGCTCATCTCCATCAAGATCTTCTGCCATATGGCAAGGTTTGCAGGAGCACTGCTATCAAGGATGATGATGATACAGTTCTGTTTGATTTGGGATTTCAGTGGCACAGCTTGAGGTGGTGAGGTTGCTCTCTCTGGTTTGCAGGTTCCTGGGCTCTCTTGGGTAGATAGCACAGGGCCTGGAAGATCTTAAATATGGCACAGTCTGTTTCAAAGACTGTATGAGACAGAGAAGCTGTTTCCCATCCCTGTCCCTACAAAGAGAAATTTCTGCAGGCTGGGGTATGATAAATACAGCTTTGAGATGGAGCCCTGTGGGTGATGGTGGGTCTATACAGAAAACTGTATGCCTGACTTAGAGGATCAGACTTTCAGAAATCTGAATGAGAGGAGACTTGGGGATAAGGCTCATGAAAGATTAAGCTGGGCTTGAAAGTCTGTTAGTGTGGAAGAAAAACCTCCTTCAGCCGCCGGTCCATGCGTCACGTCCAGTGCGTGGGCCAGCAGATGCTTTCACAGCCCTGGTGACACCGGCAGGGCTTTTCCTGCCCAAGGACCTGCAGGTTCTATTGAAGAGGCAGATTTGCAGGGGAAGGTGTCCATGCTCTTGGCTGAAACACTTGTGAGAGTCCGGTGCCCTAAAAAGACCATAAACCCCTTTCGTAAATGGGCATTGCTGTCTAAATGCTGAGTAGTTAACAATGCAGAGAATTTGGGTGATGATAACCTGACTCTGCTGTCCTTTAAAGTGGTTTGATTCTCTATTAGAATTTTTTTTCCCCAAATGGATGTTGTTTTTTCCTTTCCTTTGGGAGAGGGATTGAGCTGGAAAGGCAGGGAGCCTGCATCCAGCCTCACAGCGTATCCCTGACATTCTCGGACCTTCTTTATCCCGGTGCTCCTGAGGGAGGACTGTCCCCGTGGGTGGGATTTCTAGGGATGGGATCCACACAGAGGATGCAGAAGCTGTAGGGTTTTTCTCCCAACTTTCTAATGCTCGACTTTGCATCCTTGGTTCCCTGTTAACACTGAGGCGAGCGGGTGCAGCATCGAAAGCCTTTCTGCATTTATTGAAGTGGTGTTGCCTGCAGCAGCAGTAATACTGCAGTCTGTCAGAGGAGTGGGGTCATGTGGCACTCCTGGACTTGGTGGGGACGGCTTGTTCCCCCTCTTGTTTGCCACGTGAAGTGTGAACACCCAGGCGACCAGCTGTGTCTTATTCATGAACTTTAAATATTTTAATACAAACCTCGGTGCTGCAGAGGACTGAGGAGATACCAGCGGCGCAGCAGAACGGGGAGCAGCAGAAAAACCAAAATACAGCATTTGCCCCTTGAAAGCCTTTTTATAAGAGCTGTCCCTAAGCTGGATGTGCCTTGTGGAGAGCCACAGCGATGGGCTGGAGTGGTGAATATGCTTATTTTTTTCACCAAGATACAGTGCACTAAAATGAGTAGAGACCAAGCAGGCACTGTTTTGCTTTCCCCATCAGGATGTTGCCTCAGTGCAGTCACTCTGAGCAGGTAGGGCCTTCTGGCGAGCACACACATAGGGCTGGCAGGGCTGGCGACTAATCTGCTTCGTCAATTAGCAAATTGTGCCGGTAGAGTCCCTTAATTAGGAACTTTGTGAGATCTCCCTTGGAGCTGGAGTCGTACAGCAGCTCTGCCCCCGGCTGGCACTCACTGGGAGGGTTCGTACATCACACGTGGTGTCTCGGAAGGGGAGAAAATGTTTCTACTCACATTTCTTTTCCTCGTGCACTCCCACCTCATTGTCTTTTTTCATGTATCTCACCGTGCCTCTCCATCTATGTTTTAATTAGAACTTTTCTTCCCATGTTGCTGTGATCATGAGCCCGCAGAAGCTGGTATTTCCAAAGAGTCCTGGCGATGCCACATCCCTTGAGCTGCAAGAGCTGGAGGCACTGGTTCACTCGGCTGTGCAGCCGAGATCGAGCACAGTGGGAGCTCTTCAAGGACTCATTCATCACTGAGGGCCAGGCCATGTGCTTAATGTAAACATTTGTTGTCCCAGACACCAGATTCTGCTGCATTAAAGACTGCAAATCCCAGTTTCTGGGAAGGGAATGGATTAAGCATCCTCTGCTTGGCACAGGTGACACCAGCTCCGGGGGCAGTGCCAGCCCCAGGGCAGGCAGAGGGAAAGCAGTCCCAGGTTTCCTTAGGGACTGTGGGGGTGATAAAAGCACAAAACCCAGCTCATTTCTCCCATTCCCCTTTTTCTTTTGCCACTTGGCATTGCATTTCCCCAGGGACGCTGGCATTTTGTGTGGTGATGGCATTGTCACCTGGAAGTACCTGGGGAATAACTGCATCAGCCTGGATAACAGCAGGGTGGTCCTCAGGAAGTGGCAGAAGTATTGATTATTTTGAGGAAGAGAGGCTGGAAAGAAAAGGCTTCATTTATTTAGTGTTTTAAGACTGTTCTGCCAGTTCCTACAGTGCCTATTACCCGAACAATTATTTAGTCACATATTTATCCTTACAGCAGCTTACTCATTGAACACAGGAAGCCTTCCCACTTTCTCCCCTTGGTTTAATCCTTATAGTCATGTGTCAAAGACATTTTTTTCCCTTACCCCTTCCAACTGTGCCTTAAAAATAGAAATATAAAACAAGTAATTCCCAGTGGTAGCTCAAAATACCCTCTTTGGGTTTTCAGAGCAAGCCTGGCTCCCTGCGCCTGTCCCTGGATGTTGCATGCGTCAGCCTCAGGGGCTCTGCTGGCTCCCTGCTCCTTACCTGCAGTTTGTGTTATTAAAACTGCATATTTTTTTCCTGTGTAATTGTGAGTAGGAAGCCATTTTTGGGCTCGGTTTGGAGCTGATATGTGGCAGGGTAGGATTTTTGGTGTGGGGAGCTGTGGAAGTCCTGGTGAAGAGGTGGATCACTGAGTCGAGCACCGAGGTCCCTCTAAGGCTCCTCTAAGGAACGTGGAGTTGGAGCTGAAATCAACATTTTTCCCCATTCTCCCTTCCAGAAGTTGCTTACTCACGTGTGTCTAATCTTCGTGCTAACAGGAATGCAGTACGGAAGCTATAATTACAAATTTAATACCTTCTTTTTCTGCTCTATTAAATTCCATTAAAAATAGCATGTTGGTTCTTTTAAGACAGCAGCTACTGTTTCCTTCATCACCTTTGTGGTGAATGTATTTGGACTTAATATTTCATAATATTTTTCCCCAGGAGAGGCAGTTACATTTCTTGTCTCAGACAGAGCTGATGGGCAGGAAGCTGCAGTTGTGCCAAATGTCTCATTCCTGCGTGGCAGGAGGGACCTCTTGAATCCCTCGAGCTGTGCCAAGGAAAGATAGATGTTTTGAGGAAAAAAGTGTAGATCTGGGATAGGAGGAATGGAAGGGACGGCTGAATAACTGGTGTTCCCCGTCACACAGACGGCACCGTTGCAGGAAAAATTAGAAAAAAAAAAAAAGAAGAAGATTTTGAGACAAAGCAATGCCTAATGCTGATTTATTCATTGCTTTGCAGGTTTGAAACTTTTGAAGTGAATAGCTTTGAACAGTTCTGTATCAACTATGCCAACGAAAAGCTCCAGCAGCAGTTCAACTCGGTAAGGTCAGCTTGGAAGTGTTCCACAAAACTGAGCAGACAGTGTAATGAGGCAGGATTGTTGTGTCTCTGGCTTCTGCTTTCTGGCATTTACCTGCAGCCTGGACGGATCATGTGGATCCTTGGGATGCCTCTCTCCCAGACATTTCACTGCAACGGCTCTAGATATTCCTATCAAGTTGGAAAATGTTGCTTAGTTGATGTATAAACTCGATCCTGGAAATGGATTTGCACGTGGTTTGTGCAAAGGCTCAGAGGTTGCTCTGCAGAAGTATGTAATTTGCTTTTTTCTTGGTGCTGTTTCGGTCCTAAAACAAAACCTGGACTGTCTCTTGCTGATTACCAGTGTGAATTAAAATAAATTATGGGTGTGGAATCCTTCCCATTAAGCATGGCTTAAACCTGTGAGATGAAACCTTTGTATTAAATAACAGGATTGGACACACGCCCCTCTTTTCACTTGGACATGCCTCACAAACCCCAGAAATTTTCCATTTTTATTAGAAACAAGCATTTACCTGCACTGGAAATGAAACCAGTAAGGGGTTGTCTTCTGCTTCGGTATTAATTTCAGGACACAGGGGAAAACTTGTTAAATTTGAGCATTTAGGTACTGCAGATTAGTTTGGCCCTTTGAAACCATATCGTATGCACGGACATGAACATCTGCAGTCTATCTAATGCATCAGATAGATCACTGCTGCTAAAAATGAAAAGTAAATTATGGATTGTATTTGCACTATTCATATCTTACTTGGTATGTCTAACTATCACTTCTGAAGCTTATAAATTCAAACTCCAAAATGACATGTTTGAAGAGATTTTAAAAAGCTATCTTTGAAGGGGAAAAAAAAGTGCATTTGAAAAATCATTTTTTAATGTGCTTTAGAGTATCTCAGAAATAGCCAGAGACAATTTATCTGCTTGGGCAGAGGCCTGAGATACGTAAGCCATGCAAAGATTTTTTTATTATAAGTTCTTTTAAGTAAGAATTTTCAATGGAAGCATCCCTGAGTCAGTTAGATGCTGCTGCTGATATCCCTTCTAGGATGATGGGTGCTCTTTGTGAAGCCCTGCTCTCAGATGGGGACACGGGCTCTCAGCCCTGGCTGGGCTCCCAGCTTGTGAACCTGCTTCAGGTCACTGCTTTAATCAGCAGAGCAATAAAGCAGAGGAGGAATTTTGTCAGCCCAAGAGATATATGTGTCATTGCCACATCAGTATGTGGCTTCCACCTCGACACAGTGACAGCTTCAGTCATTTTTGTAGTGAAAGTCATTTAAAGCCGTGTTTTTCCCTGCGCCGTGGTTTCCCAGTGTAATGATTTTATTTTCCTTGCCAGGAGCTGGGCTGTGTAAATGGCAGAGCTGTGCAGGCTGTACGTGAGGGCACCTAGGCCTCTATGGCTTCTGGATGTGCTCACGGAATGCTGAACTCCAGCAGGGACAAGGGGAGGGGGCTGTGCTCTGCTGGCTGGGGTCACACCCGGCAGTGACTCTGCTTTCTCCCACTCCCAGCACGTGTTTAAGCTGGAACAAGAAGAGTACATGAAGGAGGGAATCCCTTGGACTCTCATAGACTTCTATGACAACCAGCCTTGCATAGACCTGATAGAGGCCAAGCTTGGGATCCTGGACCTGCTGGATGAAGAGTGCAAGGTAAAGAGGACCTCCCACCCTTTCACCAGTGTTTTGTTTTTATAAAAGATCAAAGAATGGGCTTTAACCTGTGGTGTCTTGCAAGTGGGTAAACGTGTCCTTTCATGTGTGTTGCTGCTGTGCTCATGGCAAGAGTAGGCTTGAGCTGGCATTTGCTTTGGTTTGGAACACTTCAGAGCCCCCTTGGCACTGCTCCAAATCCGGGTACTGCACTCGCCACGTGCAGCCAGTGCTCGTGTGTCTGGCCTGGCTGTACTGAGGAATAGCCACTGATTGAGACCTGGTCTTTGGCATTGCCCGGGAGCTGGAGCTCCTCTCAAGCCTTGTTTTGTCTCAGGGGAAACCTGAGTCCTCTCGCAGCAGCTCTTTCAGGTAAAGCTCGTTGCATTTAGCGTGCAGACTTTGGAGATTTGTAGTGTTGGAGAGCAGTTTGCTCACTTTTGCCCTCTCTCTCTCATACTGGCCAAAGTGAAATCTTGTTTGGCAGTTGGGAAGAAAAGCCAGAGTGGCAAACCTCAATGAGAATCCAAAAGAAGGGTTGGACTTCTTGTTCACACATTGTTCAGTCATGAATTATCACAAATACCTAGGAACAAGAAATGCCAGAGGGCAGGTTTCCTTGGGAAGATGGGATACCTGTTTTGAAGGTCTTTGATGCTGGAGATGTCCAGTTGGAAGGTGATGGGGACTGCCTTCCTGCTGGATGTGGCTGCCTTGAGGAGCCTCAGCCTGGTGCTGCTGTGGGGTGACCCAAGTTGTCCTCAGGAAGGGTTTTCATCGAGACTTGGATGTATTCTGTGCCAGGAAACGTCTTCCTGACTGTGGTAGGGCTTCCAGTGTTTTTGAACAAAGGCAGGGAGGAGGGAGGCAAAGTGCTGGGAGAGCTGAAGTAGGTTAGGCCCTCACCAGCATAGCCAAGGTGATAAGAAGGACCCAAGGAATTCTTGTTGTGTCTGTTGTATCCACGAGTACAGGACAGATCTGGTGGCCCAAAACACAAGTGTCCTGTTGCATCAGAGGGAAAGGTTCTGGATCTATTATTTAGACTAGTTTCCCTGGACAAGGACGCAGGACTTGTCTTTGTCTGGAAGGGGGGTGACCTGTGAAGTGTTCGCTGTCCTCCAAGTAGCAGGGCTGCCTTCCCAGGCACGATGGGGCTGTCTCAGCCTGCACATCCCACAAGCTCAGCCCTGGTCTGGGCCACAGACTCTCTGGCTACCTCTTTGGGGTGAGCCAGAGCTGGGACTTTGCCTTTTTCCAATCTGCTCTCAGGAAATCTCCTTAAAAATGAGAACAAATTGGACTTAATTTGATGTCCTTAAAAATAGCATTTCAGCCAGTGCTGGCTCGGAAGGAGGTCAGATTATTTGCTTGATATTCAGCACCGTTTCATCTGGTCTCTGTGCTATTAAGCCTGTTAAATTTTGCAGGCTTAAACTGTCTCCTGGATGCTGTGAGGACCAAAAGGGAAGTTTCCCTGGTGTTGGGAGTAACACCCTTGGCTCCTCTCTGGAGCACCTGGCACTGCTTGCTGCTGGTGGTGACATTGCAGCTCCCATGTACCAGCAGTAGATCTGCCTGGTACTACTTTTTTCGTCCATACTTATTTTTTGACAAAAAACCCCCAAAATCCACAAGATCTGTTCCCTCCCCCTTCTCATCAAATGCCAGTTATCTGTGTGTTTACCTGTCAGTGGGGGAATGCTGTCATTAGTCACAGGCCCTTATTACCGGCCCTGTAATCGCCTCTTTTATAACAACCTGCAAGTGTTCTCCAGATTTATGAAAATTTCTGCAAAACCTGTCAGCTGAAAACAGCAGTTTATGGATGAAAACCTTCACCCCCACGGCAGTGTTTCACCTCCTGGGGTGGGACCACAATAGGGTAATTACATGCCACCTTGTTAGAACCTACAGCAGAGCATAAAAACACTCTGGGGCGTGAAACGGTGTCAGGGGAGTATTTGGTACATAATGAAGCATTAGTGCAAATGCAGAGGGTTTGTCACTAATGTTCTAGCTTCACAGTATGGGGTTTTTTTTAATCCTTAATGTGTGGTTGGGGAGGAGGTGGCTGGGTATGTGCTGAAGCAGTTCAAGAACTGGAGGTCATAGCACAGTCTTGTGGCTGTTTAGGGAAAAATTGACATAAGAATTGGCAGTGAAAGAGAGTGCTCTTGAACTGGGATTGGAGTGTTAAGGACTAAACCTGTCTCATGAAAGCTAATGAGAAAAACCCTGGTTCTTAAAACAGACTTTGGGATACAGAATCATGGAATCACAGAATCACGGAAGGATTTGGTCTGGACCTTGAAGACCATCCTGCTCCACCCCCTGCTCCACCCCTCCCACTATCCCAGGTTGCTCCAAGCCCCGTCCAGCCTGGCCTTGGACCCTCCCAGGGATGGGGCAGCCACAGCTGCTCTGGGCACCCTGTGCCAGGGCCTCCTCACCCTCACAGCCAGGAATTCCTTCCCAATATCCCATCTAGCCCTGCCCTCTGGCACTGGGAAGCCATTCTCCCCCTTGTCCTGTCACACCACGTCTTTTTGAATAATCCCTCTCCAGGAGGGAGATGTTTGTGTTTGGGTTTTTGAAACAGCTTTGAAATCATAGGAGTTGGAAGCTGTTGTAGAATTATTAAGGTTGAAAGTGGTTTCTGGAACTCATTTGATCCTACCCCCAGTTAAATCCTTGGCCTGCCCAGGAACCCTTATAATCTCTCTGGACTGTGACCTGTGTCTTCGGATAAGTGACCCTGGAAGAGCCTTTTCCCTGTTTCCTGCATTGGAATTTCACCTGCCTGAATCTGTGGCTTTTTTTTGCTCTGCTGCCAGAGGAACAGTGAGAGTTCATGTCCCATGTTCAGAAAAGGCCTTGGCCAGAAACCAAGGCCACCACGATGGTGGGACGCTGACGTGCTGTAGCACAAACTGATGAACCCAAAGAGGTGGGAAAGGGCAGAAGGGCATCCAGGAGAACCTCCCTTCTTTTGGGCTGTGAAGGGTGGATGCAGTCGCTGTGGGGCTAAGGCAGAAATAACCTGGGAAAAGAGTAGAGGCTGTCAGAAGAAACGAAAGATGGAGGCTGTGTTCTCTAAATCCAGTTATGGGAAGATTGCTTGGATGTCTGGAATGGATTTAGGTTGCACTTGTGGAGGGAATTACTTTGGTGGAGGGGACAGCACACTTTGGAAGACTTTGAATGCTTTGGGTTCTGAGGAAACGTGGAATGACTTGCACTCTCTGAAGAGGAGCAGCCAGCTGGGGTTGGTTTTTCAAGAGATTTAAGTTATCCTTAGAGGAAACAGAAAACTCTCAGAAATGCAGTTGAGCCTCTGTCAGAGCTGGATGAGCTGTCCCATTTTTCAGGCTGAAACTTCATACCATGTGGGAGTGCTGCCTGTCTTCCAGACACTTCCCAAGTGCCTTGGACAATGCTCTCTGGCACAGGGTGGGATTTTTGGGGCTCTCCTGTGCAGGGCCAGGAGTTGGACATTGTTGGTCCTTGTGGGTCCCTTCCAGCTCAGGATATTCTGTGGTTCTGTTTGGGAGTGCAGTGGGAGGTTGCTGTGGGTGCCCAGGTTTCTCCATAAGGTGTCCTGCTGGTACCTCACTGTTTCCTTGCTTTCGCCCATGCTGTTGGCACGGGAGTGGGAATGAAAAAAATAACGAAAAAAGAAGCGTCCATTTCCATTAAGTGAATTCAAAAGGGGTTCAGTCAAGAAGAGGCTGTTTGGAAGGGTTCACGTGTCAATGTCGTCATCTTTGTCCAAGATTCGTGAGGGATCTTTCTGCTGTGGAGCAGCCTGACCCTGAGGCTGCCAAAGGGGGATGTGTCTCACCAAACCCACGAACTCCCTTATGTTCTTGAACTCCTCTGTGGCTCCATTCTGTGCTTCATGGCACGTTGCCACCGTGTTCTGCTGCTAATGTGCCAAATGCATTTTCTAACGCTGTTGAGAAGATGCTCTTTAACCTCTGCCGTGTCCTTCTGTCAAGTGCCAGGAACGCTGTACTCGGCTTCTGGCTGACTGGTTTTCCGTCCCGCTTGTCTCCGTGCATCGCTGCGAACTTGGGGATCTGAGCAAATGTGTTTTCCTTGTCTGGACTCGTTAGTTTTTTGGACATCAGAAATTAGCACATGGCCCTCCTGTCCGGGGGGATTTCTGCTCCACGAGCAGATACACAGAGGTTGGACCCCTGGGCTTTCCTCTGGGGCGGGCCGCCCGATGCGCGGGCAGAACGGCCTCCCCTACGTCACGCTGTCAGCTCTGATGACTTCAAAGTCAGGCACATCACTTGCAGTGGAACGTGTTTCTGGAGTACAGAATCAGCCCAGGCTCTTTTCAGGCTTTAACTCATATTGGAGTGCTAAGGAGAAAAGAAATAAAATGTGAATAGTTCCTACTGTGTTCTCTGAGGGTGGACTTTTACATCACAGGTTTGAATCACAGAATCCCTGAATGGTGTGGGCAGGAAGGGACCTTAAAGCCCATCCAGTGCCACGCCCTGCCATGGGCAGGGACACCTTCCACTGTCCCAGGCTGCTCCAAGCTCCGTCCAACCCGGCCTTGGACACTGCCAGGGATCCAGAGGCAGCCACAGCTGCTCTGGGCACCCTGTGCCACCCTCATAGGGAGGAGTTTATTTCTAATACCTAATCTAAATCTACCCTCCTTCACCTTAAGCCATTGACCGTTGTTTCTTTTATCCGTTTAATTGTCCTTCTGTTGGAGATGGTGGTGGAGGGAATCTCAGCCTTTATTCCAGGTGGTTCCAAGCATCTCCTCATCTGCCTGGTGGGCTCTTGGTGGGTGCTTGATCCTGGGATGCAGAATGGGCAGATGGATATCCTGTGGGGCTGGCCTGGCCGCAGTGGATGGGTGTGATTTTGGTTGCAGTAGCTCCTGGCAGTGCCGGGGACTGGGAATCTGGAGGGGAGGGGACCCTGCCCATGACAAGTGGAGGCACGGCGGGGACAGATGAGCACAGGCAGTGACCTTGTCCAATTCCTGTTATCAGCTTTATCCTGCTTAAGGATTCCATACAAAACTCGCAAGGCACTCGCTTTTCCTCTTGCCCATCCCCTAAAAGAAAGATGAGATAGCCTCTAAATAACTTCCTCAGTTGCTCTAAGGGCCTCAAACTGCCAAGCTAATACCAAAAGATGTTATAATAGTGAAGATAATGGCCTTGTTAGTTTTTATCTCTGGAAACTTGGTCCCTATCAGGTGCTTCTCAGGCAGCTAAAAATACCCAGGCTGCAGGATGGTGAGCAGGGTATGGCAAACCCTCTTTCTGGGAGGCAGGAGCGATGCCTTTGAAGTTCAGCTCCAAGATAAGCAGGTTTTTCAGCAAATTGGATGGCCTGGAAGAGAGCTGGGGCAGGATAAATCTGGCTCAAGGTGGCTCCAGTGCTCCTGCTCTGCACCTCTGGCTTAGTCCTGCACAGGAGGCACCCAGTGATAGCTCCAGAAAGGAATGTTTTTGCATGTAAATGTCAAATGTAACCCATGAAAAGAAACACATCTACATTTATATAACCCCATAGTTTAAACACGCTTTACCTTGCATAAATAAAATATGTATATAATTGCATAGCTAAGTGCCTTTCAATATTTATACATAGTCTGTGTTATTTCTGTATATATCCATAATTGGCTACACTTAAAAACTGTAAAATATAAATAAATGTGGGAGAACATGGCTTGCATGAGAGGCTGCTGCATTTAATTCACCCTCATTACAGGATTGGCAGGAGATGCTTATCCCTGTGTCCGGAACCCTTCTGGTGTGTTTTGGTTTGCTGTCATGAAATCAATGGCTGTTTCAGAACAGCATAAAGAAATATTCCTCACCTGTCTCATGTTTTCCTCCTTCCTGTTCTCTGTCCCTATTTCCTCTGTCATTTTTCATATAAAGGACTATGTAAAGTCCTGATGGATGATCCAGAGCTCTCCCTGCTGCTGCACAGTTGTTCCCTGGTTTCTAGGCTTTGTCCCACCTAAGTTTAAATATTGCCTGAGACTTTTCTTCTGAACCATCTCTTTTTCTAACCTAATTATACAATTAGCCTTTTTTTTTTGTTAAAAAAATGTGCATGTGTGTATGTGCAGCCATTGCTGTGCTCAGCACTGACCTATGGGATGGGGATGAATCCCATCAGAGGTGGCTCTCAGACCCCAAAAGGAACAGCTTCACTCCTCATTTCCTTTGGTTTTCAAGAATTTTGGGTTTTTTTGGTTGGGCTGGAAAAGTACAAAGTAAAATATATATACAGATGCTTTCCTCAAATGCCCAAATATTTTTGGAAAGTGCTGGGGGGTTTTGGCTGGTTAGCAGAGACTCACCAAAGCATACCCTAAAATAATGTGAGGTGTAGAGATGTATTTAGTATTAGAAGTTGCAGCAGGTTGCAGTATGCTGCTATATAGCTGGATGTGCTTAGAAAATAATAAAATAACAAAAATAAGATCCCCTGATCTTGACAGTGTATTGCATTGACTCAATTTCAGCTTCGTTTAGTGGGTGAAAACTGCAGGTGCTGGGGAGGAAGGGAAGCTCAAGCCCTGCTTTAACTGATTTGTGAAAGTAGCCCATTCCTTTGCTGCACAGGTAGTTCTGTGAGGGCTTTTTTAAGTCATTGCCACTTTTTCGGATGTTTCCGTTCTCTGCCCCATCCTACCAGGCCAGTTTCTTGGGCAGCACCTGATACCTTGGTGTACCATGGCCAAATTATTTCAAAGGCAGGTCCACATAGGCCTTTGCACCCTGATTTTGGTGTAAACAGGAGGCAGAAGGAGGGTTTGGCATCCAGGACATCTGTGGCACAGGAGTGGATGAGTGGGAAGGGGAGAATGGAACCATTTACCTGCAGTAGGGCAGACGTGTGGGTCTGGAGTCCCAACCCTTTAGCTGGGGTTAAAGCATCTTGGAATTGGGATCTAAGTGATCCCAGCCCAAGCCTGCTGAGAGGCAGAGCTTCCTGAAGACTTTATAATTTTATTATTGTTTAATTTGAGTATTTTAAAATTACTATTGTATAAGCATTATTATTTTAAATTAAATGAACCAGAATTTCATGCGTATGGTTTCACGTGGCAGTTTCTGGAAACTATTCCGTCACCTAAAATAGCATTAAAAAATAATATTGGTGCCTGAGGAATTAATGTATCTTAAATGTAAAAATACTTCCTTAATATTTCTGTTTTAATTAGTGGGGTTTTGTAGTTGTTTGGGGGGGGTTGTGTGTGTGTGTGTGTGTGTGTGTGTGTATTTTTTTGTTTTGTTTTGTTTTGTTTTGTTTAGTTCTGGGTTTGTTTCTGTTTTTGTTGGGGTTTTTATGTTTGTTTTTTTAGTTTGGTTTTTTGTGGGGGAGGTTTTGGGGGTTTTGTTGGTTTTTGGTTTGGTTTGTTTTGGTGGCTGGTATTGGGGGTTTTGGGGTGGTCTTTTTTGGGTTTGTTTGTTTGTTTGTTTGTGGGATTTTGGTTTGTTTTTGTTTTGTTTGGGGTTTTTCGTTCGTTTGGTTCGTTCGGTTTGTTTGTTTTGCCCTTTTTTTCCTGCAAGAGCCGTTCCGGCCGCTGGAGCAGGACCGACACTCGGGTGTTTCCTGCTGGAAACGCGGTTTCGGTGCGTTTGTCACGAACGTACAGGAACACAAAGCTCCCTCCGCCCAGCCCTGGCACTGTCCCCTCTGTCCCCGTGCAGGTGCCCAAGGGCACGGACCAGAACTGGGCGCAGAAGCTGTACGACCGCCACGCCGCCAGCCAGCACTTCCAGAAGCCCCGCATGTCCAACACCTCCTTCATCGTCCTGCACTTCGCTGACAAGGTACCTGCCCGGGGAGCACGGCAGGGGCAGGAAAGCGTCCCGCAGGGAAATCCGCTGGTAGCCCCCGGGAGCTGCTCCGGGTGACCGCGGCTCGGTGCTCACATCTGGGTCAGCCTTGAAGGAGTTCAGCCTCCCAGCTGAGGCTCTGAGCCGTGACTTGTCGTGGCTTCTCGAGGAGAGGAAAACCCTCTTTTCCCGAAGCCGTGGTGAAATGGATTCCTGTAAGGGCAGCTTGGCAGAAGATGTGTTGGAAAAGGGAATTGTGTTTGAAGAGCAGGAGCTGTGAGTGTCAGCAGGGCAAAGCGCGGGGGGAGGTGAGAGGTGATCCTGGGCAGATCCCACCTTCCTGAGGGAGAAGATACCAACTGTGGCACAAAACTAAACCAAATCCCAGTGCCTGCTGCTCCGGGGTCTTGTCCATGGGCTCCAGCTTCACTGAAGCCCTGGTCTGACAGGTGTCACTCACAACAAATAGGAACCTCAAAAGCTTGCAGTCACCCAAAACACACATTTGTTAGAAAAAAATTAAGAAGACCAACCCAGGGATGTGTCTGCGGAGCTGGACAACATCCAGGTGCTGTGGTGCCATACAGGTGCTTCTCCTAACCAGATTTGCCCTGGATGCCAGAGGCACTCTCCATGGCAAAAGCTGGTACTCACCTTTCCTGAGGCAGGTGGTTTTGCGTATGGATCCTTCACAAACAATACTTCTTAGCAAGTTTTTGGGGTTTTTTTAATGTTAAAAAAAAAAAAAAATCTGTTCTTTTAAATTTTTTTGGTTTTTTTAATTCCCTTGCATCCCAACCCTCTGCAATTTCAAAACCCAAGAGACCAACAAGAGACTTAGCCAGGGCATATTTTGAGGTCTATTGATTAACTTACGAGGAGCTGAGGAGTGAACAAAAGAGCGTGTAGAGTTACTGATGATCCTTGCATTTTTTACCCCCGGCTTCCATACAGAGCAATTTAATGACTAAGAAACAATCTGTGTTTGCAGTAAGGGTTTTGCTTTCACTCAGATTCACTTCTTTTGATAAAAAGTGACCTTTAAATTCCAGTTATTCCTTTCCTCTCTCAGGTTTTTTGGGTGAGCTCCTCATGGCAGGGCAGTGGTGGGAGCACCTTGTCCCTGTGTGTTTGGACTTGACCCTCTGAGTTTCTTCCCTTTGTGTCCTGGTAGGTGGAATACCAGAGCGAGGGGTTTCTGGAGAAGAACAGGGACACCGTGTACGAGGAGCAGATCAACATCCTGAAAGCCAGCAAGGTAAAAGCAGTGAGTCACGGCAGTCGTCCAGGCTGGAGCTGAGCTGTGCGTCCCTGTGCCATGCCAAGCAGGATGAGGGTGTGGACATGGAGCTGCCTCCAGCCACTGACAGCAGCCAAAGAGCCAAATCAATGGGGTGTGGAGCAGGGAGAAGCGGGGAGAGGAGGGTGCTTGGGGTTACAGTCGCACCCATGTGTGGATGTGGGTGGTTGTCTGTGTTCCTTCACCCTGGTGTTGGGGTCCTGTCAAGATGTGTCACAAAAATGGTTTCCAAACCTGCCAATCCTCTTCTTTTTGGTCACCAAAATTAGGAATGGGTAGTTTTTGGGCACTGTAAATCCCACTTAACTCTTGCTTAGAGCTCCCCACCCATCATCATCCATCACCCATAGAATCACAGGATGATTTGGGTTGGAAGAGAATTTGGGGATCATCTCGTTCCAGCCCCCTGCCATGGGACACCTTCCCCTAGACCAGGCTGGTCAAAAGCAAGGGGATCTGGGGTTAAAAGCCACTGTCACCAGTGTAGTGTGTAAATTGTGGGTAGCCTTGCTGGTCCTGTCTCCCTTCTGTGTGAAAATAGCTGTTCCCCTTAGCTGTAATCCATCATACTTGTCCCTGTGACTTCTGAATACTTAAATAATTACTATGCAAAAAGTAGAGTTAACATAGAATGCTGGAAATGTAACATGAACTCTGAGACACTCCAGCTGCTGTGGAGCTGTTTTATACCGCTACCAATGTGTGACTTTGACAAATTAACAGATACTAATGATCACTCTTGATGTCACTTGTGTCTTACAAGGTTTTGTGCCGTGTACCTTCTCTCTCCTGAGTGTTGTACAAACAACTTGCCAACATCCCATTGCACCAAGTGCCAGCGGGGACGTGTTGACTGGCCTTGAATGCCAGGTCTCCTGGTAAAGGGTTTTTTGGCTCTTGGTGTTTAAAACCTCCTGTGGGCTGTGGATTTGATGGGATGTTGGAAGCAGAAGAGCTGTGGAGCTCTGAAGGCTTTGGAGTGGGTCATGCCTGCAGTAAATGAGCATTTGGCAGTTGCCTCCCAAGTCAGAGACTTTACAATTTTCTGTATAAATTGAGCAGATTTTACACTGACTTCCGGTACCGTACTCCTGTTCTCTGTGAGCATGTGGGTAGGTTGGGTTAAAGGTGTCAATAACACAGACAGCTGAGGAATTTCAAATCTTTGTTGTTTTAAAACCAGAGCAGAAGTTCTTCCCTGCAGCCTTGAGTCTTTCACTGTCAGTTAATGAGCTGAAACTTTAAGCAACCTCATCTCTCCCAGGGGCAGCTTTTATTAAGGAATTAGTGTGGAAATGCAGCCCTGCAAAGTCCAACTCACCATCCAGCAGCCAAAATCCAGGCTGCGTGACTCTGGGGAACCATTGTTCCTCCAAACCTGGTGTGTGGTTTAAGGAAGGAATACAGTGCTTTCCTCCAAACCATTTCAAAGCCTTCCACAGCATGGGCCAGTATGTTAAGTCGGTTTTGGGTTTTTTCTTTTTTGCATTACAGATTTTGAAGCCCCCCTGCATGTTGCAAGCAAATGTGTCTCATATCCGGACTTCTCTTTGTGACAGCCTTAGGTTTATTGCTGGCTGTGACCTTCTAAATGCCACCCTGAATAAGGAGTGGGATGAAGGGAGATGGAGGAAGCATTATTTTTAGGAGTATTTTAAGCAGGAGTTTGTGCCTGTCAAAGTTAGGAGAGATGAGAATGGGAAATTATTTAACTGTTGTCAGTGGCTTGGCCTGTTCCACAGCAAGGAATTCATGTGAAGATGGCAAGATGATGAGCAATTTTCTCATCCATGGGAGTAGTTGTGAAACTAATAACTGTGAAGCTGGGCTTTAATAATGCCCAAATCAAGAGCTCTGCATGTTCAGGAAGCTTCCCAGGGTAAAAACTGGGCGTGATTAGAGCTCATTAGAAATGCCAGGTAACCTCCAGGAATAATTGATGCTCTATGATTAATTATTTAGCCAGTGCTGAACTTGCTGTTGGAGTCAGTGCTGCAGAACTGGCAGTGTCTGATAAGGATTTCTGTTTGACTTCTTCCTGTTGGTGTAGAGGAGGGATTGTAACTCATTGGAGCAGTGTGTTGTAGAGTGGTGGAGACCCTGGAAATCATTCCCTAAAAACAGAGATATAAAATAAAGGCTCTCTTGTCATATATAGGGACCACAATATAGTATCAGAGCAGGCTGGACTTTTGTTTAATAGCTGGGTTGGAGGGGATCTTAAATCCTATCCAGTGCCACCCCTGCCATGGGCAGGGACCTTCCCCTATCCCAGGTTGCTCCAAGCCCTGTCCAGCCTGGCCTTGGACACTTCCACGGATCCAGGGGCAGCTGCAGCATCTCTGACCCAGGACAAAACACTCTGAAATGCACTTGGGTCTGAGAACCTCTGGGAGATGGTTTGATGAATTTCTGCCTTTAAGCCATTCCCTTAATGACATGGGAGCAGTGGCTTTTATCGGCCTGTGCTGATCCCGTGCTGTTCTGGGAAGAAGAGCAGCAGGAGCATCGTCACCTTCCTCCTGCAAATCCTTCAGCGCCTGATGATCTCTTGCTGCCCCTGACACCTGTTTGCCAGCAGATTGTTACCCTGATTTTATTGCCTCTTGCCTGCTGTGCGCCCTCCAGGGCTATAAACAATTACAAACAATATTGTTTTGCTGTAAAAGGCAACCTGGTCTCTCTGGGCCAGAAAAAGCAGCAGTGACAGTGCTGAGTCTGCTGCCCAGATGTGTAAATTTAACTAAAGCTCAGATTTGTGCTGCAGGGGGCTGTGCTGTGAGGACTTTGTCCTGTCCTCAGGATCAGGCTGGCACACAGCATTCCCTGCACTCTTCTTTGCATTTCCCCTAAAGCAGTGGAAGCAGAGGGCAAGGGGGCACACTGAATTTAACACAGCAAGGACCTGAGCACCTCCCTGTCAGCAAGAGCATTGCTGACAAAGCACTCCCACCAAGGCAGAACTGCCTTCTGCTAATTAGAATGCAATTACTGCCATCAACAAGATGGTGAAAGAGACTTTATAAAGCAGTTAATTAGTTCTGTAAGCACTGGTCAGCTAAAACAGTTGAGAGCTGATGTTCTTTGAATTAAGGAAAATGATTTGAATGCTGATGGAAACCATATGGGCATGCTGTGAAGGTATTACATCCCAGTTCTCTTAATTACAGATAATGCACCAATGGTTTTGACTCTGCCAGCTGGGCAGGAGGGTTCTGTCCTTCTTGCTTATGCCCCAGAACCTGTGGAAAGGTTCCTGCTAGAGATGATCCCAGTTTCACCAGGTTTGCATCATGCAAGCTGAGAGCTTGGCTCTGAGATCCTTCTTCAGCACTCGTTTCAGAACAAGCACTGCTGTTACTGATAGCAAGTGGATGGAGGGATCAGTGGCACTCCCAGCTCTGTTGAGAAGATATTTTGAAACCCAAAATTATATCCAGGGGTTTTACCACATTGTCAGGTGTGAGGTGGTAACGCAGAGCCTGTGTTGGATGTCTTCATCAGTACATGAGCCGTCCATATCTCCCGTGTTTGCAGGAGTCAGAGCATCCCAGATGGTGATGTGTCATTCACAACTGTCAGGATGTCTTTTTGAGGGATAGAGGGTCAGGTGAAGAAGGTGAGAACCTTTATTTTGGTAGGAGTTGAGGGAGCTGCAGGCATAGCAGTGAAAGCTGAGATCCTTAGCAGATCCTTAGCAGGCGCTGTCGTGGAGCCTGCAAGCAATTTGCTCATGTAATGCAAACCATTTCCTTCCCACAGTGGTGCTGAGGCTGCCGTTCTAACAAGCTGTGAGAACAGCCCACAGGACAGGACTGGAAGTGTTCCTGTCTCAGCCCAGGGATGTGGCAGAGAGCCAGGCAGCCCTTCACGTCATGGGGCTGTCCGTTTGTGTCTAAAAAGTGGTAAACCACAGTGCTCTTCCTGGGATCTTAAAGGAAATACAACCAGGTTGGGCTTTTGGAGGAGCCCGAGGTGGGGGCAAGAGTGCTGTGCAGCTGCCACTGCCTTGTGCCTGCGGTTTTGGGGTGGATGTGTTGGGCATGGTGTGCCAAGGATGTGGGGAGCGTGGTTCTCTCCCTCGGGTGCTCCAGCATCTGTGCTGCTGTGGAGGCATCGCGGGTGCTTTGGCAGTGTCACCAGGCTGGAGCCCAGCTCAGGTGGTGATGCGTGACATGCCACCTGCTGACAGAGAGGTTTTTTTACATTTAAGGATTTCCCCTTTGAATGTGAGTGCAGCTGTGGCAGTAGCCAGCGTAGATGGATTCAAGATGTGGAAATGTAACAGCCTTGCTAACCAGACCAGATTTATGGTGGCTTACTTAATAGTCAGGTTCCCCAGCCTAATGTAAATTTGAGTATCCTGCTCCCTAAATAATAATAATAAAAAAGGCATTAACTGCATTTGCCAGCTCACCTGTTCTCCTGTTTATGAAGCGGAAATGTTGCTGCTGGCTTGCCAGAAATCCCAGACTTAGGGATCTGACGAGCTAGATGTGGTGCTTCCAGGGCTGTGGGATGGCAGTGCTGCTGCCACCCTGCTCGTTCACCTGAAACGTGGGTAATTAGGGAGGAAGTGCTTGTGTCCCTTAATTGTTTGCAAAAGCAAGGGTGCCTCTGGGGCCGTGGTGGGAGCTGCCTGTCCTCACAGGAGATCCTGTTCCTGGGGTATGTGCTGTGCAGGCAGCATCCTTGCTGGGTCAGGGCTGGATGAACACCCTGAAACAAAGCCTTGGGAGCAAGAGTCACCTCACGTTCAGGAGGTTTTGTGCCTTGGTAAGACTTCAGCAATCCAGCCTCCTTTTTTTTTTTTTTTGGCTAGTTCATGTGCACATTTCAAGGTTTCATGAACTACAGCACAGAATGGTCAATGGTCCTGCTGATGCAGTTTAAGTAGACAATTCTTCTTGCTTTCACTTTCTTGCTCTTTTTTCCCTTCCATGTTGAGGATGGGTGAGACACGACCTGAGCAGTGGAAGTTGGATGGGTTCATTCCCCAGCGAGCAGGGCCAGAGGTGCTCAAGTGTTGCCTTTTGTTTCAGTATCAGATGGTAGCAGACTTATTCCAGGAAGAGAAGGACGCTGTGCCCGCCACTGCCGTGGGAAAGGGAACACCCCGGATCAGTGTCCGCTCTGCCAGGCCGGCCTTCAAAGCTGCCAACAAGGAGCACAGGAAAACAGTGGGACACCAGGTAATGCATGATTTGAGTGAGTCAGTCAGCGAGAGAGAAATCCAGTTACTATCTTGTTGCTTCAGTTTGAAGCAGAGGTAAATAACACGCTGTTGGGGGTGGAGAGACTTTCCCATGATCCGTGTTCAGCTGTTTCATTTTGGATGACTTCTAGCAGTGTCTCTGGAACAGCAGGTTTGAGTAGTCCTGACTGAAAGCAGCTGAGACATGGTCTGGGGAGGGTGGAGGCCACTCTGGGATTCACTGGACTGTGTCCCAATGTACCGTGGAGCTCATAAATAGAAACAGCTTCAGAAAAGGAGCATTTTTCCCTGTCAGGGAAAGTCAAAGAGTTCCACAGGGACACAGAGAGGTTGTGCTGTCTCCATCCTTGGAGGTGTTTCAAAGACCCAACTGGGCAGAGTCCTGAGCTTCGTTGCCCATGAACCTCTTTGAGCTGGAAGCCCTCAACCCCCCTGTGTCTTCTCCGAGTTCCCCCTGCCTGTGCCGGGTTGGTGGGGAGGTTCACTCTGTGTCACACCCACAGGTGGCTTGTGGCACCTGCTGGCTGCGGCTGCAGGGTGACAGCACCTCCATCCCTCCTCAAGACGAGCGGTTTTGTCTTCCAGTTCCGCAACTCGCTGCACCTGCTGATGGAGACCCTGAACGCCACCACCCCGCACTACGTGCGCTGCATCAAGCCCAACGACGAGAAGCTCCCCTTCAAGTAAGTAGCACTGCAGATGAGCAAATGGATCCAGCTTTGTAGCAACAGAGCGTGCCTTGGGCTCTTCCTCCTGCTGAAGGGCTTGCCCCCTCCTTTTAATGTTGTTCCTGTAACTGGAAGGTCCGTGTGGGTTGCTGGAGTCACCTTTTTCGGTTTCAGCGTGTGGGGTTTGTGCCTTTGAAATGAAGACTAATTCGGGTTCTAATAATTCATAGATATGCTCTGCTAATACTGAGCATCCTTGCTTTGCATTAATAGGGTCTTTGTGCAATTTTCATCTTAGACTTGCTTTGATTTAAGTAATTATAGTTCCGAACGGTGAGAAGAGAAAGAAATGAAAAAGCAGAGATAAGTAGTGGGCTAAAAATGTCTTGGTGCTTGCAAAAAAAATGTAGAAAAAGTAGAAATGTGACTTGTATGAACTTCAGGCAGGTTTCCAGGTGAGTGAATATCTGAAGCAAAAGGCCAGTCCTGATCTTCCTCTGTAGCTCAGAGACGTATCACAGGCAGCAAACACTGTGAGCAGGTAGCTGTTAGCCCTGTTTGACCTCTTGGTCATGGATTTGTGCCCAGTTTTCTCCTCTGTAACTCCAGGAAAGCTTGGCCATTAGTATGCAGGGACCTTACAGATGTGATGTCCTCGAAAGGCATAAACTGCAGGTGGTGACCTTTAAGGAAGAAGGTTATAAATGGAATCCAGCAGCAGAGAGGCATTTCCCTCCAGCTGATCCAATGCAGGCTGAGTGCTCCCAGTGAGCACAGTGCGACTTCAGGAGTGCAGAGACAGCTCCAACAATGTCCTGAAAGAAGGGCAGAGCGTCTCTAAAGAGGCTCACCCTTGGTCGTGATGTGCTGGTGGAGATGTCCGCACCAGGAAGCTTCTTCTTGACTCTTCTCCCCCTGCTAACAGCGAAGTGAGGGGTATTAATCATTGTAAGATATTCAGAAACTGGTTTCTGTTTACCTGATTCCTTAGATGAGTAGTTAACAGCTCTGGAGAAGGCTGTGCTGGCTGTCTGTGCTGGGATGGCAGTTCCTGTGCTCTTTGCTTGTTCCACACACCATCCTGTAGGTACTGGACATGCTCAGGGCCTCGGTCTCATGTTGCCTTTTGCAGGGGGTATCCATTTAAATGAAATTCAGGATTACACTGTGTGATTGATGTTTTCTTTAGATGAAGCACAAAATTATTCCCTGACTTTCTGTAGTGAGGGTGCTGTAGATGCTCTGGGTGGTGAAGTGGCTTCAGGTTTCCAAGGGTGTTTCCGAGGCTCTGTGTCCCTACTCAGCTCTCCTTTCAGCTCATCCCTCTTCTCCTCTCTGCCTTTTAACTTTCCAATTCAGTTTTTCATGTGATGCTCAGGATACAGTTAATATAATTCCATGAATGTGCAAGCTCCTGGTTGTCAGGGGGCAGCAATTGAATGAACTCAGTTGTATCTCTAAGATATCACGGGTAGCAAGTACCAGGAGGATAATTCTGCCAGTGCCTGCTCCTAGTCGAAGTGATGGCTTTGTCCAGTGTGGTGCTACTATTGGTGAAGGTCCAAGCTCAGGATTTTGGGAACAAAGGACAGACCAAAATAGACACAAGAATAGTTCTGGAGGATGTTGGTTTCAGTTGTGGTGATGGGGTTGCAACCCCTTCCACAGGGGGTTCAGGTGTCTCCTGTGGGTGGTTCTGCAAGAGACTCTCCCCCCTCACCCCTCATGGATTGCTTAATTAGCATTGTGCCCTGGGGATCTTGGTCAAGGCTGCCACCAGCTTGAGGAATTTGTATCCTTAGCCTGGCTCAAATAAAGCCACAGAATCTCAGGAACACTGAGGTTGGAAAAGAGCTCCAGGATCATTGAGTCCAGCCTGTCCCGATCCCCACCGTGTCACCAGTTCAGAGCACTGTGTGCCATGTTCCTTTTCCAAGCCTTCCTTGGACACCTCCAGGGATGGGCACTCCAAACCTCCCTGGGCAGCCCCTGCCAAGGCCTGAGCACCCTTTCCATGGGGAAATTCCTGCTGGTGTCCGACTTGAGCCTCCCCTGGCCCAGCCTGAGGCCGTTCCCTCTCCTCCTGTCCCTGTTCCCTGGGAGCAGAGCCCGACCCCCCCGGCTGCCCCCTCCTGTCAGGGACTTGTGCAGAGCCACAGGGGCCCCCCTGAGCCTCCTTTTCTCCAGGCTGAGCCCCTTTCCCAGCTCCCTCAGCCGCTCCTGGGGCTCCAGACCCTTCCCAGCTCCCTCAGCTGCTCCTCACAGGACTTGCTCTCTAAAGTCTATTTGCTTATGTGAAAAGGTGGGATCTGGAGAAGCTGGGATGGCTGTGTTTCAGAGACACATGCTGGAAAATACACAGTGCTGGGAGGCATTTGTGAAGTGAAACATCATCAGCACTGCTCCAGGTTAGCACTGAAGTGTCTGTAGCATGCAGAACACTCAGTGTTAACATTTGTTGTTCTGTGAGAAAACAAGTTTTCTCTTCCTAAAACATAACATTTTTCAGCTCACAAGAGCATTACATTTTTTACTAAAATGGGATGCTTACCCTGGAGAACAGAAAGGATGTAATGGCAGCCTTTCAGTACTTAGAGGGGCTACCATGAGGAGAAAACCGTGCTCTCAGCAGTGGTGTGTGGTGGGAAGACAGGAGCCGAGGGTCCCAAATTGACACGGGAGGTTCAGGCTGGACATAGGTACATATGTTTTTTTCTCCCTGAGAGCAGTCTGTCAGTGGAGCAGTCTGCCCAGAGAGGTTGTGCAGCCTCCATCTGTGGAGGTTTCTATGAGTTTTGACTGGATAAACCCCTGAGCTATGGGTCTGCCCCTACAGCTGTCCCAGCTTTTGAACATAGGGGGTTGGACTGGAGACTTCCTCAGGTCTCTTGCAGCCTGCATTCCTACTTCACATCCTGCTAAAAAGACAAGATCTGTAATGGGGCTCAGAGGTGTCCGGCTCCCATCCTGGGGGATACCTTGGCACCCCGCAGGGATGTTTGCTGCATCTGACTGCAGGCTGTGTCTGAGGTTAATTCCTGGTGGAGGGTGGAGAAGACTTCAAAAGAAAGATATGCAAGGAGAGTGCCTGACTTCAGGTTTTTCCTCTGTCAGTTTTCCTTTTAAATTCTGTTTCGGGCAGGGTTTGGGATCTTTTCCTTGTGTTTCCAGGCCAAAAGCAACTTGCCAGGTGCTTCTACCTGCCATGGCAAGGAAAAGGAGTTCATAATAAGGTGTATTGTCCCACCTTTAAGGTCTTAATTTCAGTGTTAGACCATCGCTGGAGCTGTTGCTGATAGATGACTGCAGCCTCTCTGGTGACTGCATTTCACCCCCACTGAGCAGGGCTTTGCTGCTTTGCAGAGTTTCTCTTGGATACAACAGAGATTGCCCTGGGATCTTCCAGGACTGAAGCTCACCTGCCGATCTGCCAGTCCTGTTTATTATTTATTGTTATGGAAATTGTGGGTTCTTCCTTGAAGCGAGTGACAGCCCAGACTGATTTTTCACCCTGCACAGCGTTTGTGGGGTTGCAGTGAATAACTTGCTTGTAGACTTGACAGGTCCAGGGAATTTTAAAAAGCACAGAGAGGGAAGAAGGGGACTATTTTTCATGCAGCTTTTGTACAGCAGAGAGCAGGCAAAATTATTCATGCAGTCTTGACTTGCAGGTGCAAATACTTTGGGCTTTCAGAAAGGGAAAAGCAGGTGTTATATGAGAAGCTTCGTTCTGGAAACCTCACACAGCTATGGACATCTGCATCATGTGAGTCCAAGCTTGATCCAAGGACCTTTTCCAGTGCCTTCCAGAGCTGGAGAGCTGGAACCTCTTTGTGCATTTGGGGACAGTGTGGAAGGAGGGAGCAGCCGTGGAGGATGCTGGTACCTGGACTCACTCTGTGCAAGGATAGTCTGATCTGGGAGTGGGTTCTTGCCAGGATCCAGAGAAAGCACTGCCCAAGTATTCAGCTGGAAGTTGCCATGAGTTTTTTGGCACAAATTGCTGATGGAAATGAGATGCCAGGGGTAAGGGATGATGCAGGCTTTAAAGAGGAGGGCAGAAACACCTTGAATTTCCACATGGTGACTGCCAAAGTCATTAGTCTGGAACACGAGAACCACTGTTCTCGGTAAACTTACTGTAGAACCTCATGGACCTGTTAACTACCTGGTTTTGGTATGGAATTGAATATATCAGACTGTGCTGTTGAATTTGATTTCTGTGAATATGTTGTTGCCCTTATAGCTGCAGGAGTGATACTGCCTGGTTCACCAGGCAGCTTGTGGTGGGGCAGCCGTTCCCTTCCTCATTGGGATTGTATTGCTTTACAAAGCCAGGTAGATTGTGGCTGTAGGCACTAATTAATTGCAGCAGATGGTCATCCTATCCCAGGAACACACTAAACACTGATAGCAGGGTGGTAGCAAGGTTTCAAGCAACCTGCAAATCACAACACCTTTGTGACACGCAGAGAAAAGTTGTGACATCTGTGCAGTCTGTTCCCAAAGCCAGGCATGGGTTATACTGAGGTTTGGGAGGGAATGGCTGTGGACAAAAAGTATGGAAATATGGCTTTATCAGCCAGTACAGTAATGAGGAGAGGAGAAAGTAATTCCTGTCTCTGGAAGAGTCACTGTCAGGTGGGTTGGTGAGGTGGGTTCCCTTTCACTGTGTGTTAATGTCTATCCTAAATCTCATTGCAGGTTTGATCCAAAGAGAGCAGTGCAGCAGCTGAGAGCCTGTGGAGTGCTGGAGACCATCCGGATCAGTGCAGCTGGCTTCCCATCCAGGTACTGGGCTGGGAATGCCCTGGGGTAATTCTCAGCTGCTGCTGAGATTTACTCAGCAAGTTTATGGTACTGCATCCCTGGCAGTGTCCCAGGCCAGGCTGGACGGGGCTTGGAGCAGCCTGGGATAGTGGGAGGTGTCCCTGCCCATGGCAGGGGCTGGGACTGGATGGGCTTTAAGGTCCCTTCCAACCCAAAATGTTCTGTGATTATCTGAGGTGAGGGAGGGAGAAGAAAACGCTTGTGTTCTCAGGACAGTGTTTATTTAGGTTGGTTTATATCCAGGATAGATTTTCTGCTTTTTATATATATATTTTTTTTTCATTTTTCAAAACCCCAGTTATGTCCTGGGTTCCTCAAATCTAAGAGATTCATTATCAAGCAAAGAGCTGCAAAGTGGGGCTGACAGAGGGTGCGTTGTGCTGTGCCCAGTTGTTCCTGCTGGTGCTTTCAGTTTGGTCCTCAGAGGTAATTTG
>VXAZ01007589.1:327777-417621 GCA_013399875.1 Gymnorhina tibicen
AGTTTGGTCCTCAGAGGTAATTTGCTCCGATGAAACCTCTGAAAAAGCTGATGCCTGGCAGATAAAGGAATCCAGCTTTGATCCCTTACCTAGGTGGACATCAAGTAACAAAACAGTAGCTCTGGAAGCAAGCATTGCCCTAAAGGACTTCTTCCCTGCTTGTCTGAAGCCCCTTCCACTGTTCAATTTGCTTTTCTTTGTGGGTCTTTTTTTCCTGGCTTCAGACATCTGCTGCAATCCTCATTTCAGCCAAAAAAAATTTTGATTCTACTTGCAGAGAAAGAAAATAAGGGTTGTAAATTATTGTTGTAGACTTTCACACCGCACATCCTAGGCTTCAAACTCTCGTATCATAAAAAGGAGGGTTACGGGTGATGTGGCTCCTGCTGATTGTGATATAAAATTCAAAACAAGATTTTAAGGCCTAATAAATCAGAAAACATAGACTATACATAAGTCCTGAAGATGACAAGGGCAAATAATTCTAAAAATGCATCAATTGCATTTTAGTGCCAGGCAGCTTTGTGTTAATGTCAGCAAAGCCATCAGGCTTTTTATATGGAACAAAGAAGTTATAAATATGCTCAGTGAAGAGCCGGCTAAGCGTGATGTGGAACACCATGAGAAACTCCCTGTCCCGGATTTTGGGGAGCAGTGTGACACTCTCATCTCCTGCAGAGCTGCAGAGGGTTTCTGGCAGCCGAGGGCAGCATGTTGAGATGAGGTGGCTCTGCTGCCCTTCACCTCTGCTGGCCAGTGACCTCCACGGGCAGGCCAAAACTGGTGATGGGGTTCTCCCTGACCAGCTGAGTCCAACTGCTTGAGGAGGAAGAAGGGCAAACAGAAAAAGAAGAAGAAAAGTCTCACGGAAACCAGTTTCTCCTTGTCCCCTGCCAGTGTGGGAGGGTGGAGATCTGGGTCCTCATGCTGGGAGTCTGACCCTCTTAGAAGACCCAGCATCACCTTTGGCTCTCATCTCTGAAGTCTTGAGGGCTTCTATGGAAGTAGCCAATAAAAAGCTGCTCCTACAGGATCACTAAGCCATGGTGAGGGATTAAAAATTCCAGCCCAGGGGTTGTCTTTTATTATCATCTTTGTTGCCGGACCAAATCTGTCAGTCCTCTTGTAGTAAAAGCCCTGAAGCAATGAAAAAGCTGGTTTTTTTCACATGCAAGAGGCCAGAGGAAGGCAGTTCTTTGCTCTCCAAGCAAGCAGTCACACTGCCCAGTGCAGTCTGGGCCCTGGCTCTGCCGTGGTGGGTCCCGGGGGAGTTTGGGGAGCTCTGACCTGAGCGCTGTGTGCTTTGTGAGGTTTGTTACTGGTCTTGTCACGGCTGCACGGATACCCTGTTCCTCTCCATTCGTAATTATCCTGCAGATTTGTAACGTTTTTCCATTTCTGCTCACTTAACTGCAGTTTAGTCCCTCCAGCACTAAAATCAATGTAAAATTAGTAACTGGGGAGGGGGAACAGAGGAGAGAAACCACTGCAGCACCTGGAGACCAGCCAGGATCTATTGACAGCAAGTAATTGACCAGTGCAAGGACTTCTCCACCCTGACGAACTAAAAAGTGATGTTCTCAGCTCTGCTTGCATGCTTTTGGTTATGAGATCTTTTCCCAGGATGCTAAGAATACAGAACTCTTCCATCACTGCAACTTGTCAGCTCTTGTTCTTCCTCCAGGGACAAAAAGAAGGGTGCAAAAAGCTATTTCAGCCTTTCAGAGTGACCTTCTCCAAAGTTTGTGATGCTTGAAGGACAGATTTTTGTGTGTTTTAATATTTCTAGGAGATAATTGCATATAGGAACAGCTCTGCACTAAATAAAATACTTGCTTTGGGCTCTGGTAGTTCTTCACCTTCCTTACTCACAAAATTCCAGTCTTGAAAATCCAGACCCAGGAGCTGGATGATGTTACTGAAAGATTGTGAATAATCTGTATATTTAAATTGACTTTATAGACCAGCTTGGGAAAAGATGCTTCCATAGGATCTTGTTTTGTAGGAAAAGTAACACACTTTTCAGTTCTTTCTGCAGTTTTACGTGTGATCTCTCTCAGTTTTCTGAGAGAGCACTGATCTCACAGCGAGCACTGATTATTCCTCTGTATTTCCTTATGTTTTGAGACAAGTTGATTTTATATTGCTTGATTAAGGATAAAACAAAAAAAGAGAGTCATTGCTTTAAATTTAAATGCCATGTGAAGGCTCTAAATTTAGACTACTTTCAAATAATAATGGAAACCTTGATCTTCGTGACTTTTGCTTCACTTTGGTGTAAGCAATTTACCTGTAAAGCAACAGGGAATTTCCAAATTTGTTTATCTCAAGGTAAGTTTTATACAGACACAATAGAAAAACTCTTCCTTTCATCCTCTAATGTTTACTTCTTACTATATTCCAGCATATTGTCACAAAGGTAACTTCTGAGGGTGATGCGGCTTTGAGTCAGGGATCTCTGGATAAAACCACCTGCTGCTGAAGAGTTGGATGTTTTGAGTCTTTAATAATTTTTTTACCTCTAAGAAAAGAAATAATTTTTTAATACAAGTTGTCGTTGTTCAACCCATGTAAGCTGCAGAAATCTGAAGCCTTGGGCTCCCCATGTTGGGTGTGCCTGGGTTTATTTTACCATTTCCATGGCAGGCTGCGCTCTGGCTGCGTCTGAAATAAATTGGAAATGTATCATTTGCTTTGAAATGTTACGCAGCAGTTAAGAAACGTATCTGTTAGCATGTACATAAATGACTGTGATGAATGGACTGTCTGAGGTGTGTAGGTAGTAAATCTATCATCAGCTTCCCCGGGTAAAGCGTGGAAGATGTCTCTGTGCTGTAAAACCATTCATCTTCTTTACAGAAACTGGCTGCATAGAGATGAATCTATAGAGAACTAATTGGTGCGGATCTCTGTGAATAACAAAATACTCTTTAAAACAAGTTTTTAAATTGGTTCTATCAAAACTGTGCATTTTTTTCCCTGCTGGTTATGGTGGTTCCCAGCCAGTGGTCCAGCAGCAGTGGTCTCCCACCATGCCTTCACTCTGAATAACCTCATCACTGCAGTTCTCTCTGAAATGCTCTCATTGTAATTGTTATATATTTATAGTTTAAGTATCCTTGGCATTTGGCTGCTTCCTCTGGTCGCTGGAGCTCACTGTCAGATGCAGCATTTTTGTATCAATTCAGTGTGAAATCCCAGCTGCTGAACTCCATAAACATTCAGCACTTATAATTGAAAACTATCATGGACATCCTTGGATATATAATTTTTTTTTTTACAGGATGTGCCTTTAGCTGTCTGGCTGTCATTTCATGATAACAAGACCTAGAAATTGCTTTGGCTACCAACAGTTCTGTTTGCCCATTCCCAACAAAGGTGTAATATGTAAATGGAGGGGTTTTCCCCCCTCATTCTTCCCTTTGAGTATATTCCAGCTAATTTCAAGCCAGGCCAGCCTGCATGTTTTAGAGCTAATTGAAAGGCAAATCTGTTCTGCTGCAGTAAACAAGGCAAGAGAAATTTTCTCCCTGAATTGCAGTTTCTAAAAAAATTTAATATCAAATCCTGGCTCCAAGATTGAACCTGCATCCCTCCAAACATGTTTTGACTCCTGTGGAAAAATCAATATAGTCCAGCTCCTTCCTGCTTAAAATATTGACCCCTTCAGGGGAGGGTGCCACGTGGTGCTGCCAGGATTTCTTACATTAAACTGGGTTTGCTCAGCACCTGGGATGGTCTTGGGTGATGAGGACAGTGAATTTGCTTACCCTGAGTGGAAACATTTCACATTCAGTTATTTTAGGGTACCAAAAGAAACCATATTATGGTTAAGAGTTTGAATCTTTCTGACCTATTACACTCCTTTCAGCTGTTTACTCAGTGCAGCTGGCATAGCATTGCTGTGATAACCCTGAAACAATGGCTTGTGGATATTTTGGGCAGTTGCTGACTGCTTGGAAAGACACTTTTCAGAGGCTTCCTTAGAATGTCACCCCCAGTTTCCTACCTGCACTCTCCCTTTAATTTGACATTGTAATAAACCCAGCTGGCTCTGCTCAGGTTCATAACCCCTCGATTTTGGGCAGGAGCAGCACCTTTGCTTTGCACCTGGCTGCATTTTGTGTAAAACATGCAAATCTGGTTGTTAAAACTACAAGAAAAAAAATTACTTTATCTGTGGTGTGTGCTCTGGCTTATTCCCTCTGTTTCCTGTAGATGACACAAACTTTGCTGGCATGACCAAATCTCAGGCTCCCAGCCAAGCATCCTCCTTGCTGCTTGAGCCCAAGGAGGGTTTTTTCCACAGGCATAAGTTACTTTCCTGCATCCTTCCATTCCTTTTATTGCCTTTTCCCCTTAGTGACCTGTGCTGACATCAAAGCAAAATTCAGCTGTTTGAGGTTGGCTTGATCTCACCCTGGTTCCAGCTCTTTTCTGTGCACCACTTACCTGGATCTTAAAACTTGATAATAAGACGGAGTCGTATTTATTTAGTGTCCCTTGGTGGTTTCCAGCCCCCAGCATTAAGATTGCCTGTGCTGTGTTGTGTGGCAGCATCCCAAGCACCTGAGATCTGTATTTTATTCGATGCCTGTCAGCAAGTGGAACTGAGGTGTACCCTTCCCACAGTCTTTCCTGACCTGCTAAGCTGTGGGGTAGCATGGCACATTCTCTGTCTCCTGCTGGGAATCAGTGTGTGGTTTGGCATGTATGAAATAAGTTTTCTTTTTTTGTTTCCTTTTTTTTTTCCTTTTCCCTTCTGAAAATGAAGACATCGTACCTAAAAAAAATAAGATGTACGTGCAGAAAAATAATTTTAAAACTGTGCAGCAAAGCACTGAAGCTTCAGTATTTCTGCACTGGAGAAATCTCCCTTGAAGGGCTGGGGGATCATGTTTGTTTCTCTCCGAGCACATAGTTGTAAGGAAATTTTATACAGCTTTGAGCCTCGAGTGATTCAGTGAGGCATGTTACATTAAACCTGAGTGCTTTAATTGTTGCTTTCTCCCGGGAGGATTCTGTAGCAGCACCTACGAACCCCTGCAGCTTTCTTTTGCTGGTGAACTGGGATGGCAGATATCCCAGTGAAACTCCTGACGGGCTGGCTGAGCCCTGGCGTGGCAGAGATTTTGTCTTGATGCTCCGTGGACAGTAGCACAGGAGCAGTGTGGTGTCAGGGCTGTCACCTCCTGGTAAATCAGCGAGGGTGGTGAGAGCACGAGTGAGGCAGTTCTGTGCCGTGGGGGTACAGCGTGGGGCTGTGAGCCTCTGGGAGATGTGGATGCCACCTGTCCTGATAAAAACCTCGGCAGAAACCAGGGGTTGTATCCCCTGACACTTCCAATGTCTCATGTGAGACTTACTTCTGAAAAGTGAGTCACTTGTATTAAGGATGGGCGTGGAAAATCAATTTTTGCCACTTTGGGAAATGAGAACAACAGGCTCTGGAGGAAGACCCACTGCACAGTGACTTATGATCTATTTTTAAGGGATTCCTGCAGGTGTCTGACTCTTGTTTGCGAGCAGCTGTGGGATCTCCATCTCTGCCTTGGTGCTGGAAGATGATGGATTTTGCTTTCTGCCCAGCTTGGACCCATGCCCTGAGTTTCACGTTCTGCCTCTTCACCATCTGTTCCTTGCTGGAAGAGCCTGGGTGGCACCTGCAGGGTGATTTTTTTTCTCCAGATATCAGCAGTTAATAATGTCAGTGCCTGAGCTGACTCTGGCAGGTTAATGAGAATACTCCTTCCTTCTCTCTTCCCCACTCCCAAGCTTTCCCTGGCTCGAGCAATACCCGAGCCAAGCAGGATGTCTCCAGCCTCGTGTGCTTGGCTGGGTGCCTCGGGCACTGCATGCTCTGCTTCTCCTCTCAGGTTTGATTTGGAACTGTGTAAACCCCGGGCGTGCTTAAAATGAAAATGGGTTTTATTTGCACAACGCAAAATGGGAAATGTAATTATAAAACGGAGGCACTGTGGAAGCAAAGAGAAGGCAAGTTTAAGTTAAACCCTACAGGACACAAGCTTGTAGTCTTGCATAATCTTTGTGTTCAGTTTTCACCCCAGAGGGAGCCCCCTATAGCTGATATCTTAGTTTTTTAATAATAATCCAGTACTTTTGGTTATTTGAGGGTGGGTAGCCGTAGCTGTCTGGCCTCAGGACTAGCCCACGTAGACAGGGATTAAATCAGCACTAAATCTGGCTGCTCCAGAACTAAATCTGAGCATTCTGAGCATGGGAAATCCTCTCATCACAATTTCCCTCATTCTGCCTCCAGGAGCCCTCCATTTCACCTTTGGCTTCAGGTGCAATCCTAAAGAGTTCTCTGATTTTTGCCAGTCCCATATTCTTTGCCAGTTGTGTCCCTGCAGGAATTATGTGTGGCTTCCCAATCCTTAACACATTTGTTTTTTTCCCCTTTTTCTCTCTTCATTACCTTTGCAAACATTTCCTTCTACAGTACTCTTTTAATTAGAGTATTGCTTTTAATCAAACTGGCTTTCCTCCCCTGTTGCCTTTTCTGAAGTGACACAAAATTCTGTTGGTTGTGTATTTTGAAATCAGCAATATGCCTGTCTTAGCAAATACCACAGCTTCCAACCTTCAAGGTGTTTCATGAGAGATATCAGCAGCTGGAGTAGGTGATTGTGCAGGTGCCTTCCAACTGACCTGTTCTGTTTTATGAAGTTATTTTGTAGAGCTGGCAGCTGTGGCTGCTCAGGTGGTCTCTCTCAGCCTCACCACTGCAAACTGGCCAAGATCTGTCACAAGCATTGCTCTGGCATTTCGCAATTTTTTTTTCCCTCCCACACTCTTAATCCCTGAAAGTGGAAAAATAGGAAGAATTTGGTGCAGTAATGCAAAAAGTAAGGTATGCATGGGGCTTCTGGGTGGAGGGGGTGTTTCTGTATGGCAGCTCTTCACACAGTGTGTTCTCGTCCTGGCTGCCAGAGCATCCATGCAGGTGAGGATCAGGCTCACAGGTGGTTTTGTTGAGTGAGGGTAGAAATCAAATTCTCTGCGATTCTCTCCAGTCTCCCTTTGATGTTTGTTACGTGTATTTTGGTGGAATATCAGTGGTTGTTCTGGACATTGCTGGAAAAGCCTGGTGTTATTTAAAAACTCAGGTTTTGAGGGGTTTATAACTCACTGTGCTAATTTAGAGAAGGCTGAAACTTGGCAGATGCTGAAGCAATTTCAGGATCCCAGTCTGCAGGCTCTACATCTATCACCAGCAGCAGGAGAGAATATTTCCTAGCAGTAAGATACAGTGTTCTAATTCCTTCAATTAGTGTCGCCTGTTTGGAAGCTTTGCTGCTGGAGACAGTGAGGCATCTTCCAAGGGGCGGCTTTGTCTTTCCAGAGCCAAAAGATTCTGTGTTTGTTTGAAGGGTGTCAGTCACAGACCTCAAGATGGAGCAATTAGTGAGTCAATTGATTCAAATTAATATTCAGCAGAGTTTGGGAACACAGAAACCCAAAGAATATCTATTTGATTGATTCTCTGTAACTTTATCGAGATTGCTTTTTAATTTTTGTTTTTGGGCAACCAAGAGATCTGTGATTTCTCCAAAGTTAGGTTCTCCGTTTTGATGGGAACAACATTGTTGTATTTGAGTGGTAAAGAGAAGGAGATCAGAAAGCACATCAGGGTTGAAAACAGGGCCATCTGTGGCCTTTCTGTTCCAGGCTAGAAGGCCCCCAATGGGGTCGTTTAGTGTCTCAGATTGGGGTCAGGCTGGGGGTGAGTAGCTCCTTTTGGGTGGCTTTGGTCCATGCTGAGGGCAGTGGTGAGAGATCCCTTGAAGTATTTCACGTTTTGACTCGTCTGCGACTCCAAGCACTTTATTTTAGTGAAATAGTGCCCAGCATGCAGACTAACCCAGTGTGTGCTTTGCTTTCAGGTGGTCCTACCACGACTTTTTCAATAGGTACCGCGTGCTTATGAACAAGAGGGACCTCTCTAAGAACGACAAGAAGCAGATCTGTCAGACCCTGTTGGAAGACCTTATTAAGGTGAGCTGGGGCCAGATCTTTGTCAATGATTTTAAAAGCACAGAACTCGTGGCTTTGGTGTGGTCTGAAATTGCTCCAGCTTCACCTGCTGCTTGTGCAGGTGCTTCTCCACCCCAGGCAGCCTGGGAGTTTTCCCAAAATGAGAGAGTCTTGTGAGGAGGTGGCAGAAGCAAGTGGGACATGGGATGTCTTGGTTGTGGTCTAGAGGAACGAATCATTTCAGTGCTGGTGAAGTCCAGAGTTTGCTGTCACTGGCTGGACATGAATGACTGGCCATTTTTAAAAAATGTGTCCTGGTTTTGCGTAGCCACAGCTGGAGCACATTTCAGAGGTCCAGCCTGGGACAGCATCATGAACCTCAGTCAATCATTAAACACCTCTTTGCACAAAGGAGTGCAGTAAATGCCTTTTCTTCATGTGTGGGAGACTTTCAATGGCCCTATGTGGGAAAAGCATCCCACAGACTGGGACTTTTTTGCCATAAACTAATGAGAAGGTTTTGCCTCCTCTCCTTACCAAAACTTTACTGCTTGTTTGTATGCATTATTTTTAAATTGCAAATGTGCATGCCAAAGTTTCTTGCTGTTGAGTGGCCCAGAATGTGCACAGCACCTTAGGCAGGTTTAAATGTTTGATCTCTTGTTTTCCTGTGGGATTTTGAGGAATTTACCCAATTGGGTTCCTCTTTTTGGTTTTTGCACCCAGTGTTTCCCTTGGCTGCAGACCCTTTTGCAGTGCATGTATGACTTTGTAGATGTAAGCATTAATCTGTTTGAGAAAGAAATCTTTAATCTTTGTGAGAAAGAAATCTTTTTCTTGAAGTGCTCTGGTGTTGCATTTCTAGTCTGGTCTAGTGGATGTTGTCCCTGCCCATGGCAGGGGGGTTGGATTTATGTGAGGTTTAAGGTCTCTTCCAACCTAAACAATTTTGTGATTCTGTGATTTCTCTATTGACATAAAACCCAACAAATAACAAAAACCCCCCAAAAACCCCAAAGAAAAAAACCACACCAGAACCCAAAACCACTGAAAAGCCAAACCAAAAAAACCAGCACCACAAAACCCCAGAACCCAACAACAACAACAAAAAAACCCCCAAAACCAACTAACCAGCCCCCCTGCCCCCCCCCAAACACAGAAAACCCAACCCAAAACCCCTTCAAAATTTGTGTAAATATATGGAGTTTAAGACTGAGTCCTAGTGCTGCGTTCCTTAATGGGTATATATATGCTCAAGTGTAGTAAGTCTAATAAGTCTAATGGCATCTAATAATGTCTAATAAGTCTAATAATCTAATAAGTCTAATTAATGGAGTCTAATAATATCTTCATTACCTGATTAAGAAGAGGCATGAGTTGATAAATTTGATGCAAAGTGGTGTTTTTACTATGTATCTACTGATAACTTAAACTGAAAACAAAAAGAAAACAAGTAATGTTTGCCTTAATTAAATGTAGTTTCCTTTATGCTTTTGAAAAGGATCCAGACAAGTTCCAGTTTGGCCGTACCAAGATCTTTTTCCGTGCAGGCCAGGTGGCATATCTGGAGAAACTGCGAGCAGATAAGTTCAGAGCTGCCACCATCATGATCCAGAAGACGGTGCGGGGCTGGCTGCAGAGGGCCAAGTACCAGAGGCTGCGACGAGCCACACTCGTCCTGCAGCGCTACGCCCGCGGGCACCTGGCACGCAGGTGGGTCCTGGCGAGCCCCAGAGAGGGGACAGCCGGGAAGTCAAGTGTGAAAACACCTCTGCCCGCCTGTGTTTTCAACCTGTTGCATCTTCTAGATCTTAAACTTGGGGGTTTCATGTGGGGAACTTTGAAAATGCTCTTGTTGGCTTGAAACTAAGACGTGTAATGTGCGTGTGGGTCACACTGTGGTGAGAGCTTCAGGACTTATTTCTGGCCCCTCTGTCCAGTTTTATTTAGGGGCAAGAGACCAAAATTCTTTGCCTCAAACTGGTTTCATATCTACATTAGTTTAATTTCTAGGTGCTGGGCCAAGGTCATGACATAGACAATCTACTTATAAAGAGATGACTACAGTACTCTGAAGGATTTATGTGGAAGTGTTTCACAGAACTAATATTTTCCTGGGACTGCCTTTGGTAAAAGGGCATTTGGATCAGCCAGGGAAGAGCTGTCTAGTTGGTATGCACTCCTCCCCTGCAGGGACCAGGTTTGTGCCTCTGTGATGTCCAAGGGGAGTTCTCAGGATTGATTGGCTGTATCCTTTGTAATGAGGAAAATCACTCCAAATCACTGGCAGGGGGGCTGTGTACAAAAGAGAATAACAGAGCTCAGTGTTAACTCTTTCTGTGCAGGAACCTCAAGCTGCCTCCTGTCAGTGTCTTACTGGGGTTTCTGTAGGTAACACTCTGCTGGAGAGTGGGCTGCTGGTGGCAGGCGTGGGGTGGGTGTGAGGGAGCAGTGAAGCAGTGGAACAGCATCCCAACACACTGGCCACCTCCCTTCTTGTGTCCCTTATCCAAGTCAGACAATCGGCAGAAGAACATCAGAGATACGAGCTGAATTTGTGGTGTTGTGGTTGTGAAAGGGGTTGGTGCCAGGGAGAACCAGCTGCTGCAGAGTTTCTTCTACATAATTTTTCACTTCCGCTCTTTGTGCTGGGTTTGTAAGGTTGGATGGCATCTGAGTAACTGCTGCTTCCTCCTTTTGGAGACAGACCATCCCTTATCCTCTTCAGTAAGCCCTGGCTCAGTGCGTCCTAATGAGAAACCATTTAGCTCAATCAAAGGAATATAGAAACCAATCCGATGTGGCTCTTAGCTTTGATACGCTTTTCACAAAATAAAAGAAGTGGATCAAATTCCTGTATAATGCTGCATGCTGAGAGCAATAAATGAATCATAAATTCAGCAAAACAAGCTAATTATCAAATTAAATGGAGGGTTCATGGGCATTTATTAACCAGTGTAACAGCAAATTGAACATGAGTTCAGCTGGAGAAGGGGAGCAATGTGGTGCGGAGTTGACCACATCCCTCATTATTTACTGTCTGTGAATTGCTCGAGGCTCTGCTCAGGAATGTTGCCAAAGCAGTGCACACCAGTTTAAATGTCAAGTCAATTTGCTGCTGTTTTCACTGAGTCAGTAGATACCCTGAGTGACACGTGCTTTTTATAGTCGGGGAAGTGATGGAGCCAAACTGGGCACTGATTGGCGCAAGGACGCAAGGCAGGGAGTTCAAACCAAGGAAAACCCAGGGAATACTTGGGTTTAGTGCTTTTTGGGAACAATGAGGTGTGTTGATTTGTGGTTCCAGTGCTCCTGGGTTCCATGGCTGCTGTCTGGTAGCATGGAGGCTTTCTTAGTGCAGGGGTGGTCATTCCTGAGTACCGCCAAGCCATACTGGACAAAAGGTTTCGCTCTCCACCTGGTTTAAAACCTAATGCAACAGAAAGAAATGCAGTTTAGTTTCCCCGCTGACTTTCCTCCTGTCCATTGCAGGCTTGCTGAGCACCTGAGGAGGACGAGGGCTGCCATCACCTTGCAGAAGCAGTACCGAATGCTGAGGATCCGCCGGGCTTTCCAGAGGGTCCGCAACGCCACCCTCACCATCCAGGCTTTTGCTCGGGGCATGTTTGTCAGGAGGATTTACCACCAGGTACACCTCCAGGAGGGTCTTTGCATGAGGAGAGAGCCTTTATGTTTACTTCTGCAACGTGTTAGTTGTGGCTGTGTTGATGTTTGTGAAGCTGACAGCCCCTGGTGTTGCTGGAGAACGGACAGTGATGGCGAGCTTTGCTATTTAAAGCTGTGCAAGCAAAAAAGATTTTGGCAGCAGCACCTCAGCGGAGCAGCTAAATGGAGTTAGTCACTGTGGTGCCAGGAGGTGTTGTGGAGATCTGGAAATGTCATTCGATCTAACTTATGCTCTGCTAAAAGCTCCCTGTCCCGCTGAGTGTGTGTCGGAACAGCGTGCAGGGGCGGTTCCCAGTAGGGTGGGAAGACAAGTGGTGGCCACCTAAACACCACCCCACAAGGAGGGTCTGTCATGGAAGGTAGTAAGTAATTTATTGATAGAAATATCTCTTTAATTAGTTCTCTCCTTTAGCTTTCTGTTAAACCAGGAGATGGGCACAAAGAATTTAGCGTTTGATGACAGCAGTGATACAGTGAGAAATCATTTAATCTGGGGGTGGTTTGGGTGGGAGGAGACCTTAAAGATCACCTCATTCCACCCCCTGCCGTGGGCAGGTACACCTTCCACTATCCCAGGGTGCTCCAAGACCCATCCAGTTTGGTCTTGGTCACTTCCAGGGATGGGGCAGCCACAGCTGCTCTGGGCACCCTGTGCCAGGGCCTCCCCACCCTCACAGACAGGAATTCCTTCCCAATATCCCATCCAGCCCTGCCCTCTGGCACTGGGAAGCGACTCCCCCTTGTCCTGTCCCTCCATCCCTTGTCCAAAGTCTTCTCCAGCTACTGTCTGTTAGGAAACTGAGAACAGCTTCGGGGAATCTTGTGTCCACTCCTCAGATCCATACTACGCTGGTAGTCACCTAAACTAGTGCCTAACTGGGTTGTGGGGCTAGTCCAAGAAGTGAGAGGCATCACGAGGGGAAAGCCTGTTCCTGGGAATAATTGAGGTTACCTGGACAGCTGGTGACCTCCCAGAGAGACCATGGTTGTCCTTTGAGACATGGCAGCTGGTGATAGGGAGTTTGTGCTGCACCTGCTTTTTCAGCATCTATTGTTTGAATTGGAAGCTTCTGCAGGCACGGCAGCTGTGGGTGATGATCTGTGGGGTCAGGGCATGCCCACCAAAATTTTGCTGTAAAGTTGAAAGAAATCCCCAAGGCAATGCAGTGGGGTTTCTTCTACCTCTTTGGGCATCCCTAGCTTTCCCCATTTATGAATGCTGAGGCTGGAGACATACAAAGCTTATTTCACAGTAATTCTTGCTGCATCCTAAATTCACATAATCCCTTTATGCAGAGTTAAAATTTGCAATTGCAAAGAAAGCCTTACGGTGAAACAAAATATTTGTAAGAGAAGCTGATAGGATAACCTTTTCTGAGACAACTTAACCCAAACTAGTAAGAATAAAGTGTCTTGTAATCTTCAAATTCTCCTATTTATTTCCTTAGCAGACTGAAGCATAAGGAACCTATTAACAACATGCTGTTCATATCTCCGAAATGTCAGCCTTCAGTTTTAGAGGACAAAATTGAACTGCCACTGACTGACAAGATAGCTGTAAATTTTGGGGAAGAAATTCAATGCAAACATGCCAGAAATTTCATGAAAACAAATACAAATTACCAGGAATTGAGTCATGCTAGAGAACTGGCTGCAGACTGTAGTGAAAGGACTCATTGTTTTATTTGAAGGTTATCCACATGATATGAAATCCCACCAGGACAGCATTCATCTGCAATAAAAATTATCATAATGCAGAGGTGGAACACAGAAAAAAAAATCTACAGATCTGTTCTGCTGTGGGTTATATCTGATGCTGAGGGGACAGTAAGTTCATTGCTAAGTGTTGGCGTGTCTGTTAATGACTGTTTATTTTGGAGCTGTGGCTCTGGTGGATCTCAGTACTATTCTGAGGTGGTCCATGAAGTCGCAGTTGAGCCCAGATGTCACCTACTCCTACCAAGTCCTCACCAGCCAGGATCATATCCCCTCATGTCACTGGCCAAGCAGTGAGAGCAGCCAGGCTCCGGGGAGAGGTCTGGGTGTGTCCTGCCCGCATCAGTTGAGCACAGTGCCTGGAGAAGCCTCCAGGAGCAAGGTTTGAAGTACTGTCCGTGAAAGAGGGTGCAAAACAACAGACTCCATTTCCAGCTGTCATCCCCTGCACCTACCAGGATGTTTCTTGGAGGAGAAGCCCTTTCCAAGGCAGTTTGGGAAGTGTTTAATGTTTGTTGCAGCCAAACCAGAGTTGCTGTTACCTGTACAGGTGACCTTCCAGGAATGGCCTTAAGCTGAAGGAAAATAGATTTAGATGGGATATTGGGAAGGAATTCCTGTCTGTGAGGGTGGGCAGGCCCTGGCACAGGGTGCCCAGAGCAGCTGTGGCTGCCCCTGGATCCCTGGGAGTGTCCAAGGCCAGGCTGGACGGGGCTTGGAGTGGCCTGGGACAGTGGGAGGTGTCCCTGCCCATGGTAGATGAACTTTAAGGTCCTTCCAATCCAAACCATTCTGTGATTCCACGATTCTGTGCCTTCCCTCTGTTAACTGCCCTGTCGTGCCAATGTTTTGCAGATGCTGGTGGAGCACAAGGCCACCATCCTGCAGAAGTACGCCCGGGGCTGGCTGGCCCGCGCGCGGTTCCGCCGGGTCCGGGCCGCCGCCGTGGTGCTGCAGTGCCACTGCCGGCGCCTCAGGGCCCGGCGCCAGCTCCAGGCCCTCCGCATCGAGGCACGCTCGGCACAGCACCTCAAGAAGCTCAACATCGGCATGGAGAACAAGGTGGTGCAGCTGCAGAGGAAGGTGGATGAGCAGGTACGTCCCGAGCCGGGCCGGGCCGGGCCGGGCCCAGCTGCCGCTCCGTGCCTCTCCATGTTGTCTGGGAAGGGTCACGTCGGTGGCAGCCAGGCATTTCTAAGGGTGGGACGCAGAGCTTGCTCAGGGAGCTGCACAGGCTGCAGTGGGATTGTTGTGGGAACCGTCCGGCAGGGCTCGGAGGGGGAAGATAAAATGGCAGTTTTGGAAGGTGTTGCTTGAAAACCCAAGCCGGCTCCATGTGGGATCCAATGTCACAGGTCTGGGGCTGGATTGCCCTGCTGTGCTTTTTGCTCTATGAGCACTGAGGGTGCAGAGTGTCTGCCGCCACTGGTGCTATGAACTGTGTGTCTTAAGAGTCACGTTGCCTGGAAGACAAACAGCAATTTGGGTAAATACTTTACAAAGTAGTTTGAGCATGTTTGTGTTGCTAGACACAGCAGCTCTCCAGGAGTAAGGGGAGGGGTGGGATGGTATGATGTGACACATCCCTGCATGGGGTGACTTGATTTACAAGTCTTACAGTGTGATCTTACAGTGACTATTTGATCACAGGGACATCTTCATCGGTTGCCATTTGCCATTAATAAGCTGCAGAAAAATGGTTCTATTACACATCAAACAGACTGTTTTTTTCACCTACTAATGTGTGCAAGTTACTCTGTTAAATACCTTCTGTGTTGCTGTACAAGGAATTGAGGGGTGATCATAAGAAATGCTGAGTGGGACCTAGTTGTATTTACTAACATCAACAGGGAAATTCATATCCACTTGTATCCTTAAAGTAACTTTTTACGGGCAGGAGAACATTCTCTTCGGTCAGGATATCTCCTTATTTGTAGCACCAGTTAGTGGTAATTCCAGTTTATCACTCTGGGATATTGTCAGGGACCCTTGTCTGTCCCACACAGCTCCCTCGCCACCTGAAATCTCCCCACGCCTGTATGACACGAGCAGTCTTGTGATGGAGGCGATGACAAGTGGCTCTGTGTTGGCTCAGATAGTGCAGAGTCAGGACACGTGGAGGTTTGCATTGCTGTGGTCACCCTCACTGCAGTGTTAATTGGCTGCAGTGCTTTAATTGCACAGCAACAGAGTCCAGCTTTCAAACCCTGGTGTTTAATTTTAAAATGCCTGTTTCCATACTTAGGTTTTGCTAACAGTAGCTTAGGAATGGAAAACTCTCAGAATAAGGGTTGATATGACCTTTTATCCAGAAGGTATTTTGGTGAAATTAAATGGGATGAGTCATTCCAGGTCCAGGTATTTTGGGCTGAACTCGTGTGAGGAGTGTGAACGTCAGTGTTGGATCTGCTGAGCTGCTGGACTTGGCACTGGAACATCAGTAGTATGTTTTAGTTTGTATTTTTCTCCATTTCCTTGCCAGGAGAAATGTGGGAGTGGAACAATAAAGGAAAAAAACCCCAATATTTGATTAACATTGGCTTTTATGTCATGGGTTATGAAAGCAGCAGAAGGATTTGCTTTAGGGAAGAAGTCCCAGGCAGTTAACCAGGCAGTTAACCAGGCAGAAATAATGGTCTTGAGCTCATCTTGCTCTCCCTCAGTCTATCCACAGAGCATTTTGTAGGAGTTTCTTTGATGCTTTCTGTGTAGCTTTTGCAGGAAAGAATTCCTGCTCTGGATTATACGTGGCAGTCTGTCCAGTGAGCTGACTTTAACCATCCTTCCAGGGCTGCCAGGTTTCCCTGGGATGCTTTGGAAGTGCTAATGAGAACCATTCCAGTAGATTTTCTTTTCAGTGCATTGAATCTTTTTCCTGGCACAGTGCATTTGCTGCATTGGAGTTTCCCTGAAGGATCTTGCTTTCAGTCCTTGCTAATCTATAAACACAACCTTGGAAAATACCAATTAACTTTCTAAGAAAAAAAGTATATAGCAGGTAACCTGGAAAGCTGCAGTTGTATTGGTTTTTTTTAGTAACTGTGGAAGAAAATGTTTCTATTTCTGCTACTTCAGCTTATGCATGAGTAGAGATGCAATCCTCTGTGTGCCCCTAAGGAAGACATCTTTCTTTGAAAACATTAAAACCTATTATTGTATGTCAGCCTCAGCTCAGATGCTCTGGCATCTGTAACTGCCATAATTTAATTAAGTTTTTTAATCAGGTAAGGGATTTTTGCACACACAAGAAAGATTTTGATCTATTTTGCTGCAAAACATCCTCATTGGAGCACTTCATTTTCCATTTATGTTGGATCAATTTCTTCTTTTTTTTTTCTGTTTTTTTTTTTTTTCCAATTAATTTTCTTTAAATCTGTTTGTTGGAATTGCCTGAGACACTTTTAAGGCTGGTACCTAATTTAGTGTTGCATGTTCATGCAGCCAATATTTAGACACACTGTGAGCTCTCTCTACACTGTCTCTGCAAGCAGCCCTATCTCTGTAAGCATTTATTGTGAATAAAACTAGTTTGGGTAACAGGAATGATGAATTTGTTGCATCTGTCTTTGGTAGCAAAATAAACTCTAGGTTTGTTCACAGAGCCTGGGTTGAAACCAGGACTGTCTCAGAACTGCAGGGTTTGTATGGATAATGATTGAAAATAAAGCAAGTTGAAGTTGAACAGGGTCTGTTGAGCAATCTCTGCTTGCAGTGGGGAGCAACCCAGTAAATGCTCTCTCATGTCTCTAGCTGCTAATAAAAAAACCCAAAACCATTTCTGTGCATTTATCTTGTATTTGCATGAAAATCTCGGGTGGTGTGTAAAACCATGTACAGAAACCTTGGGACACAAGGTTCTGCAAATGCATCTCTTTGGAAATCTGTTTGGAGCCCCTCTGCCCTGCAGCCAGCCTGGGACAGCTGGGGGTGCTCACCTGCACAAGAGAAGGCTCCAGGGAGAGCTCAGAGCCCCTGGCAGTGCCTGAAGGGGCTCCAGGAGAGCTGCAGAGGGACTGGGGACAAGGCCTGGAGGGACAGGACCCAGGGAATGGCTTCCCAGTGCCAGAGGGCAGGGCTGGATGGGATATTGGGAAGGAATTCCTGTCTGTGAGGGTGGGGAGGCCCTGGCACAGGGTGCCCAGAGCAGCTGTGGCTGCCCCTGGATCCCTGGCAGTGTCCCAGGCCAGGCTGGACGGGGCTTGGAGCAGCCTGGGACAGTGGAAGGTGTCCCTGCCTGTGGCAGGGGAGTGGAATGGGATGGGCTTTAAGGTCCCTTCCAGCTCAAATCATTCTAGGATTCTATGAAATGCCTTTGGTCATGCAGAAATTATAATTTCCTAATATGATATGAATGCTGAATTTTGATATTCATTAATAATTCGTTACTAGAGAGTAAAGGAAAAAATATTAATGTGCCTCATTTACTTGTTTTTCCATTTGAGATTTCTTAGTTTTGCTCCAGAGCACCGAGAGGCAGTGAGAAGGGGTGCTTTGGGAGGTCACCTAAAGAGGGGCCAAAAGGATGATCAGAGAAAACTTTAAAAACCAGACTGCATTTTAAGTTTCAAAATGGTTCTTTTGGTTTCAAGACTATCTACCCAAAGTCAGCAGAGCTTAAGTAGTAGGCTCTTAATGAATCAGCTCTTGGTCTTTGGCCTGGGGATGTCTAATAATGATGATGTTTTATTAGTCACAATGTAGTGCCCATAGACTTCAATTTGAAGCCCAAAAATCAGCTAAGTCTACTGAATTTCCAGTTTTCAAAACTCAGGAGCAAATCACCACTAAGTGCTTTAAAAGTGAAAACCTGACCAAATAAGAAGATGACTGAGGTGGCACATGACTTAAAACTGGAGTTTTGGGAGTTCCTTGTGCTTGAGGCTCCAGTTCTGCATTGTCACCCCAGGTTTGTGCAGGCATGGGAGTCAGGAGTAGAAGGATAAACTACAAAAGAAATACTGCAAACCCCCCAAAGTTGCAAACCAATTAAGCAATACTGTTTGGAAACTGTAGTGGAAGTGTGGTATTTTGGTTTGGTTGCCAGTGCTACCAAGAGTTGTTTGCCTTTGCTCTGAGTGATGTCAGTGTAATACCAATTTAACAAATGCTTCTGTAATCGTTGCCAAAATATTTTTGAGCTTTTGTCACAGTTTAGAAATAGCTTTTAGCTTTATGAGCTTCATTAGCATATGCGTGGTAATGTTTGTTATCGTGGGTTTGTCACCCAGCATGCTCGAGGATTTGAGCGGTTACTTTTGTAGTGCATCACTGCACGCACTGATGTCACTTGTGCTCTTGTTTTCTTCTGTTTGGGATGCTGACTGCAGAACAAGGAGTACAAGCTTCTGAATGAGCAGCTGTCCATGCTGACATCAGCCCACTCCTCCGAGGTGGAGAAGCTGAAGAAGGAGCTGCAGCAGTACCAGCAGAGCCAGCGGGGCGATGACAACCAGCTCCTCAGCCTGCAGGAGGAGATGGAGCGGCTCCGGCTTGAGCTGGAGAGGGCTCACGGGGAGAGGGAGGTCATGGAGGACAGCCACGGCAAGGAGAAGGACCTGCTGAGGAAGGTACGTCCATCAGTCTACCTCAGGTTGTCTCCTGCAGATGGCTATACTGGTGAAAGCTCACTCTTCACAGCTCTGAAGGGGAGTGTCTGTTCTTTGATTATTATTTCTATTGCCTAATGCCCCTAGGATTTACCTTTATCCAGGCCATGGGGCAGCAAGGACAGGTGGACATCTGTGCAGGAGCAGTGGCTGCCCTGTGTCAGGACACCCCGTCTGGATGCCTTTTGTGCTGCTAACCTCAAGGGAACACCCCAAACCCAAACACATCTGGAAGTCAGGATGCTTAATAACCGTGAATATCATGGAATCACAGGGTTGTAAAGGTTGAAAAAGACCTGTAAAATCACCAGGTCCAACCATCAGCGCAGCACCACTGTGTTCAGCGCTAAACCATGTCCTCAAGTGCCACATCCATGGGGTTTTTAAACACTTCCAAGGCTGGCAACTCCACCACTGCCCTGAGCAGTCTGTTCCAGTGCTTTACAAGCCTTTCAGTGAAAAAAGGTCCCCTAATGTCCAATCTAAACCTGCCCTGGCACAACTTGAGGCTGCTTTCTCTTGTCCTAAGATTCATGTATATGCCAGAGCTTCATGTATATACAGTGATTCCTCATGGCGTGTAATGCAGATTACTGGAGAGGGCTATCACACATGCTGCAAATATTAGGAAGATGTAAATATTCCTCATCCCAGCCCAGGATGGGACACAAGGCTCAGTTTTTGCCATGGCTGGTGTTGTAGGTACACACAGAGTATGACCTGTGTGTGGACCAAATTCCCTCCCTGAGGAGAGGCACTGCTCCAGCACCAGCTGCTGGTTGTTATGAGCTTTTATAGGGTTTGGAGCTGGGATGTACACTAAATATATTTATTTTTTTCTTCCTCTTTCATGCAAACCCACAGAATATCCTGGTTTGGAAGGGAACCACAAGGACAATCAAGTCCAGCTCCTGTGCTTTATCTCTTGGGGTGGGAGTGGTCCAACACTGCCACCATTGTACAAGAAGGCATTCTAGTGGGAGGAAGAGACTTCAGAGTGTAAAGTTCGTTTTGCAGATAGCAAAGATGGACCTTTTGACCTGAATTTCTTTGCTGATCAAGTTAATTTTGAGTAACGCTCGCTCTCTTAACCTGAGGCACTGAGAGATTTCAGTTTCTTTCTGCAAATGCTTGTGGCTGCTCAAGTTAAATCCATGATATCTCTTCTGCACCAGAAATTGAATTGAATATTTGATCCTACTATTGGAAAGAATTTAGGGCTTTTCTACTCAATAAATTGCAAAGAAAAAGCTGTTTTGCAGCTGTTATTCTAGAACAGTACTTGGTGTGTGACAACCTGAAGATGAGTCACTTTTGGAAATTTAAAAAAAAAAAAAAAAGAGAGCCTGGAATTAGCTGTGTTTTTATTATAGTGGAAGAATGTCCATACGAGGCTCTTCTAGCGTACTTCACACAGAACCACTGCTGTGGGCAGCATCCCCTCACCCAAGGCTGAGCCCTTGGGTGGTGGGTTTTGGTGAGAAGCTGTGGTGAGGGCCTGTGGTCAGGGTGATTTACCCTGAACCACTGGCACAAATGAAATGCATTTTTGGGTGTACTTCTCAAAGAGGTGAGCAGCCTGTACACTTGCTGTCTCTTGGCTGGACAAAGAGCTGCCAGGTGATCACTTAGTCCACTCCTTGTACCTGTGGTGCACCCACACAGGGACATGTGAAACCAATGATTTCCTTTTAAAATTATAAGATCCCTTTTTGGTGCTGGGCTCTGTTCATTAGCTGGGTGCAGCACAGGCTTTTAGGGCCTGAAAGGATGCTTGATTTTGAAGGTGATGCAGCTGGGGATAAACTGTGTCTCTTTGTTCTTGATTGCAAATCCCCTTCGAGCACTTGGATGGAAGGTTGGCTTAATCACTGAAGAAATGCTTTTAAAAACCATGAAAACAAAGCAGAAGCTTTGTTTTCCTTGTTGTAAAAGTGCCTACAGCAGAGCAAATGCTGTGCATTTTACCATGAAAGTAAACGGTTTAATTATAAAACATTTCTAATGAGCAGTGCAGGCTCCCATTTCTGGCATTAGCTTTCCATTGCTCCCTTTGATTCCTTGTCAGTGGGAAGATGAAGAGGACCCATTTCCTTCCTAAAAACATTAATTTAGCCACAACATTTTCCAAGAAAAATTCTGGGAAGAAATTTTTGAGCTGTTCTAATATCTGCTGGAAGCTGGGGAGCATCATGAAACTAAATTCAGGTGAAAAGCAGTTTTCACCTTCAGTATCAAGGTGACACCATGGGCATGGTTTTAGTGGGACAGATTCCCAAAACACATCTCACTTCTGAGTGAGACTGGGATGAGCCTTTTATTTTTCTGCAGCTCCTGCAAATCCATGTCAGTTATGATTTAGTTACTGAAAAAAAGTCCTTTAATCTCTTCATCGGAGCTATTCTCTCTAAGTCCTTAATTTTAGAATAGCTCTTACTATTTAATTTTGTGATAAAGTTTGAAACATCTGAGTAAGTACCAACAGCTCTTTCTGGGGCTTTTGGTGGTAACATGTAATCTTCTCACTTGGTGAGCTAGGATAATTCACAGCCCGGCCAGGAATTTTACTAGGAAAATGCCAAATGCCATTGTCATTTCCTTACAAGACTGGGGGAGGACGGGAGGCAGATCTCATGAGCAGGTTGTTCCAGGGTAACACTTACATAAGGGTTGCAGCCATCACAAGTGCTTCCTGCTCAGCATCTTCCATGGAAATCTTTCAAAGCAGGTGCTGTTGCATTTGAAGCACCTCCAAAGATCTCTTTCCTGTGGAAAGATGAGCGAGAGGTACAAAAGGTGCCTGTGTAAGTACCAGGGATGGAGTTTGTGCTGCTTGGCCATTGTGAGACCTGCTCCACTTGCCTCTCCCTGTGTGTAGTGGACTGTTCTTGTTCCCACTGGGGTTGGTTACACACAGGTTTGGAACTCTGAGCTTCTTCCTGTTTCATGCAGAAACAGGAATGCAGGAAACAAATTCAGTGGCTCAAGAGGACATCTTAAAAATACCTATACCCAATCTGGATCAGAAATTTAAAAATCTGGGAATAGTTGTTGTGGATTCTACTAAGTCTTTCTCTTCCAAATATCCTCTCAGCACAGCTGAGAATACTCAAGATTTTTGTCCAGTTTTGTTTTCCAACCATCAAAGTTTTGGGCAGAGAATTCCTTTCAGCACCCAATAAAAAGCATTAGTAAAATAATCCCATTGTCTTTAGTCTTTTCCTGATGGGGTAAACAAGTAGAGTTCCTCACTGTCCCATTTTAGCACAGGTTTTCCTTCCATTCCATCACTCCTGTATCTCTTCTCCAATTTTTTAAAAATACTTCCTACCTTGAAGACACTAGTGCTGAACTAATGGCAGATGTGATTTATGGTGAAGGAGTGCAGTTGGTTTTGGCACAGAATATTAAAATCTTGGCTCAGTTAACAGCATTTAAAGCACCAGTAGCTCAGTATGCTTAAACTGGGGGGTTTTTCACTTTCTAATTCTACATCCAGACTCCAGCCTTCTAGGAGAGGTGCAGACAGATGTAACGTAGACAGCTGGAGTAAATGAACAGTGAGAGTAATGGGTGGGGAGGTTTTTCAGTTTGTGCATGGAATAGGACTGATTCAGTCATGACTTACAAGAAAATATTCACTTTGCTTTTGTCCTCACCATTAGTATGTATCTGGCATAGGCAGTGTTTGATAAAATGCCTTAATTTGAGCATGCTTGTGTGGAAGACTGAAGTCTGTGCTAGGAATGCATGCCAGCTGGGCTGCCTATAAATTTAATCTAGTGGTGACAGCGAAATTATTACTCTTGGGCTTTAAAAACTCTTATTATGGTGTTTACAGTGTTGTTTATCGTTGGCACCTCGAGATCCTTCTGCTGTCTGTAGCTGTTTCCTAAGCAGCGGCTACAGGAGGTGAAGGAGCAGGCATAGGGAATGACACGTGCTGGGATGATGTGTGTTCTCCCACCTGAGAGCAGCAGAATCATCCTGCTTAGCTGTGGCAGCATATTTCACTTGATAATGTGATGGTTGTGTGTTTTGAGATAACGCTGTTGAATGCCCCAGAATTCCTGAGGTTGAATAATGTTCCAGGATTGGTTGCTGTCAGCATCAGTCCAGCCTTGCAGTTGTGACAAGTGAAAATAGCACTTTGCAGGATTTAGTTCCTGTTCTCATTATTTTTTACGAGTCAATTGTTGTTGTTGATAATTGCTAAATACGCTGCTCTTGTATTGCCAGGGGCCCTGGTACGTGTCATTCCTCGCTGTACCAGAGGCTCTGTAGTTGTGGGAAGCACTGAAGTGACTCATCCTACTAAATGGATTGGGTACAATAAAGTTAAAAAAGCCTGACCTGTTCACTCGGCTCACATTCACCGTGTCCGTCTCAGCTCCTGAAGTGCTACATCTCTGGGAACAATCAGCAGATTTATTTCCCCAGCACTTGTGACTCAGGGCTGTGACTTGAAGACAACGATGAAGCTCACTGAGATGTAAAAAGAAACCTCTGATTTGATGACCTGATCACTTGCAAGAGCTCCACTCCTGCAGGTCATGGCCACCAAGTCCAGCGGTTCAGTATTGTATAAGATTCTGCTGAAAACATTGATTTAAGGGAGAAATGCACTCAGGAAAGGGAAAGTTAGTCTCTGTTGTGGCAGTGCAGTTCTCCTGTGCTTCAGCTACTGGTGTACAAAGGGTAAGTGGCGAAGCACAGGGGAACAGATCTTTTAAAGAGCAAAGAGAGGCTGAACAAAGCCCCCTGTCTCCTGCCAGGTGAAATTGATCCCCGCAGGAGCTCTGCCCTGCAGCCAGCAGTAACTCTCTGCCTTGTTCCGTAGCGTATCTCTGACCTGGAAGAAGAAAACGCTCTCCTGAAGCAGGAAAAAGAGGAGCTGAACAGCAGGATTCTCTGTCAGTCTGAAGGTAAGAAAAACTGCCTGTAGCATTGTAATGCCTCCATTAGACAAGGGCTTAATCTTCTCCCCTGAAGCTCATTTTCCCTGCCATGAAAAGTGCTAATCTTCTTGCGACCCTTTCCTGGTGGCTTTTGTCACTATTTGGTTGTGCAGGTAGTTCTGTTCATGCTGTCCTACTGGTGAGTGATAAGCCAGAGTCCAGTTTAATTGGTGAAATACAGAAGAAAGGCTTTTTAGTTCAGTTATGTTAGAGCATTTCGTGCAGGTGGTGTGGGAGGCAATGAAGCTGATGGAGAAGGGAATAGCAGTATCCCAAGAATGATGAATAAAGGATCCAAGGGGCAGCACAATTCACATTATTGAGCTGTGACAAAGGACTTCTCTAGTGTGACACAAGTCTGTGACTGTTTTTTAAAAGCAGAGACATAGCTGACAAGTCATACATAGGGGAAGCAGCCTGGGAAAATCCCATTTCACAAAAGGGACTCTCATGCATGTATTGAGCTTTTCTATTTTTTGTCATCCTTTTCAGCTTTGATTTTGTAGCAGGATTTACAAAGATTATCATGCTGTGGATGTAACTATCACTGCTCCTTTTGGACCAAAACTGCCTTTTGGTCTCAGCAAAATAAAGGAATGAAGATAACATGTTAAGAAGAAACTTGCTGCAAAAATTTATTTGTCCCTTACAGGATGCTTTTGGAGCATCTAAGATGGGAGAAAGCAAGTGGAGGGGCTTGGTTTGTTGTTCACGCATTTAAAACAACACATAGGCTATATTTGCCTGGTTCCTCAGGAACAGGAGGGACCACGTTTGCTTCCAGGAAGGAGTTTTTAACAAATCACTGAATTTATTTGGATATAAAATTCTTTGAACCCCCACAGTCTTGCCATGGTAAATGGTTGATGATGACATGAGCAAGAGCTGCTGTTGTTGATTTGCTCCTATGCCAAAGGTGCTGGTGGGAAGCAGGCAGGAAAGTTTTAAATGCAGCAAGTACCACTTTTTCAACATTAATGTATTTCTGTACTGTGCTGGTCTTTTCTTAAGTGGGTTTATGGCCGGCCCATGGGAGCTGGAGCTGCTACAGTTAAATGATGGTTTGTAGGTGCTGGAAACTTCTCTTTAACTCAAGGCAAAGGACTGCTCTGCAAGCAGAAGAGCTCAAGCTGTTTCCATTGTTGAGGAGACAAATACAGATTATAACAGTCTCTAAATATTAGTGAATGCTTACGTGTATTTTAAAGGCTCGTGGCAGGGAGTATTTTATTCATTAGTTGTTGTTGTTGCACGTATTTACAACAAGCTTGTTTCAGAGCTAACGTTAATAATTTCCTTTTTCTTTTTCCTTCCTATTTTAAAGATGAATTTGCACGAAACACGGTTGAGGAAAATATCCAGATGAAGAAAGAGCTGGAAGAAGAGAGATCTCGTTATCAGAACCTGGTAAAAGAATATTCAAGTCTGGAGCAGAGATATGACAACTTGAGGGATGAAATGACAATTATAAAGGTAATGAAACTGGAATTACCCCTGTTCCCTTGTGTCCTGGGACCTGATGTCAGTGCCTGGATAACGTGGCTCACTCATCCCCAAAACACTTAATAGAACTGCCATTACTGGGCAGTTTATGCTTGATATTTCTAAGAATACCTTTTTTCACTGGAGCCAAACCATTTGTGTGCCTTGAAGAAGGAGCTTGGTCCTCCATGCTTCTCCTTAGTGAAGTGCTTAGAGATGCTTGTGAATCTCAGCAAAAGCTGGATCATGCTTGTTCCTGTTTTGCTTTTTTGTCAGTGATGTTCATGTGTAGGTGTTGGGTTAAAACGACAAACCAAAAAAACCTCCAGCAGTATGACTTCAGAATTTCAAACCCCAAAGTCTTTAGGTTCAGCATTACTAAAGTGTTAGAAAAACTGTTGAAAATCAGAGTGCTGCTGGACTTGGTGGAAGGTTGAGTGTTTAAAGGGAGTCCTGGAGGGTGCTGTCAGCAGCACAACCTTGAGCTCAGATTTGCATGTTCACACTTACCAGGCATCTGGTGTCATGAAGAGCCTTTAATTCATGCAGAATTTTTAAACTGAACTTCTATATGACTTTTTCACTTTGCATTAGTATGAATTTTAAGGTTAGGGCATAAAAACCTAGAAAATGTAGTTCTCTATAAGGTAACTTTAGTATATAGTCACATATTTGCTCTAAAGAAGCAACACTTCAAGAGGAATCCTTTAACACTGAGTGCTTTATGTGTCTGCATCATTTCTTGGCAGCAAGCACCGGGGCACAGGAGAAACCCATCCAACCAGAGCAGCTTGGAGTCCGATTCCAACAACCCGTCCATCTGCACCTCTGAGATCGGGGACACGGAGGATGTGATACAGCAGGTGGAGGTACAGTCAGTCGGGAGGGAGGGCAGGGGAGCCCTGCTTTGGGGATGATGGGTGCGGGGTTTGGAGGACAGGGGGGCAGTGCAGGCTGGGCAGTGCGGTGTGATGGGTAAAACTGACTCCATGCTGCAGAAACGCATCATTAATTGTGTGAGAGGGACAGCAGGGTTGTGGTGCTCTGGCAAACTCGGCTTGTTTGCAGCATCACAGCTCTAAAAATAATAAAGTGCTGTCTTTGGGCCATACCAGCTTAAAGGCTGATGAAAATTCATCACAGCAGTTACACCCAGCACTGATGGATCATGACTGTATCATGATCCTTCTCCGCAAGGACACCAGAATTCATTGCCCTCTTGCCCTGAGCATTTTCATTCCCATGCATCTTCACAGATGCTTTGCTGGCCAGCACAGCTCCTGTAATCAAATCAACAGTCTCCTAATGCAGAAAAGAGCAGCATAAATTATTCCTTGGCTATCAAGAATCCTGTGGAAAAGGGAAATGTGTTTTTTACTTACATCTGATAGAAGAGGCTGCTTTTTAAACTTCACTTTTCTGACTAGAGAGTACTTGTGGGTGATGAATGTCCCCTTGGCAGGACTATATTTTGTGTACCAATACCATTCCTGCAGAAGCCCCCACTTCCCTGGCTGCTGTGTTATCTTGCTTTGTTATATCTGAACTGCTCTGAAAGCATTTTCTGAAGTCAAAATAATCAGTATTGACCATGCTCTGATATAAAATATTCCAGGTGAAGGCAGTTAAAAACCTCCAACAAATAAATACTTGACTAAAAGGGACCCAGCAGGGCATTTTTGATGTTCTTAGCCCCCATCAGCCCAGTTTCCTGTTGGGCTGTTAAGCATTCAGTGCTTATTAAAACATTCAGTCATATTAAAACAAGTCAGCTATTTTACTGGCATAAAAAATAGGTGTTTAAAATGTGAATCTGCTCTTTGGAAGTACATGTGTTTCTTAGGATGCTCCTGTTCCTGGCTGTGGCTGATGTACAGTCAGGGTGCGTCTGGCACTGTGCATGGTTATAAAACTTGACACTGAGGTCTTCTCTTTTTTTTCCTCCCTCCTGTTCGTCTCCAGGAGATTGGGATGGAGAAAGCAGCCATGGACATGACCCTCTTCCTAAAGCTACAGAAGCGAGTGAGGGAGCTCGAGCTGGAGAGGAAGAAGCTGCAAGCCCAGCTGGACAAAAAGGAGCAAGAGAGACAGAAATCCCAGGCAAGAGGCATCTTTTCATGGATACTAATATTTCATGTTTGTAAGTGGCTTTCCTTGATTGCCTGAGGCCACATAATGTAGGAATTCAGCTTTGAGAGTTCAGCAAGTTCAACATAAGAGGCTACAAATCCATCTGGAAAATGGAGATAAACTTTTTTTTTTGTCAGCTGAGGACAATTGGACAGGAGAACTGCCTTATTTATTTTTTTAAACAAACTGGTTACAACATATTTAGGGCGGTATCTTCAGCATCTTGAAAGCAATGAAGTTTTGGCACACATTATTTCACCAGCACTGACCCTGTGTCTCACATGTGGCACCCTACATGTCCAGCAACCCTCCATTTTGGATGATTTGTGTTATTCAAGCATTTCCGTGCTGTCCTGGCTTCCCCCCATCCAGCAGTGTATGGCATGAGCTACAAAGCACTTCACACACGTCAGTCAGGCTGGTGTCCTCAGTTTGGTTGTATTATCATCTGTGTGTTTTGGCTGAGTTTTTTTCCTCAGTAATGATAATAGAGGAATACAGGTTAAAAGTAGTGTAGTAAATCAGAAATATCAGGATAGCTGTTAGAAGAATGGGTTCTTCATTTTTGTTGCAAGGCAGGGATATTCTTTTGCTGTATTCTTCCTTCCTTGTGAAAACAAACCAAACCCAAACTTCCTACAGTTTGAGTTGCTTGCTTGAAAGCAATTTAAAAACACATATATTAAAAAATTTAAGGTTACTGACAACCCAGTGTTAACTTAGGGGACAGGAGTCCGTAAGTCTGAAAATACAGCTCTCTAGGTTGTGGTGAGCTGATTTCTGGGATGGGGGCTTTTAGCAGCAGATCTCTTTTATGTGTTTTGTCAGAGGCCAGAGTGTGCTATGAAATGGTAGTGCTGTGTGCTTGGTGTCCTGAAGCACTGAAGATGCTCTTTTTCAAATTGTTGGGCAAATGCCATCCCTCTTGGCCACACATATTTGAAATTTCTGGGGCTTCTGTTGCTTTGTTTGAGAATTATTTTTGTTATTACTCTCCAGTGTGAGATCAATGTACCTTTGAACCAATGCAGTAAGAGACTTAACAAAATCATCAACAGTAATTATTTACTTGCTTCACTAGATATTCTTATTGATCACCCCTAGCAACTTTCAGGAAACACGAAACAGGAGACTTCCCCAGCCTCTCATTCCTGCTGTAGGATTAAAAACCTGTTTTCCAACTGCTGTGTTGAAAATTGTTCCCTTAATGACTGTCATTGTTTGAAAGCTGCAGCGGGGCACAGTTGTCAGGATATTAATGAGAGATTAAACCATTTTCTCCTGGAGTGTCCTCTGCCCCACTGGTGTTGCTGGGATGCTGTCTGATGTCAATTAATGACATTATTATGGTTGAGCTGGCCGGCAGGGCTGGCTGCTGATGGAGACGTGCCCAGCTACCTTGTGCTGTGTGCCAGTTCCTCTGCCTGCTCCTAAATACAAATTTGCCTCTTTAATCTGCACAGGTAATTGATACAAAGACTGCAGTGACTTCAGAACATGAAGATTTTGCATACAACAGCCTGAAGGTGAGTGAGAGGCTCCTACTTAGTGCTGTAACCTATTGCATGGCTCCAGCAGCCCAAAAAATGGTGTGAACATGGTAATAATCCAAAACCTGCTGTAATCAGCTCTGTTAGAGAGGGCAGTTGGAAAGCTGTAGCTCTCCAGCAGCTGCTGGGCCTGGGTTGGGCTCACAGGTGTTTCTCTCTGGGGCAGCATCTGTTCTCTGCTGATCTACCTGTCTCTGAGTCATCCACGGATGTAACAAACCCACTCATGGTGAAGGAGGCTTTTTCCACAGCAGATATTCCCACTGGGACTTTGTTGGGACTCTCAGGTCTTAGCAGCTGGCTTTGCAGTAGGTGTAAATTCTTCGGGCTGGTTCTTGTTCCAGGCTCCAGCTCTGCTTCTTACCCACTTTCTGTGCCTTCCCGAGGTGCCACTCAGGTCAAACCCAGACAGATGTGTGGTATGAATTGCAGTAATAGCCTCCATCTTCCAGCAGAAGTGCTGGCTGACCACAGTCATCCTGTGTCTTCCCAGCTATTGCCCTACCCTGGAATTCGTGTTGTCCCCAAACTCTAAATCCTGAGTTTCTGTTCCCATCACTTTCTCCCTATGACAAACAGAGCAACTGAAACCTGCTGGGCTCCTATTGCAGCTTCCACGGGTTCTATCCTCCTGCTCTAATTGTTTTCAAACACCTCTGGCCATGACTGTTTTGAACCAATTCTTATGTCCTGCTAATCCTCAGAAAACCAATTCCTAGGATAGGGTTACTAAGGGAAATTTTTTTATACTGTTGGTTTTTTCAGTGCAGACCTACCTTTCCCATCTTCCTTCTCTCCCCATCCCCTTAACAAATACTGTAATGCAGCTGAGAAGTCCAGAGAAACATATGTTATCCAGAATAACATGATGCTAAACCATCTGTCAGTAGTAATATCCATTTTTGCTTCTACATCATCTACTCAGAAGGATGCAAAAAAAAAAGCAGAAATTAGAGATGGAAAGGATGTCCAACCCTCACTAAGCCCTTATCTCTAGCAGTAGATTTTTATGACACTTAATCCATCCAATTTCTATTTTCCTAGCATGATATTGGTGTAGCTCTGGCTAAATGTGCTGTTTGTGATGGAGGGAAACCCCCCTGAGTTTCCTTAGTACCTCTGCACAGCCCCTTGGAGAAGAGGCATGGCAAGGTCACTGCCCAAGTGTCTTCCAGCTGGTTGAACATACCTGTGGAAGGTTTCAGTTTCTTGACCTTGTAAAGCAAAGTGGACTTACAGTTTGGAAGGGGAAAACCCAGCAGATGAGAACCACCACCTTCTTAAATGGTGTCTGGAGTTCTGGCTTCTGTGTGAGTTCACAAACTGTTTTCTTCAAGGTTTAACCCTGGAAGTTCAGAGTGGAAACACTAATTTTGGATTTTCCTACTTTCTGCATACTAACATACTAGCATACGTAGTTCTATATATCTAACAAACTTTAAAATATTATTTAATGTTAATACCATTTCATAGGAATAGGTGGCATGTGTTGCTAAAAATGCAGGGTTCTTTAAACTTTAGCCTAAAACAGGTGGAAAATGAACCTATAGGGATTTCACATTCCCTATAGGAGTGTTTCCCTGAGAGAGGCCACTGAAAAAGAGAGACAAATGAACCTTCCTGCTGTTTTCCCCACATCTGAACATAGGGCACAGCCTGAAGTCTCTGTCTGCAGTGCAAGAGTGACTTACTGCTGATTTTGAGGGCTTCTTTTCCCTCCTTTCCCCTTGACAGCTGCTTCGATGGCTATGAGAAAGCTCTTCCTCTCTTCTCCCTATTTCTCTTGCTAATGTGTATCTCAAATATTTGTACTATCTCTGGCTCCTTTAAGAGTTTCTTGTGAATATGTGTATTATTAATTTTTACCAGCTTAAAAAGACTTTGTCTTGGGGAAATGGGCTGAGGTGCCTAAAAGCTCACACACAGGAAGGTCTTTCTGTGGATGCCCTTGAATGGCCTCTGAGGTACCAGTTAATCAGCCATGGGCAGGGACACCTTCCACTGTCCCAGGCTGCTCCAAGCCCCAGTGTCCAGCCTGGCCTTGGACACTGCCAGGGATCCAGGGGCAGCCACAGCTGCTCTGGGCACCCTGTGCCAGGGCCTCCCCACCCTCACAGCCGGGAATTTTTTCCTCATATCTGATCTAAACCTTCTCTCCTTCAATTTGAACAAGGTGAGCTTTAAGGTCCCTTCCAACTCAAACTATTCTGTGTTGTAAGATTCCACACTTTTGTGTCCCACTTCGGACATTTTTGGCACTCACAGCCGTTCGAGCAGGACAGTACAAGGCGTGGGTGCTACTGGGTGGCCGTGCATGTTTGGTTTCTGCAACCAGCACACGGTCCGATATTTCATAGGTGTCTGCTGTCCTCCAGCTTGGTGTCTTGGTGTAATTATTACTGTAATTATCACTGTCACGACACCCATGATGGTAGGGATTTGCCTTTGGAATTAGCATCTGGTGGGGAGCCTGTTCTCAGTGCAGATTCTGATGGAGGGAAGTGAGTGAGGCACAGTGCTCCCTTAGAGAGGCTCATCTGGATAAAGGGTTGGTTGTTTGGTTTTGTAAGGCTGAAAATAAGTGTGTGAAACTTGAGCTAACACTGATAAATTTACAGGCAGATGTTACCTGTCCTTTGTAATGGATAAATACATTTCTCAGAAGATGCTGTCCCAAAATATGCCCAGACAGATGTTTGGTTAATCATTATCCAGGAATGCAAAACAGGGAGATATGTCCCTGAGGCATGCCTGTACAACAAAGATCCCCAGTGAAAAATGTGTTTTCCTTGTTTTTTCAAGCTGGGAAAGTGGCAGTGGGAATGAAAGCACCAAGGAGCCCTTGCTCTAACTGTGTTTCTGAGCAACCTGTTCCAGTGGAAGCTGTCTCTGCAGCTGGACTAATGGCCTTTAAAGGTCCTCCCAACTCACACATTCTAGGATTCCAAGCAGAAGCATGATGCATAATTCAGTTTCTCACTCATTGCATAGCTGGGATGTTTGTTTCATCCCTAGACTGGGCAGCTCATCATAAAATGAGCTACATGGAGGGACTTTATTTTCTTTTCTTGCAGAGCACCAGAGACAGAAGAGAGGGGTAAAAATCCTGGCATGGCAGTGCTAACCTCTGACTTAGGCAGGCTCAAACTTCCCCCAGCCCTGCCCTGTAAGCCCTTTGCTAAGGAGTGAAGCCATTTCCATCACCGTTAGTGCTTGGGTACCCCTGTCAGAGCTCTTTAACACTGCATGTGTCGGGACAAGTGTGAGTTAAAGTTCAGCACATTCTGACCGTAAAATTTTTTGTCAAATTTATTTGTCAAATGTTTGTCAAATAAATCAGCATGACTGGACTATGCTGAAGAAAGAGCATTTTTCACTTTGCCAGTAGAAATCTCTTTCCGCATCCATAGCGTTTTATTTTAGCTTCTGATCTTCCATGGCAAGTGCTGATGCAAAAAGGGCGTATGAGCTGGGGACAGTAGGTGTTTTAACACTGCTCCATGAAATCCACAAAGCAAGGAGTAGGGAATAAATTTGAATGTACAATGAATAATAAATAATAAACTCTGAAAGGAGTGGGGGGTAGGGGCTCTTGGAGCAGGGTTATTGGTTATTGCTTTCTTTCCTGGTCTTCCTGGCTTTGTTTCTAACCAGAGCAGAGCTTGAAATGACCAAGTCCTTGGAGGCAGCAGTGTGGCCGACCCAGTATAAAAAAGAGAGGGAGAAATGGATAGAAAGAGAAGGAGGAGGAAGGTAAAGAAAAAGGAAAGCAGAGGTCTTACCCAGCAAATAACAAAACCCACAGAAGACTTATTTTAGTAGGAAAGCAAGCAAGTAATTGCTTCCATGATCAGCGAGGAGTGGGGTGATGCTTTCCCCACATAGCAGGAAGAGTTAAACCCAGTTTGATATCAATTCCCACCATGTACACACTTCCAACTCCTGCTTTAAACACCAGTTGCAGAAAAGCCTGTGTCTCACATATTCCCTCTGCTGTGGTTAATGTGGAGGAATCGATGGATCTAAGGCATTTCTTATCCTTTTGGTTTTTTCATGGGGGATGGTATAAAGTACCTGAATATGCTCTATTACTGATGTTGTTTGTTCAGCTCGGAGCATGCTGTCCAGATGCCAGATCAGCTATTCTGTTCACACCTCTGCTGTGATAAGCCATGCTATTTATAATTTGTAAGGATTTATAATTACAACACCCGTTTCCTATGGAAACAGGGTTTACACAGCTGTGCTAGCTACACACTGTGTAAATTGTATAAATTGCCCCCATCCCCCCAGCCATTTTTGGATTCATTAGTTCAACTCAACCCAAGCTGATAATGAAGCAGATATCCCAGAGATAAGAGGGGTTGTGAAAGGAAGCTGTGGAAAGGCTCAGTAAGCAGTGGGGAGATGATACACGTGGGTGACTGTTCTTGTGCTGTTGTAGACACTGGAGAATCCACATGGGTGGGGGTTGGTCCCCAGGAAAGAGCTGACCCCACATCAGTCAGCAGACTTTGTCAGCTCACCTGCAGGGGTGCTGGTTTGTGCCGTGTTGGACAAGGGTCCTGTTGGGGTTTGGTGTTGCCTGAGAAGTCTGGGAGGGTGGGGACAGGAGGGAGCAGTCCTGGGTGCCACCATACAGCAGCCAGAGGTGGAGGATCAGCACAAAGGGAAGGTGGGTTGTGAACAGGACCCCAGGAGTCTGGCTCCCACCCAGTGTGTGACCCACAGCAAGGACGGATGGATTTAAGCTTGAAGAGGGTAGATTTAGATGGGATATTGGGAAGAAATTCTTGTCTGTGTGGGTGATGAGGCTCTTGGTACAGGTTTCCCAGAAAAGCTGGCCCATCCCTGGAAGTCTTCCAGGCCAGGCTGCAGGCTGGATGGGGCAACCTGGTCTAGTGGAAGGTGTCCCTGCCCTTGGCAGAGGGGTGGAACAGGATGAGCTTTCCATGATTCTGTGATTGCACAGTGTGCAGGAGCAAAACTGCTCTTGACCCAACAGGGATGCTCCAGGTGGGTTTTGGGTGGTGGCAAAGAGCTGCCAAATAATGTACTGCCACATGCAAACAAAGCTTTGTGGTGACAGACTAAGATAAAGGCTGTGTTAGCTTCCAGAGTTCTATTCTTCTGTCTTCTGCTGCCATGCAAAAGCGAGTAAGCCCTTCAATTGTCTCAGCAAACACATTGTTATTCAGGAGAATCAGTCAGCATCAAACTTGCACAGCGTTGGCCCTGCCTGTCAAACGCCAGTGGCTGAGGAGACATCAGGGTGAGGAAATCCTCCAGCTGTAAACGCTGCGCTGGGGTGGGGGAATTACAAAGTGTATGAGAAAAGAAGAGGGAATTCACAAACCCGTGGCTCACCTAAGGGATGGTTTGTGCAAATCAGCATCTTCCAGCTTATCTAATGAATATGAAAGGTGAGCTGAACATTGTGGGGGTTGTGTGATTTATTGATTCAGAAGGAAAAGAGGTGGAGGAGAAAAAATCATGCTTACCTTCTTTAAAAACCTGCTTTTGTTTTTAGAAATAGAGTCAACAAATAAAAAATACTGTGGGTCACCCTGTAGTGTTGTTATTAAATAGCAACAGGCTGCTGACTAAAGCAGAAGCTTTCCCTGAACCACAGATGGCTGGGCTGGCAGCAAACCCCAGATCCTGTCTTGCATTGATCTGTAATCATCGATAATTGAGTCATCCTAGAGGCATCTCAGAATGGGATGAGGCACCACAGGGCAGTTTATCTAAACTGCTTAATGGCTCGATGTTTTCCAGAGGCAAGAGCTGGAGTCGGAGAACAAGAAGCTGAAAAATGAGCTCAATGAGCTGAGGAAGGCCATCGCAGACCACGCCACGCAGAACAACTCCTCCAACGACGTGCAGGACAGCTACAACCTGCTTCTGAACCAGCTGAAATCGGCCAACGAGGAGCTGGAGGTGCGCAAGGAGGAGGTGCTCATCCTCAGGTCGCAGATTATGAAGGCAGCCCAGCAGAAGGAGACGGGGAAAAACAAGGAGAGGGTAATGGATTTTCTTTTCCTTCTTCCCCTCTGTTGGTGGAGATTCACTGGCTCTCTGAGCAATGCCATTTCTGCTCTGGTGGGCAGGATGGCATGGGGAGGGTTCTGCAGGGATATAGGAGGTGCTGCCCAGGGATGAGATGTAGTCCATGGCATTTCAGTCAGCCCAGGACTACCTGTGCCATGGTACTGAGGAGGGTAAGCCAGCCCACACCAACCCCGCACCAATGTGTGTGGTTCAGCATGTTCCTGGTGGTGTTTTGTGACAATAATCTTTTTCTGCAAGGAAATGGGGTGAGGGAAAAGAATTTCTCGACCAGATTCTGCTCACTTCGGGCTGGTGCAGCTGTAATGTGTTTCTTCTGACATGGAGGGAAGAAGGGAGCCTGTCTCTCAAACAGCTGTGATGGGATTTATATTTAGAGCACATTCCAAAGGAAGGGCACATTTCCCAGAAACTCAATCTTTATTGATTCGCTGTCTTACCATTCCTCAAGGTTTTGGTATGTTTTGTATTTCAGACCAAGCCAAGCACCCCACTTACTCTCTTCCCAAGTTCACTGCATCCTTCTTTCATCTCTTATCTCTCCTGCTGCATGTGTGTGGATTCATAGAAACTCAATAGTCTGATGGATGCCCCGGGGATGCTTTTAATAGAATGGCTGGGTGTTGCTTGGTGTCAGGAACTTTTAAAGCCAGGCAGAGTTTTAAAGCAGGATGTCACATTGCTGTTTTGCATGTTGACTTTAGGACAGCATCCCCTCCAATGCCAGCTGGCCCAACAGTGACCGGCACGTTGACCAGGAGGACGCGATTGAAGCCTACCAGGGCATGTGCGAGACCAACCGGTAAGTGTGGCACAGACTTCTCCAGCACTGGGGGGATTCTGTGTAAGAGATGGATCCACACCAAAATCAACATTGTTTTAGAGAGTTACCAGCCTCTGACGGACTCAAGGGTGGGCCGTAAAGGTGAAACCAAAGAATCACATCTTACGGCATCATACAATCCCGGAATGGTTCGGGTCGAAAGAGCCCTTTAAGATCATCTAGGTCCAGTCAGATACTGAGCAGGTGTAAAAGCAAACGTGAAAGTGAGCAAAACTGGGTTTTGACTTTGCTTCCAGCATGTAAATAGCAGCAAGACTAAGACTTGGGATGTATTTGAGACACTTACTTCGGGTATCTCATACCACGCTGGGAAGATGCCACAGTTCCCTTCTCATTTTCCCAGAGGCAAAAGCCCGTTGTGGTACTGAGCTAACAAACATGCTGTATTCCCTGGAAACACTCACGTTATTGGTTTTCTTGCACCCAAACTGAGTGTCAGGAACAACTGTTTGATTGCAGGTTTACCTCAGTGAGGATTAATACTGTGAACATGTGTCTGTCCTGCCAGTAACAATGGGCTGATATTGCCAAGCATTAAATCAGTTCTTGCAGCTGCCCAGGAGGACATCAAATAAGAAAGCAGTATCTTGAAAGAAGAAAAAAATTACATGGATTAAGCAGCAAGATAATATGAAAAGTAAATTTTTATTTTACTTCAAGGAAATTGAATGTTTATCTTTTTTTTCTTCTCTTGACAAATACAGATGTTTGAGGCTTTTTTTCCCTAAATAATTTCCATTCAGCAAGGAAGAAGACCCAGCCATTGTGGATTAATGGCTTTTAATAACACAATATAGTTTACTACTTTGTAGGGTGGTTGCAGAAGTTTGTTAACAGTCCAGGCTGCGAACTGACTTAATGAGGATTTTATTTACACCTGTGTGAATATGAGGAAAGGCCCATTTTAAGTGGAGCTCAAAACCCTGATGGCTGGACTGAGGCTCTGCCCAGGCTGTTCAGCCAGCTTTCACCAGGTCTGGGGGCCTGGAGGAGAGGGGATTTTTGGGGTCCAGGACTCTTGTGACATTGGTTTCTCACCTGGGCATCATGTCTGCCTGGATCAGGACTGGTCTTTGTGGTTTTTTTCAATTTGCCATTGAATATTTGCTTTCCTGAAGTGAACTTGCTGATGAAATTTCTGCCCCTCCTGCGGCAGAGGGGATGAGATTAATTTGCACATCACATTCTTGACAGTAAATCAGTGGGGCTCAGCATGCTTCCTGCAGCAAGGAGTGGGTTTTGGTCACTTAATGAATTCTGTGACATTTTCTCTTCTTTCCTTCTTTTTCCTTCTTTCCAACATTCTCCTGGAGCTGTGGGTGCTCGTATGAGATGTGAAATCCCATTGCTGGGCACAGCTTTAATTACTGCCTAAATTTTCCAGTGTGCATGTGCAGGGATGGTTAGTTTGTGTTCAGGGGCTGGTGAAGGAGTCAAAGTAAGAGTTGCTGCTTTCACAGGACATGTGTCTGACCTGGTGGTGTCACTGGTCCCCAGTATTAATTGGTGTCTGGCCATGCTGTCTTCTGTAGCCTGCCAGGAGGCTCCGGTCCTCCTTCAGACATTCTGGTTTCCACACTTGACTTCTGCAGAGAGAACTGAATCATAGAATCATTTAGGTTCAAAAGGATGTCTTGAGCTCCAGCTCTTCCCCCAGCACTGCCAAGTACAGCGCTAAACTGTGTGCCACATCCACATGGATTTTAAATCCCTCCAGGGCCTATAATTTCCAGGATCTAATTTTCCACAAGAGTACAAATCTCTTTCCTTGCAATTGCATGGGTGAGCTGCAATTTTAAGAAGTTCATGTGATCTGGCCTTGGTGGTTTTTGGCCTCTTAAGTTTTGGGAGGGGAAATCTGCAGTCTCCAGACTCAATTCTTTATTCTCTCATCTCCTTCTCATGTGAAGCTTGGCTGGAACTTGGCTCTTGAAATACAGCAGCAGTAGCTCTATACGCTCTCACCCTGATTTTCTGCAGTGATTTATCCAGTGGCTTATTAAGCACCACCAGCCTCCCCATTACAGGGTTCCCCGTGCAGTTGTCTGTGTATTGGGTTGGTTTATAAGCTGTAGGCAGGTGCTGATGGCAATAAAATGGATGAAGACAAATGCTTGGGGAGCCTGGGTTATTGTGTTTGTGGACATAAATTAACATTCCCTCCCCCAGCACAGATTTGTGTTTTTACTTACAGAGCTCTGTACCCAAGGGTGTCAGCATGAGAAACAGAAATGCCTTCCCTTTCTAATCTTGATCAATAAATATTTTAATGGGAAGCTTTTTGGGTGGGGTTGCAGTCCTGAAGTGGGATTTATAAGCAAGAGCCACTTCTTCTCTCACCTCTGCATGAAGCACTCCCATTTCTCTTTCATAGAATCACAGAATGTTTTGAGTTGGAAGGGACCTTCAAGCCCATCTTGTTCCACCCCCTGCCATGGGCAGGGACACCTTCCACTGTCCCAGATTGCTCCAAGCCCTGTCCAACCTGGCCTTGGACACTGCCAGGGATCCAGGGGCAGCCACAGCTGCTCTGGGCACCCTGTGCCAGGGCCTCCCCACCCTCACAGACAGGAATTCCTTCCCAATATCCCATCCAGCCCTGCCCTCTGGCCCTGGGAAGCCATTCCCTGTGTCCTGTCCCTCCAGGCCTTGTCCCCAGTCCCTCTGCAGCTCTCCTGGAGCCCCTTCAGGCCCTGCCAGGGGCTCTGAGCTCTCCCTGGAGCCTTCTCCTGTGCAGGTGAGCACCCCCAGCTGTCCCAGGCTGGCTGCAGGGCAGAGGGGCTCCAGCCCTGGGAGCAGCTCCGTGGCCTCCTCTGGGCTGGCTCCAGCAGCTCCAGGTCCTTGTGCTGCTGGAGCCCAGGGCTGGGGCAGCTCTGCAGGTGGGGTCTCACCCGAGCGGGGCAGAGGGGCAGAATCCCCCCTCCCCTGCTGCCCACGCTGGGGCTCAGCCCAGGGCACGGGGGGCTCAGGGCCGGGGCAGATCCAGCTCTCACCCACAGCACCCCCAGGTCCTTCTCCCAGGGCTGCTCCAGCTGCTCACCCCAGCCTGGATTGATCCCGGGGATTGCCCTGACCCAGCTGCAGCTCCAGGACTTGGCCTTTTTCAACCTCAGAGGTTCCCTGGAGCCACTGCTTGGGCTTGTCCAGGTCCTTCTAGATGGCCCTGTCCTTCAGGAATGTCAGCTGCTTTTTGCCCCCCAGTCTGTGGTCCTTTTTGACCAGTTGGACGTTCTTCCACCAGCCTAGGCTGACTGATGTGCTAAAACCTTGCTCCCACCCAGGAGTCACTCCTAGCTCCAAGTCATCATGTCTTAGCTATTTAGGCTGAGCACAGAGCATGGCTTTATTTTGGTGGGAGATCAAACTTTTATTCTCTCCGTGTCTACATAATGCAGCACTTCTAAATACAGCAGGAGGAACCAGGAAGAGCTCTGCCAGGTGCTGCTAACCCTACCCATGTAGCAATTCTCTCTCCACAAAGCTTTCAGAGGAAAACCCTTTGATTCCAGGTCAAGGGCAAGTTTGAACTGAAAGCAGCCATTTCTTTATAAATGCATTAAACTCAGCTTTGCTCTTTCTTTTTTCCTTTTTAAAAAAATTTTCTGCTGAATTTCAGCTGCTACGGGGAGATGATTTGATCTTGGTGGAAACTCAGAGCCAGTGAGAGACCAGGTGATGGTGTTAGAGATAATAACCTGGCAGCTCAAAGTAAATCAGGCTGTGTCTTTGAAATTAGCTTCCCTGATAGCTTCCAAGTGATTTCTGTTGAGTACGTGGATTTTTTTTTTTTCCTGTTGGGCAAGTCTCACCTGCAGCTGCCACGCAAAGTGAAGAGCTGATGCTGGCTTCACTTGGGGGATGCTTTTGCAGCTGGGAGAGGCCATCATGTGGAAAGGGTTCATATCTCTGCTTCCCACTCGCCAGTGGGTGTCTTCCCACTCTGCCATATATCTAGTCTGTGATGCACATTATTTTTCCTTAAAACTAAAAGGAAAAGATGTATCTGTGTCTGAAAGTGAAATGCCCCTTCTTTATGAAGAGATGATCGTGTACTGAAGGTGCTGAAATTAACGTCTCTGGGTTTGGGGTACATACACCTCCTTTAAGCTACTTTCATGGGGCAGGGAGGCGTTCGGGCAGGAACTTTCTGCTCTTGATGAGGACAGTTAGCTGACTGCAGGTCCCAGCTGCTCCCCCAGACCTGTGCCTCCAAGATCAGGATAAAGGGGAAACAAGACTTTGTGAATCAGCCCTTTCAACTCCTCTCCAGTCTTACTTGAGAATAGGATTTATCCAGCACTTTAGGAAGTTATGTTTCAGATGCTAAGTAATCAAATTACGTTGAAAGGTCCCCTTTTTATGTCTTGGTCAACATGAACTTCTGGGAGAAGGGGGAGTGCAGTGATTTCTAAGTCAGTGCTGTCTTGATGGAGATGGACTGAATGCTTGTTTCCCAGTGCAGGTTTAACTTAAATTGGCATTTTTATATATTTATTTTATAATGGCACTTCTTTGAGCTGCTCTCCTCATTTACCCCAATGCCTGTGATTAAAAAAGGGAGGAAAGCTATTTTTCCAAGGAGGCTGTCTCTTAAAAATGCTGCTCATCATGTGAGGTTTCACAGGTTTCTGACATGCAATAAATAGTGAGGATCCTTCCTGCTTTTTCCTTTGGTTTTCAGTGCCTGAGGATATGTCCTGCTAAAATTATATGAACCAAAAAAAAGACTTTACTAACAAATTCATGTAAATGAGACCAATAAACTTCCCTGTAGCTGTCAGCCTGCAGACCCTTTTGGAAACCTGCTACATATGGGGTGGCAACAAGGTTTTAATTTAAATTCATACACGTGGCTCTAACAGATGAACTTTGTAAATGTCAGTGCCTGAAATGTTTGCCAGTTTTGAGAAGTGCTGTGCTGGAGCTCTGGCATGGGAGGGATGCACGAGCTGTCTGTGGTGGTGGGGCACCTCCAGAGCCCTTTCAAAGCAGTGCTGCAACACCACGTTTCTCACTGCTTTCCTCGTGTGAAAATTTTCTGTAGAAAGTTCGTGTGTTGCGCTTTTCCACTGAAATATGCAGAGACTCCCTTGCCAGGGAATGGCATCTGCTACAGCTCTTTTCAAAACAGGAGATGTGTGTTGGCTTGCTTCTTCTTGTGTTTTGTTTTTGTTTGTTTTTTTTTCTTAAATATAATAGTATATTAAGTTTGATGGTTTCTTTGCTTACTTTTTAAATTGATATTTCTTAAAACAAACACTGTTTGCTAACTAACATCAAAGCCACGTAAAATCTTGCTGTAGAAAGTGTTTCTGGTTGAGTTGACCAGCTTACATCACTTACTAGTGCACCTCATTAAAGAAGATAAATCGGCTTCTTGTCTCATATAACTTGAAAAACCCCCAAACATCTGCTAAAAGGAGACTAAAAAAACCAATCTACTAAAAGTATTAAAGCGAGATGAGACTTTTCTGGGCATTGTTCTGCCTTGATGTATACAGAGGAGATTGATCTTGTGTGGATGCATGTGGTGTTTGGACCAAAGGTTGCTCTGAGAAAAGACTGATGTGTTTGACTCAAATGCTGAGGAAACCCTTGGTTGAAGTAGAAGGAGGAGAATTTATTTTAGGCCAGTGGGAGTTGCTGCAGTGGCAAGGAAATGGAGAAACTTGTTTTTAAAATGTCGTACAGGGCACAACCAGGGCAGGGCTCTCCTTCCCTGTGGTGGAAAAAGAAATGCAATGCAATGAAAGTGTGCTCTAAAAAATAATTCTAAATAAAATAAATAAGGGTTCTGCACCTCTTCTTTTTCTCTTTCAATTGACCTTTTGTCTTTCTCTGTCCTCTTGTTTCCTTTTTCTGTCCTTTATTTCTAGCAAGACTGAGGACTGGGGGTATCTCAATGAAGATGGAGAGCTCGGCTTGGCTTATCAAGGTTTAAAGCAAGTTGCCAGGTCAAACACTTTCTTTTTTTCCCCACTGCTGCTTCTCTCTTCTCCTCCCTTTCCCTTGCCCTCTTGTTTCTTTCTCTTGCTCTGCTGTTGCCATGTAATCCTGGACAGGGCCTGTTGTCCTCTCTGGGAGCAGCTGGGGGTCAGATTTCCAAACTGCAGGAATTGAGACCTGTGGTGTACCCCTGTTCCGTGTCCCTGCCGGCCCTTTCCATGTGGCTTCCCCTTCCCCCATCTCTAGTCCAAACCACTCCCTCAGGTTCTCCCTATTGTCTCTGTTATCCTAACACCGCCTTTGTACCGCCCCCCTGTTCCCCAAGATAGAGACTGTGAATCCCAGAATCTCTCTCTGCCTTGGGGTTCAGCAGCCACCAGCTTCTCTCTCTCTGGGCTCTAGCCATGTGCCAGCCCTCTGCCTGTGGGGGCGAGCACATGTGCTGGTCCCAGGCCTTGGAGAGTTAGCATGGAATAAAGACCTGCTGCTGTCTCCACACGAGAGCCTTCTCGCCTCCTTTACCGCCACCGCGCTGTTGCTGCTGCGTGCCACACCATCGCAGAGAAATGCAGCAGCAACAGAGACCCTCCTCTAATTTTCAGAGGAATCGTGGTTCCATTGGCCATTGCTGGTGGTGGCTGTTGTCACTAATGCCTGAGCTGTGATCGAGTAAGGATGATGTGACATTAATGGGAAACTGGGTGATGAAAGTGTTGGGAAGCTGGGATCTCCAAGAAGCCAAAAAACCCCTCCTGTTTTATGTTCTTTTCCCCCAAATTGCACACAGATAAAACACCATCAGAAATGTTTTCTCCCAATCCTTGACCTGTTGGAAGGGGAGGGCCTGTCTTTGTATCCCAGTGCTGTCCCCTTTGCATGATCCTGGGGGTTGTGTGCTCCCATCCATGTGTTGTCTGTGGGTGAGAAAGGCACGTGGTGGACACAGGGTGCCATCCTTGCTCAGCTCTCCCCATGTCCTGCTCTGCTGGGCTAATATCCCTCTTGGATTCCTGTCCTGCATCACCCCCGTGCTTGGTGGTTATGGGGCTCCAATACGTATGATTTTTATTCAAGATTTAAGGACATTAAAGAGATGAAAAATTTAAATATTTTGTATAGAGTAGTCTAAAGTGGTCACATCCAGAGGTATCAGAGTGTAACCAGACATTAACAGGAAGAAATAACAAGGATTATTTCATGTGTTTTTCAAAGCAGAGTAGGAACCCAGGTTCATAGAAGGAGCATGTTCTTCTGAGGGTGTCTCACGGATTATCCAGGCTGAATCCGAACTAATCCCAATATGAAGAAATAAAATGAAAATTAAGTACTTAATACTTATTTCATGGTGGGTCTGTATTTTCCAAGCCTATTAAGAATATAAGTCCTGGCAGGATTATGAGGCTGACTGCATTATTGCCCATGTTTCTATAGGTGGAAAACATGCTTTTCTGTCTTGTGCTGGAAGGTGGGAGTAGAGACTGTGTTGTTAAATTTTCTAAAGACAACATAAACGGCAACCACACAAAACAACCCAGGGAAGGATTAGTACTTTTCATCCAGGAATCTTCCCTAAAAGCATGCCCTGTTTTATAAAAGTTATGAAAGAAAAACACCAAAACAACAAAAAGAAATTCCATGCATAGTTGTTCCTGCCAGGAAGCAGATCACCATCAATTGGTGTGTATCACCATCAGTTTCCCTGTGGACCAGAGAGAACTGTAGTTTTTTCCCCACTGGCACAGCTCTGTGTCTGTGCATGTCCTGGGTCAGTGTGAAGCTGCTGACAGCAGAGTCTTCCTCATCTTTGAGGACTGCTGTTTGCATCCAGTGTCAGAAGGCCCTGAGCTGGGTGTGAGGTGATCCACAGCTCTGACCAGGCACATCCATGAGCTGCAGCAGGGGCAGGGGCTTGGTTATCCCCTTGGGTCATTCCTTCTCTTGGCCACCATTGTCCTGTATAATTCAGGACTATACTTTGCAGTTTCTGGTTTGGTGGCCCTCTCTCAGAGTCCTCATACCTTCTGGAGTTGCTTACTTCAGTCTTCTGGCAAGAGCTGGTGGAGGAAGGGAGATTTCCATGTAGCAGAGGGTAGGGCACACTCTTAAAAAGATCAGTTACCATGTCACCTGCCAGGTTTGTCACCATCACCATCAGCACAGGTGTCTGCACTTAACATCTCAGTGCTTAATCATTCTTCTACTGGATTTAAAAAGGCATTCTGGCTTAGCAAATGTCTGGATAATCCATTAACTTAATGTATTACTAACCCTTTAGCTCAGCATTCCACAACCCCCCCCCGCCACAGTTGTCCTTGTGCAGGGCTGGAAGGTGACCTGGTGTAGGTGAAGGGGTGGTGGGAAGGGTTGGCAGGACAAATTATTGGAGGAATACATGCAGTGCACACCTAAAAATGGGAGAAGGGGCGGGTTTGGTGGCTTCTCTCAGCTGTGTGTTGTGGTGTTAGTATTTGTGTGTCCTGGGCTAGAAGGAAGCAAATTGAGGCATAAGTGAGTGTACTTCTTTTTAAGCAAAGCTGGATGGCAGCTCTACAAACAACTGGGGGGAATGGAGGGTTTCATCTTCTGCCTTTTATGGTACTCCCAGCTGTAGCAAACAAAGCCAGTGGCATTCCAGCTGAACACAGCCATTTGCAAGACCTGCAGCTCACTTCTCAAGAGTGAGAATTGATGTTTGACAGGAAAGGAGCACAGGAAAAAATGTCCTTCAAGCTGAGCTTTTGAAAACAAAACCTGCAGGTGTTGAGCTGTGCTGCTTTCTTGCCATTTTCTTGCCATGCATTTGCTTTTTGCAAGCAAAGGAGTCTGGATGTTTGATGCAGTTAAATAAAAAAGGGTGCTTTGGGATTTTTCCCCCACTTCATTAAAAAAAAAAAAACAAGCCCCAACATTTGAATTCATGTCTTTTAATTTCAAAAGTATTTATTCTGCAGTATAGCAGGTGACAGACTAATCTGGCAATAACAGCCACAGCTTCTTGTTTGTCAGTTTTATAGGGAGGTTGACTGGGCATATCTCCCAAGCTGGCTGATTTTGAAGGATCTAAACTCGGTGGTGGTTACCACCATCATGCTGACATCACTGATCAGTGTGGTCCTGTTCTCAGGTTGCTGGAAGCACAGCTTCAGGATCAGAGAAGGGAGCATGAGGAGGAGATGGAAGCTCTGAGAAACCAGGTGGATTTAATGCAAGAGGAGCTGGAGAAGCAGCAGCAGGCATTCTTGCAGACTCTGCAGCTCTCTCCAGAGGTCCAGGTGGAGCTTGGACTTCAGCAAGAAATTACACGTCTGACCAATGAAAACCTGGTAAGAGGCTGTGCTGAAAACACAGGAAGAGGGGAAAAACAGTTTGAGAGAAAGGAGATAGGAAGCATACAGGGAAAGGAGGGCACTGGGATCTCTTTCACCCTTCCCAAACTCTGTGCAGAATCCATCAGCATCTCCCACTGGTGCATTTGGGAGCGTTGGTACTTGGCCTTGAGCTGATGTTCCATGGCTGTATGACTTTTGTGACTACGTAGGTGCTTTATTTTTACATGGTTTTTTTAATGCTTTTTTAAGCCTGTCAACTTTGTGGCACTGCCTTCCAAATCAGATCACTGGGGACCCCTCTACTCTGTTAGGCACAAAGGCAGCACAGTCCTTTCATCGTGCTTGCTTTTATTGGAAGTGTGGAAGGGCAGTTGCCACTCCAAAAAGTTGGCCTGGATGATCATGAATTTTCCCTTTCTTCCCTTCTGTATCTGTGTGCAGGGTCTGGAGGGAATGTTGGCACCTCCTGAGTTTTTGCCTTTTTCAACAACTCCAGTGTCTAAATAAAACTGTTTGAATGTGATTAACAGCCAGGATTAAATGCTGTGGGGGGTGCTCCTCTTCCACCAAGATGCTCACACCATGCCTTGGTGATGCACAGACCAGGCTTCAGCCTCTAACTCACCCCAAATGAGTTTTCTTGGGCTTAATGTTGGGCGTTTTTTTAAATGCATCTTCTGTCTTTCAGGATCTTAAAGAATTGCTGGAAAAGTTGGAAAAGAATGAAAAGAAGCTGAAGAAGCAACTGAAGATTTACATGAAGAAGGTCCAAGATTTTGAAGGTGACTTGTGTGTAGGGAGAAACTGGGTTGGGGGAACTGCACTTGGGTTTTACTCCTTTGGCCAGCCTTGGAGAGCTGTAGGGTTTGGGGATTTTTTTCTCTTTTTCTGTCTTTGAAAGTAAGATTTTGCTTGTTCTGGCACTGAACTAGCAGCAGGCACTGAGCTGACACTGGCCCAGTACCAGGGTTTGGAGGATATTTAAGGAAACCTTTTTGCTGTCAGTGCAGCGACTCAGGTAGAGATACAGAAGGGAGCCCAGTGGCCAGCAGGAAAATGCTCTGATCTGTCAATTTTGAAGGGAGGATTATAACCCTTTAGTATTAAAATGTGTATGTATATTCTGCTTGATGAGAAAGCACCTTAAATGTGGCATCTGTGTTGTACAGAAAGTGCTTCCTGTTCTCTGGAGAAGCCATGATTAATCAGAGAGCCCCATTCTCCTGAGTTAATTTCTGGAAACCAGGCATTAAGTGAAATTAAGCTGAATAACTGGAGGGTTTCCACGGCTCGCCCAGCTGGTCTCTGTCAGCGTGATTTGCATGCTGCTTGCTGCAGTGTTTGCATGCTGGTCTCCTCTGCTTTATTATACTTCTGCAGAGTGCCACTGAGGTTTGCAGCTTCTGAGGCAGACAGAAGGGGATTTTGCACTGCCTGCCTGCTTTTTGCCCCGCTCTGTGCAAACCATACACTAGGGTTGTGACCTTCTAGCCTGTGGTCTCTTGGAAAATAAAAAATGGCTTCATTTTTTCATCTTTTAAGTTCAAGTTTTGCACTTTTTCTTTCATTCATAGTCAGAACTCTGTAATCCAGGATCTAACTGTTTATATTTTCATAAGTCTGTCAAAGCTGATGACATTATTGGGAATTTAATATATAACTTTTTGACTTGCTGTCTGCACTAAGGCCAGTGGAGGGCCTGAATAGTTGTTGATTTCCAGGTGCCACCGCTGATGGTCTTTTCTCTTCACAGCATCCCAGACCATGGTGCCAGTGGAGAGGAGGCCACACGAGCGAAACATGCAGGTTGCTGTCCAGAGGAAGGAGAAAGATTTTCAGGGCATGCTGGAATATTACAAGGAAGATGAGCCACTCCTCATCCGAAACCTCATTACAGGTGGGGAACTTGCTCTGCTCCTCTTCCCGGGTGCTCCTTCTCCTGCCTGGGGGAGATTGTAAACTTGAGATTAAAAAATCAAGGTAGACAAATAGATCTTCTCAATTAATCCCTTCTGGGGCTGCATGTTTGTGGTGATGGCAGTTTGGGTAGGTAAAGTAGTGCTGCACCAAGCAGATAGACCAGTATGGATACAAACCCTTAGGGATAGCAAAAAATGGGAAATATAAAGCAAGGCTGCAGTTTTTAGAGCAGGCAGTAACTTGCTGAGTTTCATACGTTGTGAAAGATGGGGAGGGGATGGCAGAAGGATAGACCCCTGGGATCTGGCACAGCAGTGGAACAAAGGGAGTTCGGTTTATGAGGTAGTAACAGACAACAGATAATGAACTTGTGATCTCTTCTGCACTGCACAGTCTGGTCAGAATTGCTGCAGCATCCTCTCACTCAGCGCTGCTCCAGAAGTCAGGCTTCCCTGGCTAGGTGGTGGTATTTAGCACCACTCTCTAACCCCAGCGGAGCCTAGTGAGGATCCAAAAAGTGTTCAAAGAGCAGTACTAGCCCATTGCTGTGGGCATTGAAGTTCCCCTAATCAGACAGGCTTGTTCTTTAGAGGCTCAAATGCCCACAGCTGCCATTAGGATTCAGTATCTTGAGGGAAAGAGCGATTTAATGTGTCATCAATTCAGAGAGGGGATTTATAACTTGTGGGAGGTATTCCTGAAAGCTTCAGGGAGCTGTTCTAAGGTGGTTTATGTGCTGCTGGGGTAGGGTTTATGTGGTAAAGAAGCTCTGGCTCTACTATGCATCCGTAAGATGAAACGGGGTGGTGTCACGAACCCCGGTGCAGACAGGGCTGCCCTTCCAAGCCCTAGTGCTGAGGGTCTGGGGCATGTCCCTCTGTCGTGCAGCTGCACCTCTGGCTCTGTGTCCGTGCTGCAGAGAGGGATGCAAGTTGTGGAGCCAAAATATCATTTTCCCCAGGGCTGAGGGGAGAGGGGTTTGCCTGGGTCCATCTCCAGCTCTGGCGTTCTCTGCTTCACCTGTCACTTGGGGAAATTAAAGTTCGGCTTTTTTTGTGAAATTTTTTATTTTTTAATTGTCAAACCTTCTAGATCTCAAGCCCCAGGCAGTGTCTGCTACTGTTCCCTGCCTTCCTGCCTACATCCTCTACATGTGCATCAGACATGCAGATTACATCAATGATGACCAGAAGGTGCACTCCTTGCTCACCTCCACCATCAACGGCGTTAAGAAAGTGCTGAAGGCAGGTGCCCATTTGCTCTTGTCTTGGGGTGGAGAGGCTGTCAGATGGTAATAACCATGCCCAAGTGTGTGACACTCAGCTCTCACAGTGGTTTTCTAACCTTTTAAAAGAACAAGGAGAACTGGGATCTTAGCAATAAAAATGTTTTCATTTAGAGATTAAAAAAAAAAAAAACCAACAAAGTTTTGCGGGGAAGAAATGGCTAATACTGCCCAGCTGCAGAGGGAAAACTTCCTGATTCTGGGTGGGGAAACTCAGAATCACTTAGTTTTGTGATGCCATCACCCCCCACTGGAAGGGAGGGGGGGATCTCACGTTTTCACTTTGTCTCTGCAGAAGCACCACGATGACTTCGAGATGACGTCGTTCTGGCTGGCGAACACATGCCGCCTGCTGCACTGCCTGAAGCAGTACAGCGGGGAAGCGGTGAGAACCCGCCCCGGGGGTGGGCATCCCTGCGGGCAGGGTCCTGCATCCTCCTGGCACCAGGGTCTTCCCCCTGACTGCGGGATGGGGCCACTCAGACTCCCCTCCTTGGTTAATCTGGGTATAGCACAGCAGCTCCCAGAAAAGCTCCTAAAAGCACAAAATGGTTTGGGTTGGAAGGGACTTTAAAGCCCATCCAGTGTCACCCCTGCCATGGGCAGGGACACCTTCCACTGTCCCAGGCTGCTCCAAGCCCTGTCCAGCCTGGCCTTGGGCACTGCCAGGGATCCAGGGGCAGCCACAGCTGCTCTGGGCACCCTGTGCCAGGGCCTCCCCACCCTCACAGACAGGAATTCCTTCCCAATATCCCATCCAGCCCTGCCCTCTGGCACTGGGAAGCCATTCCCTGGGTCCTGTCCCTCCAGGCCTTGTCCCCAGTCCCTCTGCAGCTCTCCTGGAGCCCCTTCAGGCACTGCCAGGGGCTCTGAGCTCTCCCTGGAGCCTTCTCTTGTGCAGGTGAGCACCCCCAGCTGTCCCAGCCTCTCTAAATTCTTTCTGGTGGGCTGTTTTGGAGGCTGTTCTCTTGGGTTTAGTAGGTCCCAGAGCTTTTCATTAACCAGTATTTCATAGCTTGGAATAAGTTTTATTAAAGCTCATCCCTTACAACAAAATGGGATTAGCACAGTCCTCCTAAAACATTATACACTGTCATCCTTACAGCTATGTATTCTGCATATTAAAATTTTCAACAGACCCAAATACTGGGATTTTTTTAAATCTTGGTTTTTGTTAGATATATTGAACATTCAAACTCTAAGAAAAAAAAAATTCATAAAATTAAATTAGCTGTTCATGTAATTCAAAACATAATGATTTGTGTGTAAAATCTCAGCGCTGGATTTTGAAGATTTAAAATTAGAAGTTAAATAAAAAATATTTTAGTGAATACATACTAGCAGTTATGCTCTTGTTTGCCCTCTTCTGTCTGGATAATAATACTGCATTTAAAAAAAATCCTCCCCAGAAAACCAGCTGGGTTAAAACACAGTCTTAAATTTCACGTTGTTTGCCATGATTTACTGTGTTAAGTGAACCAGCTGTTTGCAAATTCCATTGGCAGTTTGGTGCAAAAAATAGAGGGGAGAAATACTTCTGAGCAGTTTCCAAAATACTGTTATCTTTAGTTTCAAGTCCAGCCTATTTTTAAGAAATGGCTTAAAAGAAAATCCCAAACCACGTGCAGTCCTGTCACAAGAAGAATGTGATGCTCTTTGATTAGTAAGGAAAATGGGGAAATTGTGAAATCAACTCAAATTTGCATTTTGCTAGTCAGCAACCAACAAAAACAGTTGTATAATTCTCATTTTCACACCAAATAAGACCATATGAGCAGGTAATTAAAGCATCTGTGTTAATTAAAACATCACATTGGTTTCTGCCACTAAAACTGGTATTAATATCTGAGCCCAGAACTGAGGGCTTGCAGCAGCCAAATGCAGGATCAGAGCCCAGCTGAATCAGCAAAAGGCAAGCAACAGTTTCAACAGTTATTTGGGGAGATTTATGAATTTCAGAACAGTTTAAAATGTTGGCAAAGCACATAACATGCAGTCATAACTTTTCTTTTTCAATTTTAGAAAAATCTTAATTTCAAAATATTTTGTTTACCATAAAAACAATTACGATTCAAAGGGATAAGCACATAGCTATAAAGTAGTTTCAGAGGGCCTGAAATGTCATTTTCTAATCCTCTATGTTGCAGTCAATACAGATGTGCAGATCCTTGCTAAGGATAAAATGATAAAAACTGGTAGTTCAATGATTTTCATCAAAAAGTAGTCCTGTAGTAATAATTTATGAACAAGTGCCTGAGTAAATCAAAGGTGATTTATGAGTTTTGATCTTTTCCACAATGTGCTTTGGTAACATATTGTGGTATATTGTACTCTTAAGAGTGCAGGGGGGTTTTAATGCAGCAATTTTGATGGACCGTAAGTGGGATAACGAACCCGGGTGTTTTAATTTCCTGTTCAGGGTTTCATGACCCAAAACACAGCGAAGCAGAATGAGCACTGCCTGAAGAACTTCGACCTGACCGAGTACCGCCAGGTGCTGGGCCACCTCTCCATCCAGATCTACCAGCAGCTCATCAACATCGCCGGGGGCATCCTCCAGCCCATGATCGGTGAGCTCACAGCACGTGCCCTTTAGCAAGGGCTTTCTTGGCCCAGATTATCTGCTCCAGCTGCTTTTCAGACCTTTTCACGCTGCCAGTGCGACACAGGAGAGTTTGTATCTTCCCCCATTGTAGAAGCTAATAGGAATGAGAGTTTTTACCCCAATTATAGAAGATACCTCTTTCATTTCTGTTGGGCAGGCAGTGGAAGATGTGAGGTGGTGCTGGTAGGTCTGCTTTCCCCTCCAGACCAGGTTTGTGGTTAATCTTTTCATGGATGGGAATGTACATTATTAGGGAGAAAAGGATTGGGAAGAGGAAAAGGACTCATAAAGACCTTGTTTTCCAAGGGTGAGAGAAGGTATGAGAAGAGTTACCTCTTCAGCCAAATCCCTGAGGGTTCGTCTGAGGAATGCCCCATCCCTGGAAGTGTCCAAGGCCAGGCTGGACGGGGCTTGGAGCAACCTAGAATAGTAGAAGGTGTCCCTGCCCATGGCAGGGTGTTGAACCTAAATGGCCTTTAAGGTCTCTTCCAAACCAAACTCTTGTATGATTCTAGGATATTTGTGTGTGTTTTTAACTATTTTGTGCTATCAGAGTGAACCAGCCATTCATGGATCTGTCCTGCTCTCGGTTCTCGCAGCATCCACGGTCTTGCATCCCTGAGACTTGTGCATTGCATATGTGTGCACTGCAGCCCAGGGACGGATCAGTTCTTCCCTCTAGTGACCAATACGTGATTGCAGGCTTTTTAGCCCTTTTATCCCCTAGTTTTTCAGTGTCTGCTGTGTTGGAAAATGAAAGTATCCAAGGGCTTTCCAGTGTAAAACCAATGGGCTACAGGAAATACTCCTCCAATGTGGCAGAAGGTGACAGATCCTACAGCTTGGATGAAATGATTCGCCAGCTGAACACATTCCACAGCATCATGTGTGACCAGGGCCTGGACCCGGAGATCATCCAGCAGGTGTTCAAGCAGCTCTTCTACATGATCAACGCTGTCGCCCTGAACAACCTCCTGCTGAGGAAGGATGTCTGCTCATGGAGCACGGGCATGCAGCTGAGGTGGGGCTGGGGCTTGGGGCAGGGCTGTGCCTGCTTAGGGAAGTTTTGTTAATGTTATAAGTTGGTGGAAAATAGGAAAAGAAAGTGCACTTCTCAGTGCAAATTAGTCAAATCTTCCTTTTGCTACCCTCTCCCCTTCCCACATTGGATCTTTGAGCTGGAGAGTGGGCACAGTAAAAGCATTTTCTGTGTAGATATTCTCAAAGGCACCTGGGTACCTTGCAGGATCTTGTTAGCATTTAAAAGCTGGCTAAAAGCTTCATTTTAATTGTTGAAACTTGGAGGAATCTGAATGCTGTAGGAAAGCACCTCCCTTGTGTTGTTCAGCTGTTACATGGTTCATCTATTTGAAAAGTACTTAGAGTGTAAACTTCACTCAGAGTTGTTGAGTATTAAGCTTTAGTCTGATTACCTCTTGCTGCGTGTATCAAAAATATGCATCACAAAAAGCCACATACACCAGCACTGCAACAAAACTTGAGCCCCAAAGAGGACTTTTGAGATGCTACTTGTTATCTCTCAGCTCACATCTTGTCTCGATTGCTTATCCAGGTTTAACATAAGCCAGCTGGAGGAATGGCTGCGTGGGAAGAACCTGCAGCAGAGTGGAGCAGCACAAACTCTGGAGCCCTTGATTCAGGCAGCACAGCTCCTGCAGCTGAAAAAGAAAACTTCAGAGGACGCCGAGGCCATCTGCTCCCTGTGCACGTCGCTCACGACCCAGCAGGTAGGGAGCAGGGCAGGGGTTTACAGCACAGGGTGTGGATAATTAAAGGAGTGGGAAAGGGTGCTTTCCTGATGCCAGCTCTTCAGTGCTCAGCCTCAGCGTGCCATTCCTTTGGTAGGCACAACTTGCCCTTTCCAGGACTGATGTTACGTCTTGGCCCCTCTCAGAGGTGGTCACAGTGGTGGCTCCTCTCTTACAGTGCCACTGATGGCACTGGAGCTCCAGAAATGTGCAAAGATGGAACCCAGCCCTGAGGAGTTTGTTGTGTCAGTCAGATTCTTGGCATTTAAACCCACCTGTTGTCTTTTGCCAGGTCTTAAACTGGCTGTGTCTGCAGGATGCCCACCAAGGATTCATATTTGGGGCAGGAGGCTGAGAAGTGCCAACCTAGGCTGGCTGGATCTGACCTTGAACTTTGAGACTCCATTCCAGGAGGATATAAACTCACGTTTTTTACTGCTGGATTGCCTGTCCTTAATTTGATAATGTTGTAGGAAGGCAGAAGTGAGAGGTGTGAGTTGATTTCCAGTGGTTCTCAGAGAGCCTTTCTAATGTATCTCCATCACCCTGTCCTGAACATGCATTTTTGAGAAAAGCTGAGGGGAGGAGCAGGAAGAGAAGTATTGTAGAGGTGACATCAGAAGTCATCCATGTCACCATGTGCCAACCAAGTGGAGTGCCTGTATAAATCTGTTGTCCAAGTCTATTCCCATTTTACAAATGTTGCCATAAGAAGTGACATTGACAGGTCCAGAGATCGTGCAATACCTTAGAGTAGGCAAAGGAAAACACCAGGATTATACCTGTGCTGCTTCTGTTCTCAGTTTTGTCCTAGCAGACATGTTGTGGCCGTATCGTGACAAACTGCTGGTGGTGCTTTGTGTTTTGGAAAAGTTTGGCTTCTCACGACTGTAACCCTGTTTTGTTTCCAACAGATTGTAAAGATACTTAATCTCTACACTCCTGTGAATGAGTTTGAAGAACGTGTGACAGTAGCTTTCATACGAAACATACAGGTAAATTTAAAGGGCTGTCAATTGGAGGGCACAAATGACATCTCTGTAGTTCTAATGACATCTGTATGAAATCACTGCTAACTCGGGCATTTTGTGAAAGGCATGTGTGCACAGTTACAACATACAGCTGTAGGGATAACTGGGCTGTTAATCACAGAGGGCAATAAGCACCCAGACACCCAGCTCAGCTAATTCAGCTCTTCAGTAGCAACATGACTGGGGATTAAGGTTGCAGGAGTCAACAAAACATTGGTGAAATGGAGTTACATCTGAGATAGGAGGTAGAAATTGGCAACTAAAGGAAAAATAAACAAATTAAAGCCAAACACCTTTTAAAGCTCACAAGGAGCCGGCAGGAAAAGGAAGGGCGTGTGTTCAGCTACCCCCAGAACATATCTCCATGGCTGAGCAGCTGAATCAAAGGTGGTCTGGTGGTATCATATAGTCCTGGTTTTGCTGTGCAAGGGGGGTCATCTTATTTCCAGGTCCTGTATCTTGCTTTGTGGTCGTGTAGAAAATGTAACCAGGTTCTCCTGAAGCAGTGTTTCCTACAGTCTGTATAGAAGTTCCTGTAAATACTTGCTCAGAGGAAAGCTGCTGTAGAAGAGAACAAAATAGTTCTCACTGTTTTCTGCAGTATCTATAAAATGATGTACATTCTCAAACCTTCGATGGTGTTAAGCACGACAAGAAAAGGCAACAACTGATGCTAAACTTGTTTTCTTCTCCCACACCCAACAGAAGCACTTGCAAGAACGGAATGACCCTCCACAGCTGCTGTTAGACTTCAAGCACATGTTCCCAGTTCTGTTCCCATTCAACCCATCCGCCATCACCATGGACTCCATTCATCTCCCTGCTTCTCTCAACTTGGATTTTCTCAATAAAGTCTGAAGAAAGTAAAATTAAGCTCACCTCTTACACCTCCAGCAACAAAAGAAAAAATCATAAAAGAAATTCAAGGAGCTCTTTAAATGTGGACCAAACAGGCTTATGGAAGAACCAGTATACACAGTAACAAATGGATGCTAAAATGTACACTAAAAAAGACACTGGTCTGTATGTGATTTTTTTTTTTTTTTTTGGTAATTTGCAGCTCAGAAATAAGGATACTTGAAAAGTAGATGTATTTTTTACTGCTTGATTTTATGTTGACATAGTTCAAAGCCCATAATCATCTCCAAAAGCCACTAACAAAAAAGGATGGAAGTGGGAGACGGCTTATTTTGATTTTCATAGGTGTCTATGACAAAAACAAAATCTGAGACACTTGTGCTGCCTTGAAGGATGTGTCATTTGTCTAGTAGCAGGTGGTATTGTGTGTATGAATAACAGAACATGCAGTTCTGCCTCCAGTTGTTGCTAGTAACTGCATTCACAATAGTGAATTCAGAAGGTAAATTGCAGAAGGTATATATTTATCACACCATAAAGGTCACAGGGCTGGGACGCTGCTTGTTTCCACTGATGTGGAATTTGTCACAAATTCTGTGTTTGAGAAATGCTGTTGCTCCTCCTAAATACATTCAGTGCATCTGCTTTGTGGAAATTTAAATAAATTGGCAGGACTTTGTTCCATTGGACTTTCTTACATTACTAAATTTACATTAGCAAAGGTTTTGTCCTAGTGAAATAATCATGATGCAAAGGACTGCCTTAAGCCTTCTGCTTCTAGTATAGCATCATCCTGATCCCTACTGTTGGCTTTCCGTGTGCTTTCAAGTGTCAAAAACTTTCATCCAGTGGCTGCCAAGGTTCTTGGACCTCTTCCATGGCCAGTATCAGAATCTCATGCATAGATCATGCTAAGGCAACCCAGTTTAATCATCCAGCCCTACCTAGGTTCAGTGGGTTAGTCCTAGTTGTAGCTGTCCATGGAAAAACTCCATTCAGTTCAGTAGCCATCCAAAATGTTAAGAATCATGCAAATACACAGCTTGGATAAATGAAGAATATTTTAAAAATTAAAAAAAAAAGTTTTAAAAGAAAAGAGATGAAATGGTCAAACACAAAAAAAAAAGTTGTCAGCTGGTGTGTTAGTAATGTAAGCCATTTCTTTAAGAATGAACCCAAAGTTGTTGTGTACAACAACCTTAAATGAATAACTGCTATCAATTCAGTTTCTGTTAGGGTTTGTTTGGTTTTTTTAACCAGACTTATAAACTAAACCAAACCAACCCTCTGACCTCACCACACAGATGTTGAAGGGGACCAGCCATTGGTTTTTCTTGGTCCTTGCCAGCACATGCTGAGTTCTCGGTGACTGCTGAGCAGGGGAGGAGGTGGATTCCCGTGGCTCAGCTTTGCTCCATGACTGCTCAGCGTGGGGATGCTTCTGCCATAGCACGACGTGCCAAACTGCAATCAGGATGCGTGGCTGCCAGCATTCTGCCCTTTCCACTTCCACAATAGTCTGCTTTAAATCAGTGTTAACTCACCTACTTTTGTGGTTCCTTCTGTGGTCCGCAGTTCCATCATGACTAAGAGCTTTGAAAGAAAAACCCACTCTCTCCATCTGACTCCTTTTAGCTGATGTAAATCCAAACAGAAAATTTATAACCAGGTACACTGTCTGCTCAGAGATTTCAAGTAGAATGTGAAGTTTCTTGAAGATATACTAACTCCTGTCTGCTGCAGTTTCCTTTCTAGGCAAGGAGTGTGTTGTGATTTAGACATCATGTACATAATCAGTGTATATACAAACTGCAGTACTCCTGTATGTACTATATATGTATATTACTATCCAAAAAAGCACATTTTAAAAGAAACTGTTGAGTGCTGTGCAGAATAATATTGGTCTATGCCAGTGGGTAAATACCTTGTTTCAAATGGAGACGGTAGTTTAGAACAGCTGTTACCACTGAAGGAAAGACTTCAGGCTAAAAAGTAATTTTCTCCCCCTTAACCATCACCCATCTAATTATAGATGTTTTGGTTGTATAGAGCCAGGACTACCTCCAAACTGCAGTCCTTGAGCACTCACCCCTGCTGTGTCTTCAGTAGTGCCTTCATCTCCCCTTGCTATACAATGAAGGTAATGCCACCAGTCTGCTGTCTGTGCCCAGCAAGCCCTGCCACACGCTTACCCAAAATATCTTTATTTATTTTCACCTACCTCTTTTCACAATGAATGTCTTTGCAGTGCTCTGAATTTTTTAGTTGTCTCCTCTCACTTCTTTCCATGCTCCAGTAGTCATCTTGGTTTAAAAATAAATAATTCAAAGCAGGATTCAGCCTTTCTGAAAGGCGGTTTTAACAGAGAGCTTGTTGCTCAGGATTCACCTTAGGTCAGCAGTTTCAGGCAGTTCAGGTCTCTACCTCTTTCTGATGTAAATTATTTGGAGTACAATTCCCAACATGTTGATTAAATCTATGCTTATCACTCAGACTAAGTGACAGGTTGCTGCAGAATCCTCTTCTGCAATGACTTTGTTGCTGATCACCATTGTAAAATGTGCTTAATGGTCTTCTAGGGGATAATGGTCCTTCACTGGCACTTTCGGGATCGTAATTTATATGTTCTTTCTTAAAAACTCTTAGTATGTGTAGATGGGAGCTGGGATTTAACGTCTTGATCTGTGATCATGTAGTTTATCCAGTGAGATCCATCTGGAAGAGAACTCTGTATGAAATAACCTTTAATATATGTTATCTTTTCTGTTAGCATTTTTTAAAATTTGTATTTAAATGTTAATTTAGTTAAATAGCTATGCTCAAGCATGCGTTTCTTTCCTCAGATTTACACTTCTGTATTTAAAAGGCAAAATGAACACAAAGCATGGCTTAGAGAAAGCTGGCTCTTCTCCAGATCTGTCTTTATTTTTAAATATTGATTATTAAGTTTAGCATTTTCCCACTCTGTGCCTTTAGCTGTTTAGCTCAACCACTGTTTCTCTGAAATAAGCATTAAAGCAGTGGAATATTTTTATTATTGTCATAGAAAAATTTGTCTATGGATTTAAAAGCCTACTTATAAAATTTTACTTTGAGGAGGTCTGCAAAAACACTTTGAAGTTCTTAGGAAAAAAACACAGTAGTCACCCTACGGTGATTTTTGCAAATACGGTGGCTTATATCTCAGAAAAGCACTATTGGGAATAAAATAAAATAAATTAAACCATCAAAACACCCAAATCACCAGCATTACAAAACCAACACTTCAAACATGAGTTCAGGCATATGCTGGCTGACCTACAAGAAGCATCCAGGACAGCATCCACATTTCAATTTCACCAGAAAGTTCCTTTATTTTTTTTTTTTTTAATTGGCATTTTGTAACTGAGGTTGCTTATCTTACCCGATAAAGCTGCTGTAGTTGACTGTAGAAGGGAACCCTAGACCTCACGACTGAATTTATGCAATCCTACATTACAAACATTTTTTGCTCATGCAGTTTATTCCACTGGATCTACAAGAATTTCTTCGTATTCGTGAAACAGTATCAAAATGTGGGCATGTTTTAAGCATAGTGGCTGCTTTTCCTCACCCTGCAACTTAAACACTGAAATCTTTGCAGGACATGAATCTTTATTTGTGTGATTTCCAAAAGGAACAAATGAAAAAACTGCACTTGAAACAATAGGTTGTTTTCCTCCATTTTCAATAGCAAATGGATAAAATTGTGCAAACTTATTCTTTCAGACCACTAACTGAAAAATTAGCTTTTTATCATTGCATATAAATAGAACCTAACTAAAATAAATTGCATGAACTTCCATGAAGCTTTTTCCTCAGACTTTATTGATTCACATATATATGGCAGTCATAAATTGATTTTTTCTGAAAGAAATTCTAGCAAGGTAGATGTTAAGTAAAACAATCCAGAGGACATACTACCCTGATGAGTATCCAAATTATTTCAAGGTGTGAATGCCAGTGGACAAAGACTTTCAGATTAATTTGAAATTAGAAGAAAAAAAAATATATTTAAAAAGTGCTACTATATTGAAATCTTTGGGGATATTTTTATTTTTTTTTTGTGGTGTGAAGTGTCATTACCTTAACAAGCAGAAGGTATAGCTGCTGTCAAAGTTGAATGATATACATGAGTGAATACTGTAGATGAAATACTACTGCTTATAAAATATTTTTCCATTTTGAACAAATCTGTAAACTACACCTTTGTTTATAAGAAAATGCTTGTAATAGTCACTGTAATATTCAGCTGGGGATAAAAAAAATTTGTGAAATAAACACTTTTGAAGAAACTGTGGCTCTTGGTCAAAAATGGGAATTCAAAAAATAACCTCTTTCAATATATACTTCCATCTAATAGAAACGCTTCTATTTTAACACTACGAAGTACTTTATGAACAGAAATTAGGAGAATCACTTTTACTTATGACACTGAAAGGTTTAGAAGTTTTAACTTGATTTCAGAGGAGCTGAAATATTGTCAGCTAATGAGAAACTCACCGAGTACGGAATCTTATGGCCCGAGAGCCGTGGTAAATGAGTGCAGAAGAAGGGAGGAAGTGCCACCCCTTGTGCATGTGCTTAAATCACAGAAACCCAGAGTGGTTTGGGTTGGGAGGGACCTTAAAGCCCATCCAGTGCCACCANCTCCTGGAGCCCCTTCAGGCCCTGCCAGGGGCTCTGAGCTCTCCCTGGAGCCTTCTCTTGTGCAGGTGAGCACCCCCAGCTGTCCCAGGCTGGCTGCAGGGCAGAGGGGCTCCAGCCCTGGGAGCAGCTCCGTGGCCTCCTCTGGGCTGGCTCCAGCAGCTCCAGGTCCTTGTGCTGCTGGAGCCCAGGGCTGGGGCAGCTCTGCAGCTGGGGTCTCACCCGAGCGGGGCAGAGGGGCAGAATCCCTTCCCTCAGCCTTGAATGAGACTTAGATGAGGGAAGTCAATAGCAAAGAGAGAAAATACGGCAAAACCTTGGCTCTTTATAAAGACAAAGTTGCATGCTGGTGTATGTCCACTGATTTACAGATTTAATAAGTCACTGGAATTATGTAGGGAAAGCAGTTGAAAGATTATTTTAAATGAAAAATGGGAGTCATCACAGGATAACATTTTTTTCTTCTAGAAAATTTGCAGCACTTTAAATGTGTCCATTAAGATATATGGCAATTTTTATTTGTACACAAAATATTTTCACTAGCTTCCCTGTCTTCTGCCTGACAGCTGGGATGGTTCCACTGGAGCAATTACACAGATAAATCATACTTCAGCCACCAGAACTGTGGAAGGTGGGTTTTGTGGTGCAGCTTGGAGGTTGCAGATTCCTGTCTGTGAGGATGGTGAGGCCCTGGCACAGGGTGCCCAGAGCAGCTGTGGCTGCCCCTGGATCCCTGGCAGTGCCCAAGGCCAGGTTGGACAGGGCTTGGAGCAGCCTGGGACAGTGGGAGGTGTCCCTGCCCATGGCAGGGGTGGACTAGATGGGCTTTAAGGTCCCTTGCAATCCAAACCATTCTGGGATTCTAGGATATTTGCGAGTGTTTTTAACTATTTTGTACTATCAGAGTGAACCAGGCATTCATGGATCTGTCCTGCTCTCGGTTCTCGCAGCATCCACGGTCTTGCATCCCTGAGACTTGTGCATTGCATATGTGTGCACTGCAGCCCAGGGACGGATCAGTTCTTCCCTCTAGTGACCAATACGTGATTGCAGGCTTTTTAGCCCTTTTATCCCCTAGTTTTTCAGTGTCTGCTGTGTTGGAAAATGAGAGTATGCAGGGGCTTTCTGGTGTCACACCGATGAGCTCCAGGCAGTTCCTGCTCGTCTCCATCCGTGTCCAGGGAAGCCAGACCTTGGACTTAGGGGCAGCGCTTGGGTCACCCATGGACTGTGCAGAGTTCAGGGATGGGACCCGCCACAACCCCCCTGAGGGGGTTTATAGTTTTCAGCTGTGCCAGGGCAGGTTCAGGCTGGACACCAGGAGGAATTCCCCCCATGGAAAGGGTGGTCAGGCCTTGTAAGGGGCTGGCCAGGGAGGTGGTGGGAGTCCCCATCTCCGTGTCCGAGGAACGCCTGGACACGGCACTCCGTGCTCTGGGCTGGGTGACAAGCTGGAGATCGGGTGACAGGTTGGACTCGATGATCTCGGAGGTCCTTTCCAACGGAAACGATTCCACGATCATCTGTAATTAACACGCCGTAATTGCCTGTGAGGCGGGCGGCGGGGGAGCCTCTCCCCTCAGCGATCGCCGCCCGCCCCCCGCTTCCCCCGCCGCCGATTCGCCAAAACCGCACGGAGAAATCGAACCAAGCAGAAGTAAAATTTAAAAACAAATAGAAAAAAAAAACAATACCCCCTCCCCTTTAAAATAAATTAAATAAAAAACCCCTAAAATTACTGGTAGAGTTATAACTTTAAGCAAACCGCCTCCCGGCCGTGCCTGGCCGCGCCCTCCGCCCCCAGCGTGGCGAATGTGCGGGGCAGGCGGGAGGGCGCGGCCGGGGCACGGAGCGGGCGGGGAGCGGCCATGGCGCTTCTGAGGGGTGAGGATCCTGTCCCCCCGCGGATCCCTGGATCCCTGAGGGGCTCCGGGGGGACCCTGAGGGCGGGCGGTCACGGCTCTGATGCTGCAGGGGGCCCTAGCGCGGGGCAGCTCGTGGGGCCCTCAGGAATTACAAAGCAGAGCCCCCCCGAGAGCCATTCCCGTCCCTCCCGGCGGGATTTCCCTCCCCGTGGTCCCGTCCGTGCCAGCGCGGCCAGACAGCTGGAAGTAATTAGGACTTCCAGAAAAAACACCGGGCTGCGTGNGGCAGTTGTGCTGCAAACAAATGCATGGCAGGGGATGCGTGTCTGTCGTGTAACAAGGAATTTGAATTGTGTATCAGGAACAGTTTTTTCATGGAAAGGGTTGTCCAGCCCTGGCAGAGCTGCCCAGGGCAGTGGTGGAGTCCCCATCCCTGGAGGGGTTTAAAAGCCGTGTGGATGTGGCACCTGGGGACAGGGGTCAGAGGTGGCCTGGGCAGTGCTGGGGGATGGTTGGACTCGATGGTCTGAGGGCTTTCCCAACCCAGATGATTCTGTGAGTCTGTGATTCTCTGCTTATGTGCAGTGACTATAAGTGACACCTGAAGTGTCAGTGACTGGAAGTCTCTGTTGTCACATCCAGGCCCTGCCTGTGTTAGCACTGATAGTGCAGGATAAAGTCTTTAAGTTGCAACAGCTCCTGAAGGTGTTTGGTGCAAAGAACTAATTTATGCTCTACATGGTTTAAATTCTGACTCTTAAAAATGAGGTAAACACACCCTTTAAGACCTGCTCTTGTATGAAAACAAAATTGAAATTTATTGCAATAGGGCTTTTTATCTATTTGACAGCACTTTGCTAGTTGACAGACTGCACCTAAATAATAATGTACATGTCAGTCAGGGTGTGAGGTTGCAGTGCTAAAGCCTGTGTAGTCAGTGGTGTATTAATTCTGATGGTTCTGCTGAGCTGGATAGGACAGACAGCACCTTGCCCATACTTGTTTCATCTTAATTTTCTGTGCCTGCTGCAGGATTTTTTCTCATCTCAAGCCACAATACTATCATATACTGTTCTTGCTTCTTAATTTCCTTTTTTATGTTATTGATTGTTTTCTAGGCTTTCAAAATAGGATCTGATGAAGAATTATTTTCAAACCAAGCTCATTGGAGATACGTTGGAGGATTAAATAGTGTTTCAGTTCCCTGTTTGGCAGCAAGTGGTTAACAAAACCAGTTTAAAAGATTTCTCAAATATAGTGTTCGGTTAGGATTCAGAATGACCTTTGCTTTCTTGCCCCAAAAGTTTTCAGATCTCTATGCATTTGGTACTGTTCTGCTGTCATCCAATGTTTATCACCGTGGAAAATTGCAGAGACGCTGGAATCTTGCTGTGATAATGTAGGACAGAACTAATTAATGGAAATTTAGGAAGAGTTGTTAAAGGACAAAGAGTCCTTTTTCACTCAGGACTTCAGCCACCCCATGTTGCCCCTCCTGAAAATCCGTAGAGGGAGTAGCATTTGTAGGTGCCTCTCCAGTCAAGCAAAATTTGGCAGGCTCTGGAGTTATGTACCTTTACGGAGCGTCTGTGTTCAGTTTAATTGAGCATAACACGGATTGTGCTGCTGCTTCTTCATCTTCTCCTCTTACTGGTTCAGTCCAGCCTTCTCTCTGTCTTGAGTTACTGTTTTATTGAGCAGCCAGAAGGTGAGCTCAGGCCCAGAACTGATCCAAGTGAAAATGAGCCCTTCATTTTCTGCTGAGTCTGGGTTAGTGTTCAGCTGCCTCTGTTGTGTGACCTGCCCTGGTTTATTGGCCCCATGGTGCTGTTGGGAAGTGGGCAGCAGTGAGCAGTCTCCATGAAAGAGAGAGAGGGATGTTGTTGTGAAAGGAATGTTTAAGGGCAAAGTTCCATCCTCGCCCCTGGGCTGTTCATGAGTCAATGCCACGGTGGATATGACTGAACAAATAATGTGGATAACTGGCAACCTGGGCAAAAGGGAGGAGAAAGAGTTCTTTTAGCTTGGTCAGGTCCCCAAGGTGGCCTGCAGCAAAGCTTTGTAATCAGTTAGGGTTGGCACGATCTGGAGGAGGCAGGGAATCAGTGAACAGGAAGAGTGGTGAAGAATGTGAATGTCAAGGCCTGTTTTGCTGCAGGAAAGATATGCTGAGGAGGGAAGGTTTAGATTGGGTATTGGGAAGAAATTCTTTGCCATGAGGTGAGGCCCTGGCACAGGGTGCCCAGAGCAGCTGTGGCTGCCCCTGGATCCCTGGCAGTGTTCCAGGCCAGGTTGGACAGGGCTTGGAGCAGCCTGGGATAGTGGAAGGTGTCCCTGCCCATGGCAGGGTTGGAACTGGATGATCCTTAAAGTCCCTTCCAACCCAGACCATTCTGTGATACGATTCTGAGCAGCCTCCTTGCACATTTTAGATCCCTACCCTGTGTTCAAGTCCTTGTCAGTGGGGAACCTTGACCAGTTTGGAATGTCATTTTCTAGCAGTCATGCAGCCTGGGATCCAAATACGATGCGAGGTGGAGGAGCACCCTCTCTCTGACAAAACAGCCGAGTAATACGGGTTAGATGACCTGAAATCAGTGTTCATGAGCAGCTTAATGAGCAGGCATTTTCATTTGCCTGCGTTCTTACATCTGTGTGTGTCCCTGCAGCGTTACCCAAAATAGCTGGGTGTTTGATGGGAGCTGTGGAAACAGGGGTTGTGAGCGATATTGTTCAACTGGGGGAAAGTTCACCGCCTGCCTCCCGCTTGTTTTTCCGCACGTGGGGACAGAGAGCCACTGTGACAGGCAGCCAGGAGATGTTTGCTTTGGTTCAGAGATGGTTTGTTCCGAGCTTGTATTGACTGCTCCTGGCCCGTGCATTTGTACATGTGCTTCCACATGGTCTCCTGCCTAGTGAAAACTGGATTTTCTTCTCAGAAACTGGAAGATTCATGCTAAAGCAGTTTAGGTGGCATGTGTATTTCCGGCAGGAGCACGAATTTTTTGGTTAGGGAATGTTTTTCCTCTTGACCTAAAGGAATCAAAGTTGAAATGCATATCAAAGGTGGGGGTTTGTTTTGCTTTATTGTTTGGTTTTTGTTTCTTTTTCCTTTGTGAAAACTGTGTCAGAATATAAACCAAAAACGTGCTGATTTTTTTTAGCATGAGGGAATGGCCTCTTTGCTAAAAGCCCTGTTCCTCACCTGATTTTTTTACAGGTGTCTGCTACAGCATTTCCTGGATGTTACTGGCATGCTTTTAGTGCACTAGCACTCATGTTTGATGTATGTGGCAGCCTTCTCCAAGTCCACATTTGTATCCAGCCTTACCTTTTTGTCACTGTGGGAAGAGGATATTTCTGGAATCTTCCCAGCTTTTCTTTCTGACCCTTAATTCTCCATGCCTTCCCTGTCTAAAGCACCGTTACATTATTTATCTCGAGCTCCCTGTGTCCGTGTTGCCTGTGCTTACAGAGTTGTGTGAATTCAGGATGGGAGGCTGACCGGGGGCTCCCCTGTGTGTGAGGTCCTGGACACGTGGGTCATTTCTGCCCCCGTTGCAGGTGTGTTCATCGTTGCAGCCAAGCGCACTCCCTTTGGGACTTACGGGGGATCACTGAAGGATTTCTCAGCCACCGACCTGACGGAACATGCCGCTCGAGCCGCGCTGGCCGCGGGCAAGGTCCCTCCCGAGATCGTCGACAGCGTCATCGTGGGCAACGTCATGCAGGTTGGTAGCCTGGAAAGTCTGCTGCTCGGGGGCTATTTCAAGCACCCTCGGTGTGGCCCTATAGATAGCTGCCTCTGGCTGGCAGCCAAAGGGGTGGAAGTGAAAGGGGTGAGTAGCAATTTGCAGTGTATTGTTTCCTGTCAGTGTCTGAGGGATGTATCCTGCATGATTTGTGGCACTGTTGGGAACAAGGCTTAGCTTGCTTTTTTTAGTGCCAGAGGTAGCTTAAACAAGGACGAGCTGACCTCCTAAAAATATATGTCAGTTAACTGGTTAGTTGGTAATCCCAGGTACATTTCCCCTGTTTTAATGGCTCGAGTTGTGTGACTCAGTGATCAGTGGTTTTTCACTGTGTTGTATAAATCCCTTTCTGTGTCAAGCCTGTAAGTGATTTGAGTCCATTTCTCTCGTGTTTTCTATAGAATTTTTTTTGAGTGAATATGAGTTTCCTTTGAGCTGGAAGGATACAGGCCTTGATTGGCAGAGACATTTGGAAAATCGTGTCTTTTCCAAAGAGCTTGTGAGGAGGATGCTGTTGTATGCATTGCAAAACTGCAGTTACCCACACGTATAGAGGAGGATCTTTGTTCTAGGCAAGACAGCAAAGAACATTTCTAGCTTTCTTTTTTACTTTATGTTCTGGTTTCACCATTATTATTAAGGGTGGGGACTTTCATTTTGCACTGTGTGTTTCAGGGATGCAGAAGAAACAGGTAACTTAGACAATAAGTGACGAAACAGGCAGTATTCCTTTTTTGGATTTTCAGCCAAAAGAGTAGCTTTAAATTATTCTGTCTCCTGCAGCTGCCATCTCGTCTTCTTTTGTTCAGCTTTTTAATTTTGTAAGAGCTGTCTGTGGCCTAGGAAAGAATTGCTGCATTCAAATCTCTTGTAGTGCTTTCACATAGAAAATAGCAATCTCCTGATAAAGTTTCTTTTAATTCTGAAAGTACTTTTCTATTCCTTTGCATCATACTTCCCCATCCCAGTAGATTATTTTTTTTTAAATTCTGGTTTACTGATATTGTTTGATTAAGTTTAATTAACTATGAATGTATGACTATTTCAAACTCCCCTTCTTCAGCAGAAGTGGCTTGATTAATTTTAAATTTTTTTCTGAACTTGCATTAGTATTGTAGCACTGTGCATGGAACTTTGTCTTTGTAACACAGTTTAGGGCATGTTCCCCGAGAGCATAAGCATTCTCTCTGGTTTTGGGAGGCCTTCCCCTGTTAGTCTGAGCAATATTAATTTACCTTAAAATAATTGCAGCTCGCCAGCCAGGATCTGCCCTTGAGTCAGCCTGCTGTGTGGGTACTGTTTTGAAAATAAGGGAGAACATTAAGTTGCTGACTTAACACACACTTTCTCTAAAATGCACGCTTAAGACAGTGATGCTTTCAGATCCTGTAGGTTGGTGTCTTCTCGAACTGAATCAAAGTGCTTCTTGTGAGTGGTGGGATTTCTGCTGAACATACACCATCTTCTGTCAGGGATGCAATTACACCATTCTGACTTTCCACCAAGACTGTCTTGCTCTCCAAATCAATGAGAGTGTGACAAAACCTCTTGCCTGTTCTGCCTGCAGAGCTCCTCAGATGCGATCTACATTGCAAGACATGTTGGTTTGCGTGTGGGAGTTCCCGTGCCCGTCCCAGCCCTCACCGTCAACAGACTCTGTGGCTCTGGCTTCCAGTCCATTGCCAATGGCTGCCAGGTACAAAGCTGTATTTCTGTGTTAGTTGTAACTTTTGTCAGGCTGTTAACATGTAGAAACACCTCCTTTGAGTTTGGGATGAGTCTTGACATGGATTTTTGGTAGAGATTTCTATTGTCCTGCACATTTTCTTGCAGGAGTTCAGCCACCACAGTGCCACGTTGTGTGGCTGGTTTTTAAAATCCAAGTATTGTAGCGATTTTTCTAGTTTAGTATGAGGAATGCAATAAGTGTTAGCTGGTGAAATAGAGCTCAGCTGTGTTAATAGTTGCATCCCACAATCCTGTTTGTTTGGACTGTAATTACTGAATTTCAGGAGTCTTTCATCTCTTGATCATTGTTTATATTCTCACCTGGCTAGCTGTGTAAGCAGCAACCTGTGCTTTTTAAGTGCGCTTGTGTTCAAAGATCCAAAACTGTCATGGGTTAGGTAATTTATAGTGTCACTTCTTTTAAAATAGAAGAGAATCAACTTCTCTTTGAGGAGTTGGCGAAAACCATTGAGTAGGAGTACAGGGATTTATATTTCATTTGCTCATATTACTTTTATGAATACTTGAACAAGCAGATTGTTTTGTAGGATTTTTTTGGTTTTCCTTGGTTAAATAATTATTTTAGGTCTGATCCTCTAGAGGAAAAAAATGTCAAAAACGTAGAGTTAAGGTTACATTTTGCAATAACATCCACCTGACTGTTCCTCCTAGTGCTTTCTACAAAGGCCATACACACGCTTGTCCACACTGAAAAAATCTGCTGGAGAATGTGACCACTTTTATTGAAAGTATGGTGGTGAGGTCCTTTTCAAAGGTGGCATTTCATCCAGTGCATGCAGCCAGTGCTGCTTGGATGCCCCCAAGGGTTTTAGTAACTATAGGAAGCATCTCAGCACATATTGCTACACACAAGTTATTAACTAGAAATCTCAAATGTATATCAAGATCACAGAATCATGGAACTATTTGGGTTGGAAGGCACATCAAAGGTCACCCAGTTCCACCCCCCCTACCGTGGGCAGGGACACCTTCCACTATCCCGTGTTGCTCCAAGCCCCGTCCAGCCTGGCCTTGGACACCCGGGGATCCAGGGGCAGCCACAGCTGCTCTGGGGTAATTTAATTTTCTTTCATTCTAGTTCATAAATAACCTCAACAGTCCAACTCTGTGAATTGTTTTAAGGAAGCACTATTCTTGAATGCTCTGTGGTGCATTAAAGAATTGGGGCTTTTAGGTTTTGTGTGATTTGCTGTTGATGAATTAGTGTGTTTTGGGTACTTATTTTGGCAGCTACCTAGCTATTGTCTCCTGAAATTATGTCCCTTTTTTTTCAAATCATAAGGTCTTACTTCAGGCTTTGAAGTTTAATTTGTGTTCCTTTTGAGAAGAGTGGGAGCTCAAAACCACCAAGCTCAACCATTTGTGATCCAAACCACACAAGCATGCAGATGCCTAATGTCTTTGTTCCTCTGCTCTGTCATGTGTGCACACCCATATTCTCTTCTTCCCTCATGGTTACAATCATTCTTTGCTGAAAGGAAAAGAAAGGGACGTGACATGAAGGAGACAGACCCTAACCTTAACAGAAGGGTAGACCTTCATAAATACACACACATGACTGAGTTTGGATTCATTCTGAGTTCGCTGCTTTGTAGGTGACAACCTCTTTTGTTAAAACCATTCTTATTTTCTTACTCAAACAGCAAGCTAAATCCTAGTTTTGTTTTGTTTTTCTGCGTTAACAGGAAATTTGCCTGAATGACTCAGAAGTTGTTCTGTGTGGCGGAGCTGAAAGCATGAGCCAGGCTCCTTACACGGTTCGAAAGGTTCGGTTTGGAACCAGATTAGGAGCAGAACTCAAGGTCTGGTACTTTTTTTTGTTTTCTGAGCAAAGCAATGTGTAGTATCAGGACTGTGGGCACTAAATGCTTGCAAATGAAATGATTGGAGATCAGATCTAGACTTAATAGCTTAAAGCACTTATCTAATATTCAGACAGTATCAAAACAGTAGGTTCAGGCAATTTTGTTAAGCATGCCAGTTTTCCAGCTTTTCCAAAACCCTGTTTGAGTTCCTGTTCTGTGTTAAGCCTACCAGTAAACTCTTAGACACAAGATTTAGTTCACTTGGTACATCCCACGCAAGTACTATGTACAAAATGTCAGAGGCTGTGAAACAGAGGCACACACAGTTCAGGCAAAGCTAGTAATGCTGGCAGAAGGTAGACAGACTGGTGAAGAACAGGTATCTCTCCCACCTGTGAGCATCTCTCAATTTCAAAAGCGGAAACTTGAAGTTAAATTCATTGGCAGGCAAGTTATCTTTACATTTTCTTCTGAAGATAAATCCTAAGTGAATACTGTGGGAAGCGTTTGTGCTAATAAATCAATAAATTATCTGTAGGTAACCTGAATTAATTTTACAGAGAGCCTTTAGTTTCCAGGAGGCTGCTGAACAGTTAGAAGCTGTCAGTAATAAATATAGTATTGCTGTGCTTTCTAATTTTCTTCTTCTGATGTTCCATGCAGTTGGAAGACACGTTGTGGGAAGCCCTAACAGATACACATGTTAAAATACCTATGGCAGTGACAGCTGAAAACCTGGCTGCAAAATACAGCATCTCTCGAGAGGACTGTGACCGATACGCGCTCAAAACGCAGCAGAGGTGCAAAGCTGGTGAGTAAATGGAGGAGTGGAAGTGTTTATGCAACACCAGTTTCAAGTCTAGTCAGTTTTTGGCATTGTTTCGGTGTTCTCAGGTTTTCTCTGGCTCTCGGTGTAATTTGTCCTTCCGTTTGCGTACTGTAATTTGTGATTTTGTTGGCCCTGTGGTACAAATAACCCACTCTTAGGGGGTTTGACTTTGAAAGTGTACTGAGTCAGGTGTTGTACCCCTCAGCAGGTTAAGTAGGAGCCCCTTTCCACTGCCTTCCTGTGCCTTCCTCAGGGACATTCCATAGCTGTTGAGGCATTGGCCAGTCATGGGTCACCTCCTGCCTGAGCAGGATTCATGTTGGTGAGTGTCATTTGTTGGTGCCCCTTTGGTGGGATGCAGCATTGTCCCAGGCATGCCTGACTGCCCTCCTTTCTTTCCACTGCACGGCAGAACAGTCTTCCACAGTGACCCACATCCTTCTTGTGTGCCAGCCTGTGCTGTAATTCATCTAAGTCCTTTTTCTTTCTTTTGCAATTCGAATGTTCTTGAACGCTTGAACAGTCGGAGCACATGGAATCTGAAGAGGGGATGTTTGTTTAGGAGCTGTATTTTAAACTGTTCTCTGGGTGGTTTATGTGCCCAAAGCCATAATTCAGAGGTGTTCAGCTCTGGGGCCTCCAGTGTAAGAAGGACCTGGAGCTGCTGGAGCCAGTCCAGAGGAGGCCACGGAGCTGCTCCCAGGGCTGGAGCCCCCCTGCCCTGCAGCCAGCCTGGGACAGCTGGGGGTGCTCACCTGCACAAGAGAAGGCTCCAGGGAGAGCTCAGAGCCCCTGGCAGGGCCTGAAGGGGCTCCAGGAGAGCTGCAGAGGGACTGGGGACAAGGGATGGAGGGACAGGACCCAGGGAATGGCTTCCCAGTGCCAGAGGGCAGGGCTGGATGGGATATTGGGAAGGAATTCCTGTCTGTGAGGGTGGGCAGGCCCTGGCACAGGGTGCCCAGAGCAGCTGTGGCTGCCCCTGGATCCCTGGCAGTGTCCAAGGCCACACTGGACAGGGCTTGGAGCAGCCTGGGATCGTGGCAGGTGTCCCTGCCCATGGCAGGGGCTTGGAACAAGATGGACTTTAATGTCCCTTCTGACCGAAAGCATCCTGGGTTTCTGTGATTCAGTTACTGTGAAGTTTAGGCCAAAAACCAGTAGAATGTGCAATGGCCATCGTGGGACTCTACATACATTGTGAGCCAAAGGTGAACATAAGAAGGAGAGATCTAAGCATGGTTTTAGATTCTAATGATGGTGCATTTTTAACAGATGTGCTCTTGAAGGAAGATTTTGTATTTTTTCCAATGGGTGTAGAAGTGCTTTTTATAACTTTTTTTCATTGTTTATTACCTTTTCTGCTTGTTCCTCTTGTTACCTAACTCCTGCCATTCCTGGAGCCTTCGCTAGAAACTTTCTTGTTTTCTAGGATTTTACCTTGCTGTTTTTATTTCTGCCTTTAGGACCAGATCATCTTATCCCACAGTAAAGAGAGAGCCCTGTGTGTAATCAGGAAAGAAAAAGGTTTTGAGGAATTTATTGAGAAGCCCAGAGGTAGCTAAACAACATCAGATCTGACAATTTTGGTGTCTTAGTTTTTAATTTCTGTCTAATGTTACATTAGGTGATATGGCCAGATGCTTTTTTGGGCATCTTAGATACCTACAATGTCTTGAATTGTCTCAGGTTGTTTAGGCAGCTGAATCCCATTCCTAGATCTGGCTTGACAGTGAGAGCCTTTCGAGGAGCACCTTGAATAGGATTTTGATGAATATACAGTATCTTATCAACAGAAACAATGTGGCTCAAGAGGTTTTTTCCACATTCCTCTCTGAGTGAGATTAACATCTTGGCCATCTGAGAAATGAGAGAGCTGTAAAATAAAGCAGCAATAAAAGGGAATATATACTAAAAATAAACCTAGTGGTTTAAAAAAAAAACAAACAAAACCCCAANAAACAAACCAAAAAGAGTTCAACTGTTTAAACCTGAAATGAAATTTCAGTATTTGAGACTTTCTTTGGAGAAGTGTGAGAGTGTACTTGTGTGGTTTTTTGCCCAATTTCTTAAAAAATAAAAAAAAACGAAAAAACCCTGGCAATAAAACCCAAACCATTTTATTTACACAAAATAAAGCATAAGTATTGCTGTCCCTCAACTTTTGGTTCAAATAGAGCAGAAGCTGTGTGCACATGAAAATATGATTGTTAGTCATGCTGAGCAATCATCTTGATGTTTTTATCGAGTCCTTTTATTTTCCTTTTTGTGGTTGCAGCTAATGAAGCTGGCTACTTTAAAGCTGAGATGGCACCAATTGAAGTGAAGACAAAAAAGGGTAAAGAAAGCATGCAAAAGGACGAGCACCCCAAACCCCAGACCACTATGGAACAACTGGCAAAACTCCCGTGTGTCTTTAAAAAGGATGGAACAGTCACGGCTGGGAATGCTTCAGTGAGTACATCAGACCCTTGGGTTGGGCAGGTGTCCCCTCTGTGGTTCTCCAAATTTATTGCCACTGTTTTTATCTCTCACCGAGTTGGCTGTCAGTGGTGTCTCCTGATGAAAATGACTTCTAATTCTGCAGATAAATGCCCCTGGCTGACTTTTCAAACTCTGGGATGCCAGGGGATCCTTCAGTCAGCTCCCAAGTCCTAAAATTTGATTCTGTGGATTGCCACTGATCTTGCAGTGAGGCATTGGCACTTCTTCATCAGCCTTGAGCTGTGCAGTTGGTGGCTGCAGTGGCTGTGTAGCCACTCTACTTTCTTTGGCGGGCAGTGGTTACTGAACATTTGCTTTAAACCTACATTTTTTTTAATGGGCATACTGCTGCTGCTCATCTTTGTACCACAGCTATTGTCCTCTCTCCCCCAAACCACAGTTTGCTCTTACCCAGAATATGCTCAGTGCTTAGCAGCATGTCATTATGGACTGTTCCTCTTACAGTCATTATCTTAATTAATTGATTAAAGTTCTTTGGGCCAAATGGAGTGCTGTGATCATACAGTCTGAATTCATGCCTAAAATAGATCACAGCCACAGTAAGTGTGGGTGTCTGTAAAGTATCTTTTGTAATTAATGGCACATACATTATCCATTATTAGTAGTGTTCTTGCAAGTCTGCAGAATCATATTTCCAATGCAGGGAAGATTATTTTTCTTTTCTAACACACTGGAATTCATTAAACATATATCTATATTTAACTTTCTTTCCCCATCCTCAGAATAGTGAGAGATTGTCTTTTGTTGTTTTGAATAAACATTGTTAAATGTTAATTATAGTATCTTAGACTCTAGCCCTTTTTTGGGGGTTTAGTTTAAAGAGTGTGAGGATTTTTTTGTTTCTTTGTATTTTCTCACTGAGGGTGTTTCTCTCTCTTACTGCAAGGGTGTGTGTGATGGAGCTGGTGCAGTCATCCTTGCCAGTGAATCAGCACTTAAAAAGCACAGTCTTACTCCTCTGGCAAGAGTGGTAGCTTATCACTCAGCTGGCTGTGACCCTTCCATCATGGGCATTGGTAAGTTGCAATGAAGCACATCATTTTATAGCATCAGGCAGCATGAAAATGTTCTCTTCATGGGCATTCTAAAGGAAAGAAAAAGGTGCTGCAGTGTGCTCAGGCTGGTGGCTCTGGAGGTGTTCGTGTGTCCTGCTGTCTGTCCCACTGTGTCAGTCCATCCCTGTTGTGCAGAGGGATAGGTTTGCCCCTCAGTTTGCCTGGAAGGGTGTGTGCAGTGTCTGACCCGTGGTAATAGCACTGAGCATAGTCCCCCAGCCTCTTCTTTCTTCCCCTTTTTTACTCTTTTAGTCAAGAAAAGAAACACTCAGACATTTTTTTTTAAACCATTTTCTCCTAAAATTCACTGTAGTTACCTGTAAGCTCTAAATGCCATGATAAAATGTGTAACTGTGAGTTGCCTTCCTCACCTCTTGCTGATGGAGTAGTGGCTGTGTGAACACCTTTCAGCAGTTACTCAGTGGCTCAAGCTGCTTGGATCCCAGGGTAAACATCTGTTCAGGTATTACTTGGCAAACCAAATCGTTTCTGGGTTGCTTTAGTCCCATATTTTCTGTTTCCTCATCAAGTATCTGTTAGTGCAAACAATCCCTCAAAGCCAATCCAGACACCCCAGGATTTTTCCCTTCGCTTCAGTTTGCAGACAGCATTGTATCCCAGCATTGCTTTTCCTCTCTGTCATTCTGTTCAGAGGAGCTGTTGTTGGCTGGTTCTGTGTGCCAGTAGAAATGCAAATGAGGCATTGTCAGGTTTGTTTTCCTGGTCAGACTGTCTGACTGACACAGCCTTCAAAGCAAACGTGGAGGGAGGGTTTCTTTCGCTAGACTTTGCGCTGGCATTGTGCTTCCGAAACCAGCCCATTCTCTCTAGCTCAGGCAACTCTTCTAGCTTGTTTAAAAACGTCATAAATCATACGGAGGAACACTTAGTATCCCAACTCCTTCACACCACAGCTTGTCCCCAGCAGCTCAAAGAGACCGTATGAGATTCATCGACTTGACAGCAGCAGATCTGACAAACAGGACCTCAGTCTGCGCCACTGTCCTCTCACATACTGATAGGGAGTCCTGTCTCACTGTGTTCAGTGAGAGAATTCATTATTTAAAAAAAGAGAGAAAGGAGATAAAGTTTACTTGGCTGTCATTAGGGGTCTTTGTATTGTCCACATGAGACCCTCCCATTACTCTCATGCGTAACAGGCATACTAAAATCCTTTCCTAATGAGATGCAGTTAGAGTCTAGTGTTAAGCTGCCTGGGGCTCCCTGATACTCCACTGAGCTCTGAACTGGGCCCTTTCTTCTTTTAATTTTTGTGTCTCTTTGGTAATCTACTTACGTTTTTATTCTTTGAGCTGTGTGTTTTCAACACCATTTTTTGGCAGTGTGATATCATTTAGGATTGTTCGTGTTTTAGAATTGAATGATCAGCCACCACCTAACATCTCAGTATTTTTCTCCTACAAGCATGTACCTAATTAACCCTTTCAAAACTCTCTGAGTGTGTGTTTCCTTAGGTAGCTGTATTTGGATTAATTTCCCTCAGTAGATTATATTAGGTTATAGAAGGCAGCTTTCTTCCAGAGGACAGTTTTGTTGCCAAACTCTTAATAGTCTAAAACACAAAATCTTACTTCCTCCAGAGACCTGGGTCTGAGGGGGCATTTAATTGTTCGGAATAAATTAAATGTTAGGCTTTTTGCTAGGAGATTTTTCGGTATTTTAAGAACACCAAAACAACAGTACGCATAACTAAGCACAAGACTGGCAAACGCTAGAGCAGCCTGTTTTTAAATTTTTGTTTACCTAGAGGCTGCAAACTGCGAGGAAAGAATAAACAGAACCAAGAGTACTGGGAAGGAGAATGCCTCAAAACCATAGTGAAGTTGTTTTATTTGTCTGGGGACTATCACTTCTCTTGACTTGAAAGCTCTGTGTGCAGCAGTAGTGACACTTAGCTTTCCCTGGATGTATGTTGACAAGGGGACCAAGTAGTTTTGAGATCTAGGAGTTCTGTTACTACCTAATAAAGCAGGTGAGTGGCATATCGAGAATTTGTTGGCTGCACAGAGGCCCATGGGAGGGAATCTCATGGGGCTTTACTGTGGCATTCTGTTTTGAATTCCACCTGTTGATCTTGCTGTGCCTTAAATCATTCCTCCCCTGCTGGGGGAGGACTTCTGAGTCCTTGCCTGGATTTTGGTTAATTAACGGACATTCAGCCTTCTCTGCTCTCAGATAGTTTATTAAGTCTTATCAGAAAAGTTAGAAGTACAGCAGAGGGACGTGCATGCTGAGGAAAATGCGCGGAATGTCTTCGAAATCAAGATAACCCGGCAGTTTTAAAGCTAAACAATCCAATCAGTGTTTGAAACGACACATATTTTCACTTTTCTACCAGTATTCAACAAATGTTTACAATACGTCCACAGGAACTGCGGAATTTTCTATCCAATCACTTTAAACAATTTTGCTGCATTAAATGGAGTAGCACGAAGAACAAGAAGGAGGTTATAAAACAACAACAATCCTCCATTTTGGAGTTTTTGCTTTTTATCTATTTGCTACTTTAACAAACCCAACACCTTTATATTTTCACCCTGTGTAACCTTACATAATATTCTATCACCTAGTTCACACTGCAGTGCATTCACGTTCTTCCCAGAGAGTTGGCAGCTTTCTCCATGGACGAAGGTCAAAAACAGTGCTGTCCAGGGGGGTAAAACTCCTTAAAACAGGCAGGGAAACATTCCCCGCACTCTGGACTCCCACACTTTACAAATTTATCCGATGTAAAACAAGTTTCCCAGACTTAAATGTATTAATTTTTTTTATTTAACTAACTGTGCACACGATTTCCAAACAGGCCCTGTACCTGCAATCACAGAGGTTTTGAAGAAAGCAGGACTGACCCTGAAGGACATGGACTTGGTAGAGGTGAGAAGTTTTTACAGGAGCAGTGGTTTTACCCCTGATCCTTTTAGCAGAAAGATTCCACTCAGACCATGTAGGTGTTCCTGCCTGTCAGGAGCCTGCCTGACCTCTGTCCCTCCAGTTCCTGCTGCGCAGTCACTACAGAAATCTCAGGCAGTGGAAACTGGAAATGGTGTGATTGCATTCCATGGAACAAAAATATCCTCATGTGACGTGACGTATTACTCCACTGGCTGGACTGCTCATGTTTTTAATTAGTCATACTTTTGAGCAGGGTCTTTTTCTGCCAGGGCAGCAGGCTCTTCATGGGCACACTGCCTCAGAGCATACTGTACCTTTTTTTTATAAAATACACCTTGTACTTGCTTAGTATTTGAATTTAGTAGGGTTGGATTGACAGTTATGTGTCGGCTGAGCATGCTTTTATAAACACAGCATTTAATATTTTTCTGAAAAGGACTTGGAGGAGCAGTTCACCTCATTTAATCTTGTTTGCACACGTACTGCTGAAAGCTGGTGTAAAAGTTCTGCCTTTCCTCTGGTGCTTTAGGTAAATGAGGCATTTGCACCTCAGTATCTGGCTGTGGAAAAAGTGTTGGGCCTTGACCCTGAGAAGACCAACGTCAACGGAGGTGCCATCGCCATCGGCCACCCTCTGGGGGCCTCGGGGTCACGGATCACGGCTCACCTGGTGCATGAGTTGAGGTATGCACACTGACAGGAGCTGCTGGGGGTGGGTGCAGTGCCCATGGATTTATGCATCCGGACACTTTGAGCACGGATACCATGTTACTAAACTCTTCTGGCTGGAAGGTGCCACTTTGGGTACGAATTTGCCCCCTCTGTGCTGCAGTGCAGGTCCTGCACTTGCCTCATGTTCCATCCTGTTGTCATTACAGCATTCTTTGGTTCACCTGGATCTGATCCAAGCCCACAGGAGTCTGTGGGAAGGTTTCCTTTTTTTGAAATGGCCTCTGAGCAAAGTCTGTTCTCTTCTTAACACGGTGCATTTCATAGAATCATAGTCCTAGAACGGTCTGGGTTGGAAGGGGTCTTTAAAGACCATCTTGTTCCACCCCTGCCATGGGCAGGGACACCTTCCACTATCCCAGGTTGCTCCAAGCCCCGTCCAGCCTGGCCTTGGGCACTGCCAGGGATCCAGGGACAGTCAGAACTTGTCTGGGCAACCTGTGCCAGGGCCTCCCCAGGGCCTCCCTCACAGCCAAGAATTCCTTCCCAATATCCCATCTAACCCTGCCCTCTGGCACTGGGAAGCCATTCCCCCTTATCTGGTCCCTCCAGGCCTTGTCCCAAGTCCCTCTCCAGTCCCCTTTAGCTACTGGGAAGGGCATACTTTAAATGAATTTGTCATCATCTTCTCGCTCCTTTAGTCCATTTTCAGGAATTCTGGCTCTTTCTGGCTTGCTCGATATGCTTTTAATTTTAATCTGATTTTTCCCCCCTGCCTCAGGGTAGAGCTCACTGTGTCTCTTTGCTTGTACTTGCAACCCTGTCTTAGTGCTCAGCCATGAAGCCTCAGATCATCTGCACCTTCCAGAAAACAGTTTCTTGGAGTGTGGCTGTAGAAAACTTAGCTTTTAAAAACTACCTCAGCAGCATTCAGGTAGTTTAAAAACTACTCTAGAAGTGTTCATGTGGGGTCTAGTGGAAGAGGTTCCTGCCTGTGGCAGGGGATGGAACCAGATGAGCTCTACAGTCATTGTTCAGAAATATTCCAACATCAGTTGGGACTTCATGGTATTTTGCTAGAAAAAGAAAAACATACGCATTCTGAAACGTAATCTTCAGTAGCGCCCAGTTGATAGCTGGTTTCCTTTGATAAAGTCAGGACAAGAGCTGCTGGGGTTTCATGCAGGTAACCAACGTTCCCTGTTGCTGTTCCTGAGCAGGCGCCGCGGTGGGAAGTACGCGGTTGGGTCCGCGTGCATCGGCGGTGGGCAAGGCATTGCTGTGGTCATCGAGAACACAGCCTGATGGATCCTGGGCGCTGCAGGCTGGCCTGAACTCCTGATTCCCTGAGAAACCTGCCTGATCTGACAACAGAGCACTGCTGCATGCCTTTCCTGCAAGGTAAAGGAACAGCTGAGAAGTCAGAATTCTGAACAAAAAAGATTCATTGATGTCTTTCTAACTAAAGGAAGTGCAGCATCAATATAATTTCACACTGATGAAGTATTTTGTAAAAGCCTCTTTTCAATCAATGTATTTCTGTAGGCAAAATTATTTTCATTTCCTGAGGAAATTGCCTGTCAAACTTTCACCAAACCTGCCTTAAAATAGCAGTCAATGCAGCTTTTTAAGTAAGTGTTGCTTAAACTTCAGCTGCTGACACTGTCAGGCACATGTGCCTCTTTTATTATCAGGAAATGTGAAAATGTAATCACAGACTTTGTGAAGTATATATTGATTGTAGATTGATGGCTATTAACCTGTACCCTGCTGTTCTGCAAGGGAAGAGAAAATGAACAGAAGCTGAAATTTCCATTGTGCCTCCCAAAAGAATAATAAATATAACACAAAAAGCAAAAGGACTTGGTGTTCTGTTTGTTAGTTTATTTTAAAAGTAAATCACTGTGAGAATTATTACTTTTGGGAGATCAGTGTTGGGTTTTGGAGAGAGTGTTTTTCTTGGTTGAGGAGTAACTTGGTGTTTATTAGGTAGTTTCTAGAGAACTCCAGCAAATCTGCCAGCCCTCCAAGAAGGGGTGTGGCTGCATCTGGCTGTGTTGCCACATGGTAACTGCATGCATTCAGCATCTCATTCCTTAACTTCCTCTGATAGCGTCACCCATATTTCTTGGGTCTGTTGGTCTTGGGTCTGTTGGTGTGGGGCTGTTCTTGGCCAGTTTGGGAGGCGCAGCTCCGAGGAAGCTGCCTGGCCTCTCAGAGGCAGGGGAGTTCGAGTTATGAATCATTTGACAGAACCAGCATGGCATCGGGGTGAAGCGAGGTCTTTGTGCTCACTGGAGTCCTTTAGGCTGCCACGAGCAGCTTGCAGCTTGCTCTGATGTGCGTGTCTGCATCAGGTACTCACTGGGGAGAGCCCTGTCAGGGACAGCACACACCTCTCCGTAGCGCTGGAACAGGAGCAGAGACTTCGCCTTCGCTCTTTCTCATCCTCTGTCCACTGTCAAAATATTCCTTATCTACAATAGCTTCTTGCCACTCTGCTGGCATGAGAGGATTGTGAAAGCCAGGCAGTTACTCAAACCTGTCTGCCCAGCCTAGCAGGAAATTCAGGTCAAGGCAAGTGTTGCTACAGCTGGTGGATAACAACTGAAGTATGATGATCACCTTCCCAGGGGTTTTCATGGGTGCAGTGCCTGTAACACCTGTAGAGATATTTAGCACTGTTTATATGGATTAAAAAAAACTCCAACCAACCCAGCTGCCAGAGGGCAGCAAACCAGATGTTCATCTAATGCAGGATCTGTTTTTCTACTCTTATCTTAGTAAATTAGAATTGCTGGGATTTCACTGCTCAAAATACAGTTGCCACATGGCTTTTGCCACATCCTTTGCAGGAGGATTTTTATTCTTTAATAACCAGTAGTGCCTTCTGAAATAATCAATAACTAATTCCCTCTTCCTTCTTAGAATCATAGAAGCATGGAATGATCTGAGTTGGAAGGGACCCACCAGGACCCCCCCGTCCAACTCCCGGCCCTGCACACACACCCCAACAACCCCACCCTGGGCATCCCTGGGAATGGTGTCCAAACACTCCTGGAGCTGTGGCAGCCTCGGGGCCGTGCCCATTCCCTGAGGAGCCTGGGCAGTGCCCAGCACCCTTCGGGGGAAGAACCTTTCCCTGATCTCCAACCCAAACCTGCCCTTACAGAACTTCATGTCATTCCCTCAGGTCCAGTCACTGGTCACAGAGATCATGGGTGGGTGCTGCCCCTTCTCTTGCCCTCATGAAGGAATTTGTGGGCAGTTCTTGACAGTGGATGATCGCTGAATTCTCATTTTCAGAGAACCAGATGAAGTTTCTCCAAGATCTCATCCCCATGTAATAAAGAGTTCTTTCTGAGCTCATCACTGTGTGTTTACAGTAAATCCCCTTCATGCACTTTATTTTGCACATAATGTTTCATTTCTCCTTTTTATCACTCAAACTTTTGAGATTTGTGTGTAATTCTAGCCATGAGAGCTGTATTTCGTCATCCTGAATAATTGCATATTTTCTGCAAAATGCACCACGATGTCCACCTCATTTTCCAGAGAACTTTTTATGTATAAGCTACAACTTCCAGATACCTTGACAAACGTGTTATCAGCACAGATGATTGTACATCCTCCTGCCACTAACCTTTCTTTGCAGTGTGAGCCAACTGCTTATTCCCATATCATTCCGTTTTTATCCCGTTCATTTCCTGTAAGGGCCTCTGAGGAGGGGCTTTGCCTTAAAGTGAAGTGGTGAAAAATCCTTTCCCATGAAGTGACTGGGACTTCAGGTAGTGCAGTTCTAACACATGCAGCTTCTTCCACAACACCCAGCTGGGGTCAGCCAGCTCAGAGCGATGTGTTCATGGAATCATGGAATGGTTTGGGTTGGAAGGGACCTTGGAGACTGTCCCAACCCCTGCCATGGGCAGGGACGCCTTCCACTAGGTGAGATTCCAGCGTGGCCTTGGACACTGCCAGGGATCCAGGGGCAGCCACAGCTGCTCTGGGCACCCTGTGCCAGGGCCTGCCCGCCCTCACAGACAGGAATTCCTTCCCAATATCCCATCTAAATCTACTTTGTGCCAATTAAACTGTTGAATGGTTGAGACCATTGACAGTCACTCTGCATTCCTCTTCTCTAGTTCCTGATTTCACTTCTAAGCCTAGAGCATGGCGTTCCCAGAAGGGCAAAGCCAGGTCCTGTGCTAGGCCCTGCACAAACACAGTTTGCTGTGCTTCAGAATATAGAATCACAGAATCACAGAATGGTTTGGGTCGGAAGGGACAATAAAGATTGTCTACTTCCAACCCCACAGCTGTGGGCAGGGATTCAAAATACTGGCGTTTTCTTCCTGAGTTATTATTAAAGATGAGCACAAGCATTGATATTTGGTTTCTGAGCCAATCTTCCAGAATACATAGGGATGCTGAGCCTTGAGGCTTTGGTCTGAGCTTGTCTTTGCTAGCAAGCCCTATCATTTATTACAGAATAACAACAGTAATACCTGATCCTTGTACTAATTCCCAACTACATTCTCTGATTTCCTGGATATAACAATGGTAGAACTGTGTTGCTGCCTCTGAGAAATTAAGGCATCTCTTCTGAGAGCAGTTGGGATTAGGAGAATTTAAGTGTCCTGGAAGGAGCGGGAGATAAGAAACGTGTTAGATTTTAGAGGGATAATCACAGACTTTGAGTGTACTATGTGAATTTTTTTTTTTTTTTAACCTTTTTAGGCTCAGTTGTATTCTTTAAGTGAATAGTCTCTATTACGCAGTATAATGAAAACGTTAATTTCTTTCATTTTTTTGAAACGTCTGGGGAAAGAAAGCATGTGTGGGATTTATTGCCCGTGTGAAAACGATGCAGGATTTACTCCTACAGGCAGGTGTAGCTTTCTACCACTGGGTGGAGCGTTTTAAACACCCTGCAGCTGTCCCAGCCTCGCAAAGGCTTCTGTACTCCTTGCAGTGGCACAGCCTTCCTCCTAAGTGCTTGATAGATTAAACCTTGAAGCTGAAGCACTTGAAAATTCAGGCCCCGTTTGTCCCTTCATGGTTTTTGAACAGGCAGCTGCCACGACACCAACACGTCTGCGCTGCTCTGCACCCCAGAGTGTTTGGTGCTGCTGGACTCCGCGGGCACTGGAGAGCGTTTGGTGTTCCACGGAGTGTGTCCCAGCTGCAGTCTGAGGGGATGATGACTGGAGTGCTACGTCTGGCTGGAGATGAAGAGAACAGATTCTGTGGTTCCTTGGTCCAGAAAGAAAGCCATTAAACCTTAATCCTAAACAACTGCATGTGAGAGAGAGGGAGAAGGTACAGAGGCCTGGCAGAGATAGACTTACCTGTCGCATTCCTTTCTGGATTAGGTATAAGCAGTTCTGTTACACTGCTAGTGGAGCTCCGGTGATGAAGATGGGGTGTTGTGTAGCATTCTATGTATAAAAAAAATTACATCTTGAACCTCCTAAAGTGCACATATTCAGGGAAGTCTCACCTCATCGTGAGAGTATTTCTATTAAGCTCTTCCTCCATCTGTAAATCCAGACGTTTTCCATCTGGTGTGATGCTGTTAAGCTGGGCAGGGCTCTGTCTGGCCTCTCCACCTGCCAAAGTCTGTGCTGTCTGACTGGGATGCTGCAGGGGGATGCTGAGGGGGATCAGAGGGGAAATTAATCCTTCTGAGAACTCAGAGCTAAGGGTTTAGTAACGGGGATGCACTTCCCCTCTTCTGGAAACAGCTACAAGGAACCTAGTGCTGGTCATGTCTTTGCTGACTTTGGTACATTCACGTGAAAAACTAAATTTAACAGGTGGGTTGGAGCATGAGTTAAGCTTGAATTACACATGTGGTTCTTGGTTTTAGTTTTATACTGGATAAGTATTTCTCACGGAAGTCAGTTAAGATCAAAAGGTGATGGTTTTGGACTTATTTGAGGGTGCTCTTTGAGAGCAAGTCCATCTGTAGAGCTAGTGATGCTTGGTCAAAATGCTGGAGCCATAGGATTTGCAGGGCAGATCAGGTGTAATCTCAGGCTGCTAATCCACAGCTATTTGAAACTGTCAGCATGACAGACTCCTCCTGACAGGTATTAAGCCAGAGTAGCTATTGTTTTCCCTCTGGTGGTCATGCTCTCGCTCTGATTCAGCGAAAGCGGGGCTGTGTGTTCACACCCTACCTGAGCTGGATGCGTTTTCTGTGAGATCAGGAATTGCCCAAATGTGGCATTCGCGATTGTGAAAGCAGAGCTTTAATCTCTGTGAAAATCAGCGAGACAGGGAGCTGTTGCACAGAAGCTGAAGGCAGCAAGCTCTGGCAGTGAACCCGTCACTCTGGAGAGGTTGTGAAGCCCGGCCTGGACACCAAGAGCCAGGCACACCAAATTCCTTCCTGTCCCACACAGAGACATCACACCAGGTCCTCCCCATTAGCACCCCATTATTTTGTTAGAATAACAAAAAAAATGAACAAAGTAAGCATCTCTGAGCCAAAACCTGAACTGTGGGGTTGCAGGAAGCAGAAGGAGGGGAAAGGCTTTGTGCCCTCATTTCTGTGTTGCTGCCTGATAACCTCTGTTAACCTACGAAATGTTTTTCATTCCTGTTATTAGCTAAGCAGTTAAGGGAACTTGTAAGCACCATCTGACCACATCTCAAAGGAAAGCTCACCCAAGTTTTACTTTGAGAGATTTGAGCATTGGCAGCAAGCTGGAAGCTTGGAATTTTTATGGTGTTAGATTGTTCTGCAGGTTCCTCACTGCGGTATATCCAAACATTTCGTCACTGTTGAGTGCATGTCTTCTACTTCACATATTTTCTCTAGCAGTGTATTTATTATAGCTGTTGCCAGGGAGGAAAAAAAATTAATCCCTCTTTATAAACATTTAGCTCCAGTACAAGATACAGGTGATATAACCATTGGGCTTTTTGTTTTCCTTTTAGGAGTATTTTACTCTACAATGTTTTTCCCCTCTGCTGTGGTTATTTATAAATAGAGACTTTTCAGGTCTTGAAAAGGGATTTGCAAAATCTAGAGTGTGAAGCAGAAGACAACGTAATTTAAACACAGGAGAGAGAACTTAAGAGATGGCAGAGCATTGAGAAGTTGTATTTACTGGAACACTAATTGCTGGATTGAGCATGAAACAACTCATTTTCAGGAGGCTCTTCTGACACTCACCAGGCTAAAGCTTCTCACCTGTAAAAATCTAAAGAAGTGCTCTTTTTAATAGAAGTACATTCACCAGACTCCAGAAACTTCTAAATCACCTTAAAAATAATAATAAAACGTGAGATTCAGCAAGTCTGCAGTTGCTAGAACGGTAACAAATATTACTAATTTGGAGAAAAGCATTGTGAGGTTGTGGTGAGCAAAAAGTAGAACATTTGTGAGTACTTCTCTTAACAGTGGCAAGTGTCAGTCTGCAAATAAGATCCAGGAGAGATTGTAAGGAAGTAGAATATGGAGTAGGCTGAGTATGGAGTAGAGTATGGAGTAGGTTGAAGCTGAGGGAAAGGGGAAGTATGGATATGAACCAAGAGCTCACTGTGGCAGGTATTGGATGCGGCTACACAAATGCGAGTATTTATTCATTAATGCTGTTTCTAAAGAAAGGGTGAGGTTCAGGTGCTGTGTGCCTTCACCAGGGGTGTCCTGCCTCTGTCACCACCTGTAGCATTATGTTCTGGAGACTGGGAATCCCAAGGCCTGGTGCTCTGGGCGGAGGTGTGTGCTCCAGGGCTCTGTGCTGCTGTTTTCTCTCAGAACAGCTTCCAGATACCACAGTGGAGACCCATGACTCTTGTACTGCAAAGCAGGTGTGCCCCTTGCTCAGGTCTTGTTTGTTTGAGGGCTGGTCTCTGTCTTTAGCCTTTTCCTTCTCTGCCCAGCTCTGGGATGGGAGGAAGGGTCATGGAGTGCCAAGGAAAAGTGCAGTTGCAGGCCTAAAAATAGATTCCCTGAGAATGACTTGAGAACCAACCAAACCCAAGGAATTTGCGGTATGTTGCTACCACCTGTGTAATTCCAATCTAAATCACTGGCTTAGGAGGAGGATTTCACTGTGACTCCCCTGGGCAGGAAGGGGGAGTGTCGGTGACTCCCATCCCTGCACGTGTGATGGAGGATGAGCAGCTTGGGGCTTTAACCATATAGAGATATTCTCTTTTTCCTTTCTTTGCACCTTTCCTTCCCTGCTCTTCCCTTGTTCACAGTGTGGTTTGGGCACTGGTGCAGTTATTTGGCACAAGGTTTGGAGGCAGCCAGAGCGACAGGGTGCCGCTGCTGGAATGGGCCTCTCCATGAGATTGCAGTGAACTCGGCTCTCATCCCTCAGCCTGCTTCTCAGAGAGAGCAGGAGCAAGGCTTTTGTGTATCAGGAGATTCTTTGATTTGGTTTGACACTGCAGGGTCCCCTTTGATAGAATCAGGGAATGTTTGGGGTTGGAAGGGACCTTGAAGCCCACCTTGTTCCACCCCCTGCCACGGGCAGGGACACCTTCCACTGGACCACGTTGCTGTCTCCCATCCGTGGGCCTGAGGAACGTGCTGCACAAGTACAAGAGACATTTGGAAGAAAGGTGCAAAGTTGCAGAGCACAGCACAGGCACCCAAAGGCTGGGGTACCCACCTTCCCCACTATCCCACGTCCTCACGCTCTCCTGAACACACTCCCCTGTGCAAAGTTTGAGCTCGAGTCAGTAGGTTGTTTTTGCCTCAAGCCCTGGATAGGATATGGGAGCAGAGCTATCAAGATGGGTAAAATCTGAACTTTAGAAAATTAGTTTTCTGTGGAATGAAGTACATTAAAATTCTGAGATGCCTCCCCTGTGTGAGATACCTTGTCAAACCATTATTTACCCCTGTAGTGCTGGGATAGACCACGGAATCACAGAACGGTTTGGGTTGGCAGGGACTTCTAAAGGACACCAGTCAAACCCCCTGCAATGAGTTGGGACACCTGCCACTGGATCAGGTTGGTCAGAGCCCCATCCAGCCTGGCCTTGGATGTTTCCAGGGATGGGGCATCCTGGATGTACCAAATGCCCGGTACAAAGCTGTAGCACACTGCATTGCAGTGGATGTCAGGATCTGGTAGACTGTAAATAATGAGCCAAAACCTGGCTTTCAAGTTCATGAAATGATCTCACGTTCCACCCCAACCCCTGAGCTTATTCCAGCACCAGCCTGGCTGCATGGCCCTTTCCCAGTGTGCTCAGAGCAGCTGAGCTCTCCTGTTGGCCTTGGCCACTGCCAGGCTGCGAGTGGGAGCTCCGTGGTGTGACTCAACCCCTGCAGTCACTTGCAGCATCCACAGCTGAGGCAGCTCCTAATCTGCATCTGATAGAGGGTTCCAGGCTGCCAAAAGGGGTGTTCAGTGCCCAGGTTCCTCATCCTCCAGGAATGGGGCTGGGGCTGTGCCAGGCAGATTCAGGGTTGTGTGTAGCTCCTGTAGCTCTTCACTGTTCTGTGTTTGATTCATCCCTGAAAAATCTGGCACCTGAGCACCACGGTGGCTCTGGAGGAGCACAGCTGCTGTGTGAGCACATAGTCTGAGTCCCAGATGAGGGGAGATAAGGTTAAGTTGGTGTGTGCCACATCCACAGGGCCCGATTAGGAAATGAGTGTTCTCAGCAGTCGCTGAACGAGTGCATTTTACAGTCTGTTGTTTGTCCTAGGGGAAGTTTTATTTATTACGTAAAATTATGATTTGTGAGCTCCACTGAGGCAAGAACGGGTCAGTTTGACATGTTTTGAAGTGACTATCAGCTGTTTAAAGCATGGATTTCGTATAAATAAAATCCTTTAGGACATCAACCATCAGAAATATGCTGAAGTTCATCAAGGTTTTTGTTAATCTGCTAGTAAACTTGTAACTGGAGCTGCCTGTGCCCCTTTCAACTGTGAGAGTTTGAGATAGGAAAACAAAGGAAGGACTCTTCACAGGGAATATAACATTCTAGTGATGGCAACTGTATGTCTAAAAATGTTTTATGTGACTTACGCAGCTGCCTGTTGCAGGTGTGTGCACGGTGCTGATAGCTTGGTGGCCATGCAGTGTGAGCTGAGGCATCACTGGCTTTTGCAGGCTTCTTGGTGGTGTTCTCCAAGCTCTCTTTGTGCTGAGAAGAAGTAGAAGAGATCTCTCCCCTCCCATTTCAGGTCTTGATGCCTGAATGGTAGAAGTTTCTGCAACTACTATTGCACAATTACACACCTGTGTGAATGTAGCTGCTGAGTGTGGTGGGACTCCTCCAGCTTCAGCCCTAAGGTTGTGTGGTAGCTGTGCAGCTCAGTGCTAGAATAAGGAAAATTAGATGAAATTTTAGAGGGCAGTTTAAGTGGAGCACCCTGTTCTTCCTGCCTCCGGGGAGGTGTCAGAGATGGTGGTTGTACTGCTGGAAGAAACCCCTTCCAGCCCTACAGCTTCCCTATGGGACAGGCTGAGCCTGCTCATCTTCCTGTAGGACAGACAAGGAACCATTAGTAGTGAGGCTTGTACCCTTCCTGAGGAACAGGGAGAGAAAAACCTACGTTGCTTTTCCTTGTGAGACGCAGAGTTACATCACTGTCAGTGCTCAGAGCTGGATTTGTGTCAGTCCCTCCTCCCCGTGTGTGAGTACTAAAGACAATCAGAGCAAACATGTGGAACTCAGGATCAGCCTGTGGCATAAGGGAGGCCCTTCTCCCAGGTTTGACCTCTTTATTCCATTTTCCAGGTGTGCTTCAAGCCCTTGAGTGTGCAGCAGAGGTGCCTGCCAGGACAGGGCTGCTCTGCTGTAATGCCCTCGAGGTTTCAACAGCGTGGACAAGCTGTTCCTCGGAGAAATGGTTTCTCCTGCTGTTTGTTTTGGACTGTGCCCCTGGTCTTGCTCAGCAGCAAGCTCCCTGGCAGGTGGGGAGCACTGGTTCTACCTGCTCTGTTCCTCCCACAGCTCCTGTGCTTGCCTCAGCTGAGGTCTGCAGGCTGGAGGGATGGGGTGGAGCGTGTTCCTCCAGCCTCAGTGCTCTGGGGATGCTGCCCTCGCCCTAGCAGGGCAGCAGGAGTGCACTGTGCTGTTGTCACAGCTGGCAGAGGTTCTCTGGGGTGACCTGGGAGAGGTGGCACCTCAGTTTTATCCCTCAAGATGCCCCAAATTGCCTGTGTGGCTGCTCAGGGCTGTTCATGTGGGCACCTGAGGCGAGGCTGTTCATACCTGTATTTGTGTGCAAGGCTGTTCATACCCGTGTTTGTCCACATTAGCACTCTCCAGGCTGCCTCTGAAAAGGCCCAGCTCTATTTGCAGAGGAGATGAGTATCTTGGGTGTGCTTTGAGCTGAGGAACGTGCCACATCTTGCATGGGCTGCGACAACGTGCAGCGCACGAGACCTGTGCGTCCCTGCAGTCACACCACGCGGCTGACCACTGACGTGATGGCCTGAGACCCTCTTCAGGAGGGCTTCAGTACCTCCTCCAACAAAGAGATGGCTCAAAGTCAGGCTGAGCCTTGCCCGAGGTCTTGGGCAGCCAAGGCACCATGCAGAAAACCATCCTTGGATGAGGCCATCCATCTCTTGAAGGCGAGGGATGGGGATACCCAGCAAATAAAGTTTATAAGCCATGGCTTTACAGTGTTCTGCAGCACTTGTGGTCTGGAGTTAATTTTTTTTTTTCTGCACTCAGTGAGACTGGGGTCGGGTCCTTAGACAGCTTTTGGAGTGAGTGGATTCCTATTGGGACTTCAGGGTTCACAGAAGCTCATTGTCATCCAACAGATGTATTTACATTTGTTCCTAACTCCTTTTGAACAGGTTATGCAACAAATTCTACAAATTTCATTTCCACTAACAGGAGGTCTCAAGAAGTGGAAATGAGGGTGACAAGTGGGTCTCCAGGGATGGTGCTGTTAGGAGCTGGGAGACTGTGGCAATGTTGCAAGTAACAGTCCTGGGAGGTCTGGTGCAAAATAAGGTGATAAGGGATTTTCACTCACTGAAAAACTGTGTTGTACAAGCCTGTTTCAAGTTTTGTAGACAAGGAGTTTTAAGTACTTGCATCAGGAAGTGGTGATACTGAAAGAACCCTTACTTATAAATGGCACTTATTTTAGTGTTCATGTCATTTATGCTGCGGCTCCCCTCTTTTTGTCCTTGCTTGTAGTTAAAGCAAAATCTTGGGGTGGCGAGGAGGAGGACAAAAGACAAAGAGAAATGTAAAGATTAAAGGATGTTACAGATCTTCCCATTACCACAGAGTGTCTCTACCAAATCATACTTAATGCTTTACTCATCAAAGGCAAACGTGTCAGCTCTTTCCAGCTGGCTCGCTGTGCTTGAGCAGTGACACATCCACCCAGAGTGGGATTTTTTGTGGATTACACCTCTCAGAAGACTGGACTGTGGTATTTTTGTCTGGCTTGGACTCTCTTCATCTGGGAGGACATGTCTGAGTTGTGGATTCAGCTCACAGCCTCCTTGCAACACGCAGCCAGTGCTCTGCAAGCCTGTCACTTTTGGTATGATTTCAATTTGACTGGATTTATTCTGAAACACTGGCTGACAGAAATTATTTCCCTTTATTATGCTGCTGGTTATATTGCACCAAGCTCAAACCTGGGTTGGGAAATCCGACGCTGCTCTTGTAAAACAGCTTCCACTTGCCTCTGATTACAACAGAAGATAAACCACGCGGGCAACAGGAAACACAAAACTCTCCTAACTGGGGGAAGAGAAGGAAAAAAACAAGTGTAAGTCACTAAGAAATGGTAAAAAAACAACAACAACAACAACNAAAAAAAAAAAAAAAAAAAAAAAAAAAAAAAAAAAAAAAAACCAAAAACAAAACCAAAAAACAAACAACGAAAAACCGAAAGGAAAGAGGATGATTTTGCAGCTGAGCAGCATCCCCAGCAGGTCCGGGAGGGCCGGGCAGCGGTGCCACGGATCCGGTGCAGCTGAGGTCAGGCTCGCAGCGCCGCGCTTACGCAGCCCGTGGGTGCTGCGCCGTCTGGGATGTGCTGATGCCTCCCTCCCTCCGGCACCATCCGCAGCCTCCGACCGAGATTGGCTGCGGCGGAGTCAGCCCATATCTTACTAGAGGGAAACTTGAGACCCACCAAGCCCAAATGTCAAATGCTGCCTAGTCAGATGAATAGCAGCACTCACCAGCAGCCAGACCGGGCTCTTTCCACATTTCGTCGGGGCAGCGTTTTGCGTCGAACCTTTGTTTCTCAAAGGAACGTGTTAAAAAAAAAAAAAAAAAAAAAGGGTTTTT
>VXAZ01007589.1:417664-438752 GCA_013399875.1 Gymnorhina tibicen
CCACGTAAAAAAAAAAAAAAAAAAAGAAAGAAAGAACAAAAGCAGATGAGCTTGGTCCCCTCCGTGCTCCCACTCTGCTCCCCACGCACCTTCCTTCCCCTGACATCTGGATGCTCAAAATGCGCCGATAAAAGGCAAAGCCCTCGATCACGAGCCTTGAGTTGGGTTTGCAGTGCAAGACTCCAGCAACAAAAACGGGGGCTCCTTTCCAGGGCTTCTCCTTCCCCTTCCCTGGATCTCTAAGAGTCTCCTGGTGGTGCCTTTTAGGCAGCTGGGGGCTTGTCCCGCTGCTCTCCCGCTCCCGGAGCGCCCCGTGCGCACCCACTCTGCCCTGCCACGGCTTTGAGGCTGCTCGAGGGACACCCTTGGCCTCGGGCACCCAGCTGCGAGCGTGGGGGTCGTGGGGGGAGCTGGTTTGGTCAGGCTCTGTTCCCTCCTGGTCCTGTGCACGCACACAGGCACGCACACGTTCGCCTGCTTGCGTGGTTGCTGCAGCACAGTGAGAAATGGAGGCCACAGACAAGTTCGAACTCTTTTTATTTTCTTTTTCTTCCCCCTGTTAGACCCTTTTTGAGGATTTTACTGTAGTTCCTGCCTTTGCACCGCAGAGGTGCTCATTCCAGTGCTTTCAGAGTGATGCTGCTCTGGTAGGGCTCAGGATACCTGACAGTAAAAATATCCCAAGCAATCAGTCTCAGCAGAGAGGTTGGGAGCATGAGCACCTTCTTTGCTTCCACTTCTGCCTTTCCATTGGCACCCAAGCCAATGGACAGTGGTGTGCTGTCCTGAAGGGTGCTGGATGCTGGAGGTGCTGGCAGCCAGCAGGGCAGGGCGCCCTGGGGGGCTGACACAGCACCTCAGGTCATCCTGACCTCTCCGAATCTCTGAGCAGCAGCAGAGGACTGAAACGCCCTTCCAGAATTACAGCCGCGATTTTTCCAGGGATTCCAGTGTGCTTTGGATACAAGGCCATGCATTCAGGAGTTGTGCCGAGGGTGGGATACCTCTGATTTAATTTCAGCCCCCTATTTAAGTTTGGCACTTGAGCGCTTTCTGTAATCTCTGGGGAGAGAGCAGGGCAGACCTGCACATAGCAGCTATTTTAATCTGGGTTTTAAAAGAATCCAAGATGACTATCAGCCATTTAATTTTTAGATGGCTTATGTTAGGGGAAATGAATCTCTTCCTTTGCATCTGCCACTTGCAGAATATAGATGCAAATGTCTGCTAAATGCCTTCAGCTTCTCCTCTCTCCTCTGCAGGGGTGGGAGTGTGGGATGAGCCGTGCCTTTTGGAAACGTGAAATTCTAGAGTTAAAAATGAGCATTCTGGAGGTTTTTTCTGGTATTGTGTCTCATTTCTGCAACTATGCATATACAGGATTTAATTTTTTCTTCTATTCTTTTTTCTTTTCTACATATTATTCCAATGGGGTTGGTTTGCTGCAAGCTCTTGTTTTGTTTCTAAAGTGTTGTGAATGTGGAATATCAGCTCCCGTGGTGTTTCCCATTTATTAACATCTGGCCTGCTTAAAGAGAAATGATCAAGGATGTTTGCAGGCTCCAGCGGGGGTTTCCAGGGTTAATGTCTCCCTAAAACTGTGACTCCCGTTGGAAGGCAACTGGAAAGGGGTGGATGCTGGAATGAGGGCAGTGACAGACACCGCAGCGGCTGCGTGTGAGTGGGAGCAGGTGGCAATTTGGGATCTGTGGCTTTGGTGCTGGAGCATCGGCGTGGTTCCATTACTGCAGCTCACCCCCCTTCTCCTCCTTAACCTTTACCAGTTCTCCTTCCCAGCCTTGGGGAACCCTGAACGACTTCCACAGGGCAGCAGGACAGCAGGGAGAAGTGCGTTTTCGACCAGCTGAGGGGTAATCAACACATTCCCCTGGAAAAACAGCATGTTAAGAGACAGATGTATCTTGTGCATCAACACTCTCCCTGGGAAGATGAAATTTTGGGGCTGAGCCTTGAAATCCCAGCAAATTTATCAAACTAAGCCAGCAGAGAGTGTGGAATTTGTATTTGGCCTCCAGCTCTAAGAGTATCAGAGCTATTTTCCTTCCCTGCAGTGTTCTTCTTGCCTTCAGGATCTGTTTATTTAAAAAAAAAAAAAAAAAAAAAAAAAAAAANATCTTGTCAAGTTAACAGTCATCTTCCTGTCAGCTGCCTTGCCTACAGCAAGACAAAAAAAAAAAGAAAGAAAGAAGAAAAGGCAAAGATTGGTGAAATCTAAGGGAGCTTTTACACAGAAAAAAGTGTTGCAATTGGCAATGTAAACAACACACTGTGTTTCTGGAAATTCAAGTACAAACTGCTTGCACAGGGCTGCCAAATGATGCATGAAGTGTCCTTGTTTCAAGAAATCAAGAGAAAACAACAATATTTCTGTTTTATTGGAAGAAAAAAGTAATTAAGATGGGATAGAAAGAAGTTGCAAAAATTATCCAGCTCCAATCTTTAAAAATGAGGCATTTCATACGTGTGAAGTATGGACATGATGTTGCATCCACAACTTTTTTGGTGTAGAAATACTTCCTGCGTCCCTTCGGGGAACTGACAGATCCTTTGGAACAACAGCAGTGACTTCATCAGCAGGTTTAGAAATGTGGAGCAAACTTTCCAAAATGGATTACACCTTCCCCAAAGACATTTTAAAGTTCTTAAATAGGTAAAAAGATATTTTTAAAAGCACTTAGTAGCGCTAGTAAATGCTACATTTAATACTAGGAAGTTTGGCGGTTTTTTAAATGTTATATACACAGAGTGCTTACAGAGGTGTGTGGCTTCTGATAACAGGTGGATGTGACTTCTTGAGTGTTCTGGGATTCATTCACTCAAGGCAAGGTTTCCTAAATAGTTTCTGGAATCTGATTGTTTCTGTTGATAGCAAAATGAGTGGTCCTCAAGAAATTCTGCAATAACCTAAATAATTATTTTAATTATTTAAAAAAAATATTATCCTTGAAATCCCTTTTCTGGAGAGCGGGGTGGATTATTTTTTGGTGAAAACAATACAAATATAACCTGTTTGATGCCGTGAACCCATAAAACATCCAGGGGCAGCTACCCTGATGGGATATGACTGTCTTGTGGCTTTTTAAAGAGGGTTTTGGATACACCAAACTTAGCTTCTGCCGAGACAGGAAACACTGGGGAGTGTCCAGCACGAATAAATGGGAACACGTGGAGGAAAAAATAAGCTGTTCATTTTCCATAGGTGCTCCAGCAGGAAATCTCCAAGTTTCTTGGCATCACTGCCAGCCAGGGCTTGCCCGTGCAGTTTGGCTTCCTCTGCCTCCAGGAGTGTGGGGCGTAGGGCTGGTGGGAAGGGGAGACCTTGGGAGGCTTTGAATGGGGCTTGGGGGGGGACGGTGATAAAGTCTGAGGCATTACTAAGAAATTAGATTTTAAGTTGGGAGGGAGGATAGAGGAAAACTGGTTACAAAGAGTCACAGATGGCTGAGTTACACCTAAGAGCAAGAAGCCAAATTAATGGGCTTGTGGCAGTCTGGAGTAGGAGCTCTTGGAGGTGACAGAGGCAGCGATGGGTAAAGGGGAGGGAGGGAAAATGTCTCAAACAGAGGGGAAGTGGAGAAGTGGAGTCTGCATTTTAAAAGCTGGGACAGCTGGGGGTGCTCAGCTGCACAAGAGAAGGCTCCAGGGAGAGCTCAGAGCCCCTGGCAGGGCCTGAAGGGGCTCCAGGAGAGCTGCAGAGGGACTGGGGACAAGGCCTGGAGGGACAGGACCCAGGGAATGGCTTCCCAGTGCCAGAGGGCAGGGCTGGATGGGATATTGGGAAGGAATTCCTGTCTGTGAGGGTGGGCAGGCCCTGGCACAGGGTGCCCAGAGCAGCTGTGGCTGTCCCTGGATCCCTGGGAGTTTCCAAGACTTGGTTGGATGGGGCTTGGAGCAGCCTGGGACAGTGGAAGGGGGTGGCATTGGATGATCATTAAAGTTAATTCCAACCCGAATTCTTCTACGATTCTGTGATTCTATGATTTCAGTATTGAGCCCCCTCACTGAGAGCACCTCAGTTCTTATTCCACGGAGGAAAAATCTCCACCAGCCCAGGGAATGAGGGAGAGAGGAGCTGGGAGACGCTGGACACAAAAATGGGAGTGGTAACCATTCAGTTACGTATTGCCAAGGTACACAAGAAAAGCACCTGCATCAGCAGCTGTACCACAGGTACTTCCACAACGCTGGTGGGAAGAGGGTCTTGCAACACAGCCCAGAGCAAGTGCAAAACGCTGGGCTGATTCAGATGCCTTGTGCTGAGGGAGCTGTCACCAGAGCCGTACTTCTGTGTGCAGGAAAGGAGCAGAGAGTTACACCCAGCGGGAAGTGTTACAAAGACATGCAGCAGCGTTGTGCTTGTTAACCTGCTCTGGTCTCACCGAGATGTGCCTGTGCTCTGACAGCGACAGCTCAGGAACTGACATGAAAGTTAAGTCTAAGCAAGATGTCCCAGCTGCCACGGATTCAGATCACAGATAAACAGGGAGGCATTTTGAGTGTCAATCCCCGAAACTTGGTCTAGAAACTGTCAGGTGGGGATCCTTCCTGTTCACTCATTAACAAGAATAATCCAACAGATGGGTCTTCATCCCTGCCTCTGGCAGAGGGAAATGGGGCCACGAATGAAACAGGAGTGAAGATTAGCATCGATTCCATCCCACCAACACATTTATGTGTTGCACTTGTGTCTTCGCAGGAAGAAGATGCTGCTTGTACCAAACCGCCTTCTTTTTCTAATTCTATCGAAATTTTAGCACCTGGGCTTGCTCCCATGTTGGGGCAGAACTGAACCTCTCCTCAGAGGTTCAGAAAGTGCTTTGAGACAGCCAGGGATACAATAACAGTGTGGTCACAGCTTCTTCTACATCGGATCAGGATCCAAACTGAGGATCAGCTCAGTTCCTGCTGTCTGTAACCTACTGCATAAGGTGTGCATCAAGCTGTTGGAAACGGGCCCTGGTAATGCAGGGAAGTAGGGGATAAGAATGCAAATATATCTGTCATGTAGGAAATATTATGTAAAAATACCTGAGCTGGGCTAACTGAGTCCAGCCCTTACCTGTGCTGGGCTGTAACCTCGCACACCTGCATTTAGGGACTCATCCAGCTGCTTCCTAGTGGCAGCTAGGGACCAGCTCTTTCTGGGCCTAATAACCACTGTTTAGGTACACTGGGGCACTGCCAAAACTTTCCAGGGCTTGGCTGCGTCACGGGATGTGAAGCTGGCCTCGGCGTGGGCTGCGACCTGCACCCATGACACCTCACACCGGCTGAACCTGCCCGTGCTCCGCTCCTCCCCGGGGCCAGCCCCGAGGTTTATTCCCACAAAAGGCAACCAAGCACTGTGATTGCCGCGGAGCAGCCCCAGGCTATGCCAGGAATCCTCCTCTTCGGTGGCTGAAAATACCCAGGTTACTTTCCCAATGACAGCTGATTTCCTAGTTTAAATTTAGGGCTTGAGATCACCGTGGGCAGGCAATGGGTGGATTTTTCCTAATGCAGCTGCAGAGGAAGAGGTTGTGCTCTGTGCTTTCCCTGGAGAACTTCGTTTTGCAGAGGTGTTTTTAGTTAATGTGGGTTTTACTCTGGACTTCGCCAAAACTGTTGATCCTCCTGGTGTTAATAGCTGTTGGCAAGATGAGGAACCCCGAGAGGGAGATCAACTGGTGCTCTTTGACTGTGACAGTTCCGTGCCTCCCTTGCCACCAACCGGCACCTTCTTGTCCATGACATCACAACTTACGGATCTGCAGGAGAAGCTCTGCCCAGAGAGGCTGCACAGCCTCCATCCTTGGAGACTTCTGTGACTCAGCTGGATCAAGCCCTGAGCAAGCTGGTGTGAATTCATAGCTGACCTTGCTTGGAGCAGGGGTTTGGGCTGCAGACCTCCCCCGAGGCCCATTCCAACCTGAATCATCCTACGAACCTCATGAGGAGGTTGCTAGATGAGCTTGGTAATTAGCTCTGGGTCTTTCCCTGGTGAACAGCGGCTCGCTTCAAATTTGTACGGTTTGGAAACGAGCATTTTCTTTCTTGTACCTTGTCCAAAAGAAAGGGAAAGAAAAACCCCATATTCCTGTGAGCATTGCAGCTAGGGTCTGATTCACCATGAGTTTGTGTCTTGGTGTTGATTGGCTTTGGTGTTGAAGAAAGAATGAGTTCTGATTAAAAGCTCTCTGATGGTCAAGGCCTTTTAAGAGGTCTCTGGTGTGTGTGTTTCTCCAATATTTAACAGTACATGAACTCGCAGATTGATTCTTACTCTGAATGGATACACTTAACAGGGTCTTTCATTTCTGTCTCTGATGTTCCCAACATAAACCTTTAGAAGCCTTGTAGAAAAACTGGATCCTTGAGACCTCTGCTTTCTCCTGTTTGCTTAAAAATTTGGCAGCCGGGGGCATGGTGGAAGGAGCCAGATCCCAAACTGCTCATCTACATTCACACAGAAAGCAGAGCTGCGGACAAACCCCAGACCTTCTGGGCTCTCTGGTGTCCTTGGCTGAGGACAGAATAGACACTGACCTCTTTGAAAATGTGACCCTTGCTCAGGTTTGTGTGCGAGTCAGTATCTGCAAGTTTCTGGTGCTGTATTTCTTTTTGTTGGGAAAGCGAGCCATAATATGACCTGTGACTGTGCAGAAGTGGGATGGACCTTCATGATCAAGGACAAGATCAAAAGCAAAGTGTTTTGTATGAGGCTCCGGGTGCCCTTTAACCTCTGATCCTACTCCCCCTCTGTCTCCTTCTCTTCCCTTTTTCTTCTCTTTGCTGTCTTTGTTGCCTGGTAGCCCTGGTGTTTGCTACCAAAAGCAAAACTGCAGTTTTCTGCAGTGAAGTGGGGACGTGTAGAACAAAATCCCACCTTGCCTTTCCATCTGGTGGCTCCACTCAGCTGCACTCTGCCACAGCATAGACTCTTAGACACCAGACCTTCCTGCCATGGTGTTTTAGTGACTGTCTTGGAGCTCCCCTCATGTGTGTTTGAAAGACTTTTGTGTCCCTCAGCCAAACTTTTATTTTTTCCATTTATTGACTACGTGGACCAAAACATGAGATGAGTCCTGGGCTTCAAGCGTGAGTTCTGTGACTGAATTCCCTGCTCCTGGGCCCATGAAGCTCCAGCCTGGACCTGACAGGAGCAGTCTGTGTCTGGAAGGAGTGTTTCACCTCCCACCTCAGACACCAGGAAGTGTCCAAACATCAGTTTAGTGCCCCAAAGCATGACGAGATAATGATCTGTCATCTTCTTGTGAAGGTTCCCAACCCACTGTCATGCAGGACAATGGGTGACCCCACACCGGAGGTGAAGGACGAAAGAATCTCAGGAAGGCGAGGACAATGAGCAGGATCAGCTGGGGTCTGGAGGCACTGCCAGCTTGCACCGTGGGGTGTTGTGTCCTGTCCCAGACCCCTAAGCCAGATGAGTGGCAGTAATCTGTCAGCAAGAGGAGATGGCATGAAAACCCTATCCCGGAGAGGATGAAGTGCATTCTTGTCCCGTGAAATATCGAATGTTGGATGGTTTTATCTGAGGCGTTCATGTTTCTCTGCTGGGAAGGCTGGGAAGGAGGAATGCAGCTTGTGTTTCACCCAGGAACGTGGGCTTGGCCACGCTCTGGCTTCTGCCACTGGGGGCAGGTCCGTACCTGCTGGTGGGCGCAGGGGCTGGAACAGCAACCTGCCCCATTTGCATATATTAGAAGAAGTATTTCAACAAAGGAGGCTGTGTTCTGGCTAATTCCCCATTCAGTGCCCTGGTCAGCCCTGAAATGCCATCGAGAAGATTGGCCTCGCCAGGGAGTGGTCACGACTACAAAGAGGCAGAGGCAAGGGAGAAGGAGCGAGCGCGACGGGATTTGTCTGAGTGCTGCACATCAAGGGCCCGGTCCCTCCGTGCTTCCCACGCTCTTTGTGCTGCATTCCCGAAAGAAATATGGTGCAGGAGGGTGGTGTGACTCCAGTGACATGGCCTGGAACAGCAGTGGTGTAAGCAGGGCTCCTCTTGCCGTGCTCCACCTCCTGCAAGCCAGCAGGGAAAGGTCTCAGTGGAGAAGAAAAAGCCACATTTAATAAATGAAATTATTATAATTACATTGCAGTGGTACTTAGGTCTTACATGTGGTATGAGTTTCACTGTGAGAGACTTCAAAGCACTGCTGGGTAAGTGCCTCTGGGCTGCTGCAGCAGGTGGGGAAACTGAGGCACACGGGTTTGGTCCTCGCTGGAGATGAGGAAACAGCTCAGTGCTAGAGATGGAGACAGATTTTCTGCCTTTCTCAGCCCTAGAGAGCAGCCCAGGCACTGGGAGAGCCAGAGGAGTTGTTCCTCTCTGCAGTGTGACCCCACACAATGCTCAGGTGCTTGAGGTGAGATTTTGGTGGTCAGACCTGAACTTTAACATTTTAATTCCCCCTTCCAGTAGCTGCCGAGTGCTGTCTCCTGGCAGGACCCTTGCTACAGTGCACAGGGATCCATGGAGCCCCTTAGAGGTATTCCCAACCCATTTGCCATGGCAAAGCTCTGTCTCCAGACTGGGCTTGCAGGAAGCTTTTGGTGCCTGGCAGAAAGCCCAGGCTGAGATCTGAGCACCTCTGAGCTAAATCCAGCTGAATTCTCGCTTCTTCCGGGGCTGGACCCACGCTCGAGCTGGATTTTTCCCCTGGTTTTATGGGCTTGCTTGAATTTTATTGCAAACATAATGACTGCAAAAGGGCAGTCACCAAGGTCTCTTGGAGCAGGTGGTGGCTTTCCGAAGAGGGCAGGAACTGGCCCCGCCTTGCAGAGCCAATAAACATATGGATCACAGAGTGCAGGGGGTGGGGGAAGTAAAAGGAAGGCAAAAGGACCTATCTGGCATCTCCTACCTGGGATGTGTCTGGGGACTGTCTGGGTCTTCCAGCCTGAATCCCGCTGAAGCTTGCTAAGGTTTTCCCTGCTCTGAGTCGACAGGGGGACCTGAGGCCAGACAGATCAGTCCTCTGAGCTGGAAGATCTCTACCTGCTGCCTCTCCTGACAAAGAAACCATCTGTGCTGCTTGCTGCTAGCTGGATCACTGCTTCTAAATTTGATCTTGGACTATGGAAAAAGTTGTCAACTCCTAAAGCAGCTGGCTGGAGAAGCTGGTTGGCAGCCTGCAGCGGGGAGCGGTGTCCAGCGCGCATCATGTTTTGGCATGTCCATCTCTCTTTCGAGCTGCCTTGGAAGGCTTCCCAAGATATTAGCTCTTTATGGAAAAGAAAAGAAAAAAAAAAAAAGAGAAAGAAAAGAGGCAAACCCCAGTGGCTGCACTGCAGCACATCCATAACCATCTCCCCACAGTTCACGGGAGCAGGCGAGCAGCCACGGCACCGCATCGCAGCACAGCGCACTCACCCTGGATTTCATCCAGCCTGTGCTTTCCTGCTCAGCCATGATTATCCCTCTCTGCCTTCTACAAACACCTTCAAAAAGAAGTGCTTTGACAACAAAATTACTGGAGAAGGCTTCTAGGAAAGCCTGCCATGCACGGTGCCTTGGGGAGCCCCACGGCCTTACGGGGCAGGCAGCCTCAAGCACCGGGAAGCCTGACCTCAGTCAAGATATCTGTGTGTGCCAGGTTTTCTAAAGAGTGTATAGTGGTCTATTCTTCTACCCTATATCTGATGCAGCTGATTGAACACTTTATCTCACAGGTGAATTGCAGGAAATCAAAGCCATGAGTTGGGCTCAGTGAATCCAGATGTTGGTGCTGGCAATCGCTGACTGGAGTTGGGGTTTTCTGAGGCTTGCACGGCAGCTGGAGCCTGCTCCCACCTTCAGGTTGGCTTTGCACCCCTTTGCTTCCGCCATCAGCTCCAGAAAGGCGGTCAGAGGTGTTACAGGGCTGCCTGGCAGCATCTCCCGTTGGTCAGGGATGGGGGATGCTGGCCGGGGACCGGGCTCTGGGAGTGTGACGGATGAGGCACGGGGATGTGCCCCTGCCTTGCCCAATGCTGGCCACGCACAGACGGCTGCAATCACCCCAGTCCGTGGGCACTTCTGCGAGGCTAGATGACAAAGCTCCTGACGAGAGAGCAGCGCTGACCTCAGTGACCAAACAAGAGTGTTTGTTTCTATTTCAGGCTGCTGCGCTTTTTTTAGCCTTTTGACAGAAGAGGTCTGCTAATCTGTGGTTAATAAGGATTTTCTCCAGTCCGTGAGTGCATTGGTAAAATATCCATGTGCGTAACATTTCGTTCTGCTGACACCTCAAATATTTTAATGTGCATTTTAGTGCTGTTTGTTGAATGAAGCGGGTGTTTGCAAAAGATGTCAACATTGGAGTGGAGTTTGCCAATGTTGACGTGGTCACAGCTCACTGGGAAGCCAAATGTGCTGTGCAAATATGGAAAAAGTGGTGATATCAGTGACCTTTCCTGCGAGACAGGAATTCTATGCTATCGCCTCAAGTGGATGGAGAAGGGACCTCCATCCACCCATTCATCCATCCTTGGAACTTTCCTCTTCTCTCTCACCTCTAGCACCAGTTTCCTTGTGCAAAATGGAGGAAAATGCTCCACAGAGATGTTCGCTCTGGGAAAAAACATACCGGTAACTGCTGAGTAACCAGCAGGATACACCAGGATACTGAAGGCTTTTGAGAAACATGCAAAGCCAAAACTGTGTTTTAAAATTAAGATTTAAAATTTAAATTGAATTTGAAATTAAAATGGGCAACAGAGTTTGGTGCTTTTTATTCAGCCTTCTAGTGTGTCCGGAATAAATTGGGAGGGAGAGGGGAAATAAGTGCCTTTCAATAAAAGGAGGGTTGCTGAATATAATCAGCCTAGTCTTATTTAGGGAACACCCTGGGGACGTGTAATTGGAAGGTAAGATAGCCCTGTATATAATGTTATGGTAGGCTGTCAGCAAGTGGCTGTGTTCCAGGCAGACATCCAAGGCATTTTCTTCAGTGTGAGAGCCAGTGCTCAGTTTGGGGAGGACAAGCTGTGGTGATGTGAGCTTTTTATTACGTCCTGCTCTGCAGAGAATCCAGCGCCTCCGAGAAGATGTTTAAGAATGCGTTTACTTCTTGCTTGCCTGCTTTGCTCTGAATTTTTCCAACAAGGCACTTTAACCGGTGTAAATGTGCAAAGGTAGTGAGCAGGTCCAGATTTGGGGGCTGATTTTTGTTCCACTGGAAGGGCAGCCTGGGAGGTTACCTCAGGGGCAGCCCTGGGTGGGAGATGGTCTGGACAGTGCTGTGAATGCAGATGTACAAATAAACACGCACGAAGGAGGTGCCCCCTGGGCTCATGTGAATTGGTGACCTTGACAAACAGATGCTTGTTAAGGGGGTCAAATCTATAGGTCTCTGTAGTGCCCCCCCCCCGTGAATAGTTTCCTCTTTAGCAGCTGAGCCCATCACCTGTGTTCAGGGTTTCAGTTTCACACCTCTGCCAAGCTGTACATTTCCTGGCTCTTTGTGAGCAGGAAATCTCTCCTTTCCGTTTTTCTGCACCGGCAGAGATACGTGATGATGTGCATGAGCCTCTAATTGGCTCCGTGGATTATGTGTGCAGCACAGAGCCCCTGAGCCTGACCTGGGATCCCCCATCCATCTGCAGCTCAGGGGAACAGGAACTTGAGAGATCTTTGTACAATACAGATATTCAATGGGTTTAATATTGCAGGAACCCCAGCTCGGCTTAAATTGCCAGTGCTGAACTCTGCATCCTTACTTATCAACTTTCTTCTTTATGATTCACTCTCAAAGCTCATATTTGACTCTAAAAATATTACTAAAATTCATTCATCTCTGGCTGTACTGCATTTCTCTGCAGGTCAGACACCAGGTCCTAAGTGGGATCTGATACTAATTCAAAACACATTGAGGTTTTTCATCCAAATCCTTTTCTTAAAGCGCACCGTGGCAGATCTGGATGTTTAATACATATGAGGAGAAAAATAGCTTTATTTTTTCTTTTTCTTTCAGTCTTGCAGATAGTCTTACCCTGTGAAATGTGTTGCAAAAGTAGGAAGTGTATCTGCCCACAAGGTGATTTCTGCTGAAGGGGGGGCCCGTGTTTATTGTGAGGCTGCTCTGGATGAATGAATGAGTATCAAATCATGTAATACAAGTATCTGGGGTTACTGTGAGTCAGTGAACTTCAATTGCAGCATAGGTAACACCTCAGGCCCTCTCTTCCAATAGGAAAAAGAATTTCACAGGGCAAAATCAGGAGAGTCTGTCGACCAATGAACGTGTGCTCTGGGGAGTGAGTCACATTCATAAAGAGTTTCAAGTTTGTGGTCTGGCAGATCCTGAGAGATGATTAAACCCACATAAAAGACCTTTATTAATACAGTTTCTACAGTTCTGCACCAATCTTAGTGCAGATGGAGCAAGAGAAGAAGGATGGAGAGGGGAATTACTTACCCATGATGGGAGCATGAGTCACTGTCAAGCAGGGTGAAACAAAATCTGAATGCTCCGTGGGCTCCGCATACACTCTTATCTCAAAATTCCTATCTGGGACAGAAGCTTTGGTAGCTGCAGTGATTGGCCCACAGGATTTTTAGCTGCAGTGTTTACCCCGGGCTGCTTTGAAGCATGTTTCCGCCTCCCTGGTACCCACTGCCCCAGCAGTCCTGCCTGGCCGGGGTGGTGACCCCAGGACCTGGGATAAAACAGAGGGGCAGGTCAGCCCCAACTGCTTATCCAGGGCTTTCCTGCAGTGGTACCCACCTCTGCATAGACTCCTGACAAGATGCTTGTTGGCTCTCTCTTCCCACCACTGGGACCAATTCACAGATTTATAGAATCCTTGTCCTGGGTTTGGAGTAATTTGTCTTCATTTTTAACACTGATATGGTTTCTTCTTAACATTTCTGTGCCTGGAAGTCTTCCTTTAAAGAAAATGTTTCTCATTATCAGCTGTGAGATTGCCAGGTCTGGGAAATATCCCTGGTTTATATTACTGTCCTGGTGCACATGAGACATCCCAGAACCGAAGATGATGAGATCCCTGTTTTTATCTATAGGAACAAGATGTTGCTGGGTACGGGGGGCTGCACTGAAATCCTGTAGTCTGTCGTCAGGTGTCCCCCTTGCACACCCAGCACGGGGATGCCTGGGGGTGCCTGTCCCTGCAGTCCTTGTTCTGCCACCCTCCTGACCTGCCCAGCTCATTGCAGGAGAAAAATGGGCCTGGTTCTGACACAACTTTGGTACTGCAGCAGCAGCTGACAGGGAAAGTGCCGGAGTAATGATGGGGAGGGTGGGAAGAGGGGCAAATTCTGGAATGACAGCCTCCTGACATCAGATCAGAAGTGACTTTGTGGAAAAGGAGAGAGGGACCCACGCAGTGTTTGGCTGAACCAGGCGACTTCTGGGGTGGGAGCTGCCTCCCTCGTCTTGGGAAAACTGCTTGAGAAAATTTCCCAACAGAATTTGACCAAAAGTTTCTTAGGGAGTGAAGGCATTTAGCGAGGTTTGTCCTGGCCCCTGTGTGTTTTTAAGGGGCTGTAGAACAGATTTACTCAGCAGCATCTGTTTAGGTCTTTCAGGTGGGCTCTTGTCCACCTAAGGCAGGTCTCCAGAAGGCAGGAGATGTCTGTGACCCTCACACACTCCTGTTAGAGCTGTGAGTAGGACAACTTTTCTCTTCCATAGCCTTTGACCTGCTAACAACTCTTGCCTTTGCCTGAAATCACTGGTTTTCCCCCAATCCCACCCAAACCACTACAGGCTGAGTAGCACAGGGGGATGCCACAGGACACTGGGCCCTTGCATGCATGGGGGAAATGTGTCCTCCTCAGCTGCTCAGGGGCTCCTCAAGGAGATGCAATAACTTCGCTTTCACATTTCATCCTCCTCTGGGGCAGGAGGGAAAAGGACTTTTTCACCTGTCCCCACAGGAAGCAAGGGATGGGAGCGGATCCCAGCTCAGGCCACACTTTTCCTACCTGAGTACACCCTGCAATTTTCTGCCTAGATAAATAATCCCACACCAGCTTCAGGAAGGGCAGTCCCAGACTGAACTAAATATTTCTACAAGCAAAGACTGCTCTAGTATTTTTGGCATGAGACTTAATAAATAAACAAATTTGCTGTTCCTCAGGATCACATCCACCTCTCTTCTGTGGCTGTGCCAGGCTGGATGTTATCCTGAGCTTTACTAAGTCATTTCCCATCAAATTTATGTGCTGAGAAAGACGTTCTCAGCTCTTCAGCTTCCTGCTGAAGAATCAAAGTGCGACTGGTCGCAGCCATACCTACTGGCTTATTCACATTTTTAGGACTTTTCACATGGAAAGGAGCTAGAAAAGAATTTCCCCAGATCTGCCTTAGAGGGAGAGCTGGTAGCAATGACTGCTCATGGCTCTGCTCCAAAGAATGGTGCAATCCAGCTCATCCCACATCCAAGTGGAGCTCTGTGCTGGCATCCTTCAAGGGACGTGATCTCCTCCCTGGGCTGGGGGTCTCCTGCATAAAGAGCTCCTTGGATGGGCCAGATGGGTTAATGCAACTCATCATCAAAGCAAAGGGTCATTCCAACTCCACTGCAAAGTGCCTGGGCGGAGAAAGCCCTCTCTACTGCTTGTGAGTAGTAACAGTAATATTTGTGCTGAGCGTGCTCTGCTCTGAAGGCATTGCTACGGCTGGGGCTGCTCCTCGTGTGCCGAGGGGAGGGGAAAAGGGGGCTCAGGTCAGCTGGTGACAGCTTCCCTGTGTGGCTGGGGGAGCTGGGAGCACTTATCCACCCACGGGTCAGCCAGAAATTGACCCAATCCCCCCTTATTTATCACTCCTCACGCTGGATGGTGAAGGCGTGAGGCAGGGCCCGGCTGTTCCCTGCGGGGCTGGGCGGGAAGGGGCCCCAGGGGCTGGGAATGACCACCAGGCACATCGGGACCTCACTGGGCAATGTCCCATCCTGTCATCCATGGACAGGTCGCTCCCCATGGCTAAGAATGGCATGTACATGTGCTGCTATGTCCAAGGGAAGAAAAGGATTGCCCAAAGGGGTGGTGGATGCCCCATCCCAGGAACGAGAATCCCAGAATCACTTTGATTGGAAAAGCCCTCTGAGACCATCAAGTCCAAGCTGTGCCCGATCCCCACCGTGTCACCCAGCCCAGAGCACTGAGTGCCACGTCCAGGCCTTCCTTGGACACCTCCAGGAGTGAGGACTCCAACACCTCCCTGGGCAGCTCCCTCCAGTGTTAAATCACCCCTTCTGTAAAGAAATTCCTCTGAATGTTCAACCTGATCCTCCCCTGCTGCAGCTTGAGACCATGAAATGTTCAAGGCCAGGTTGAACAGAGCTTGGAGCAATGATCCAGTGGAAGGTGTCCCTGACCATGGCAGGGAGTGGGATAAGATGGGCTTTAAGGTCCCTTCCCACCCAAACCATCCTGTGATCCTAAAAAGGAGGGTGGCTGTTGAAGCACCCACCAAGCCCCACGGGGGACAGGGAGGGTCCCAGTGAGACCATGAACCAAATGTGCCATTTGGGAGACAGGACCTGCCTGTCCCAAGCCAGAACAAGCCGTGCTTTACCCAACAGGTTGTTGCTGTTTGCATAAGGTGGGTGTTACGGGAATGCACCAGGTGCTATTAAAGCATCCTGCCCTGCAAGCTGGGAAAGGCTGGTGAGGTCCCCAATGCCTTTCCAGATCTCTGACTGGAGTTTATCTCCAGATCTTTGACTTTATCACTGCACAAGCATTTAAAAGAAAACCCCACTATGAAGCTTTCCCTGAGTAAATTCTGCTAAACTACGTAATTTTTTTTTCCTGGTGAATTTACGCTGCTGACAGACAGAGAGAAATTTCTCACTGCAGAGAAATTTGCAGGGTTTCATCTTCTGAGAAGGTTTCAGAGCCCTCATTCGAGAGGGGGATTTTTGCAGAGTGAATTGAGCAGATATGGTCATGCTATGCAGTGACAGAAGAGGCTTTCAAAAAGGGCTGAGACACTTCTCATTTCCTTGAAATGTTAGCTGGGGAATTCGCTTTGCTGCCTTCAGCTGCTGCTATTTAAAGGAAATCCCCAGTGCAATACCGTATCAGTAAAACATAAAAAAAAAATCTCTTCTGGGCCCTAGTCCCATGCCTGGACAGTTTGCTGTAAGCTGGGATGTGTGGCCTCGAGGAGAACCAGTCTTTCACACGTGTGTTCAGAAAACACATTTTTTAAAAACCTATTAATGTAATTTAATTTTGCTGATTGAAGACTATTAAAATGCAACTTCAGTTTTGCCATTATGAAGAAATCCACATCCTCAATTACGATTTTTTCCTCATTTTTCTTTTTTTTCCTTTGTTGTCCCTCTCTACACAAGTCTCTATAGATGGACCATGTTCCTGGGTAGATGATTTTTTGCTTTTTGGCTGTAAATGATATTCATGGTCTGACAATACAAAATTGTCTACTCTAATGATCTACCTTAGAATTATTCCACTGTCTGATTAGAAACTCTATAGTCTAATTTTCAATTAACATGGCATCAGGAGCTAATACTTTTGCTGAAATAGATACTTTGCAACAGTTTTGACCCCCCCAAAATTGGAAAATTTGTTTATTTTGATACTTTGAAGACACAGAACCATCTTATGTGTGCTGGTGCTATTATTCTCTGATTTTCTGTAGTAAGGAGAACTTAGTCTTTAAAAAAAATCCCTGGGAAAAAAGTTATTTTGATCCTGATTTGCTGGCCAGTTATTTCCCAGGGAAGTAACTCTTGCATGAATGAATTCAGAAGAGAAATTGAAAATGTAACTTCCCCATAGCTCCATTTGGGTTTTTTTGATTATGTTATGGAAAAATACAGTAGAATGAGGACTACAGGAGCTATGGAGAAGACAATTCATTGTAGCAGTCTTTAGAGATCCTGAACTCGGCCAGGACCCAGTTCCAGAAATGAAGGTGCCACCTGGAATGGTCCCTCCTCCCCTCTGCCTTGTAGAGGCATTTCAGTTGTGTGTCAGCTTTAGCCTTGGCTCTCTCTCTTATTAAATTAATTACAAGTTAATCCCTTCGCTATCTCTTCTTTCCAACACAGAAAACTGTTTGAAGTCACCGTGACCTGTTTGAAATCGTGGATTCAGGGAGGCTTGTTTACCTTTTCACTCCTGAGCTGTTTGATCCCTGTTTCCCCAGCATCCACTAGAAACAGCTTTTGGTTTTATGCTGGGGACAGCCAGATTTTTCCTGTAAGAACAGAGGCCCAAGGGCTAAATTTTTAAAGAAACCACTGAACGCCATGAACCTGACGGGGTGTTAAGAGTGAAGAAGAGCGAGTCAGCCCTGACTCAGTTTATTTTGCCATCATGAACGGTGCCAGCCTGCTTCGGACCTGCACGGTTCAGCTTGTGTGTGGTTCCACCACTTGGCTGTGCTTTCAGTTTATGAAGATGCACAAGGGAAACAGAGGTGTCTTCTTTGCTGTTTGATGCCTGCTAAGCGATTGTGAAGGCTCCTTGGGCTTGCTTTCAGCTCTGCAGGGGGATATGATAGGGCTGGTGATTTTTAGCATGTGAAGCTGTAACGTGTGGTTTCTGTGTGGAATGAGAACATTGCTGACATCCTGCCCAGGAGGGGAAAAGCCCAGCCCCATACAGAGCAGATATTCAGTAGTCCTATACCACCTTTGTTGAACAAATATGAAATAATTTTGGGGTTTAGCACATTTTATTACTTTTAAAGGGAGTCCCCAACAGCACAAGGACCTGGAGCTGCTGGAGCCAACCCAGAGGAGGCCACGGAGCTGCTCCCAGGGCTGGAGCCCCTCTGCCCTGCAGCCAGCCTGGGACAGCTGGGGGTGCTCACCTGCACAAGAGAAGGCTCCAGGGAGAGCTCAGAGCCCCTGGCAGTGCCTGAAGGGGCTCCAGGAGAGCTGCAGAGGGACTGGGGACAAGGCCTGGAGGGACAGGACCCAGGGAATGGCTTCCCAGTGCCAGAGGGCAGGGCTGGATGGGATATTGGGAAGGAATTCCTGTCTGTGAGGGTGGGCGGGCCCTGGCACAGGTTGCCCGGAGCAGCTGTGGCTGCCCCTGGATCCCTGGCAGTGTCCAAGGCCAGGCTGGAGGGTGCTTGGAGCAGCCTGGGACAGTGGAAGATGTCCCTGCCTGTGACAGGGATGTTAGACCGACATGAGCTTTAAGCTTCCTTCCAACACAAACTGTTTCAGAATTCCCTGATAAACTGCCCCAAACTATTACTTAGTGATAGTTTGACTTCCAGACAATATTGAAAAGGTTAACATGTAAAATCACCTTTTACCCAGTCAATACTCAAGGAATATTATGTTATTCTCTTACAACTCACTGATTCACGCAGCTTGAACCCAACTGTTGAAAAAGAAGATAGCAAGGGATGGAGATATATGAGGAAGGGTGGTGGTGGTGGTGGTGTTATTGAATATGAATCTCTGCTTCCAAATGGAGCAATTTGAAAATGGACCAGTGACGTCTCTGTGTTTCCCAGGCCCGTTTTGGGCTCTTGACCCAACCAATAAAGAGAAAAGGTGATGGGTAGGTTACTGCCCTGCGATGTAGTTGTTGAAGACTAAGGGATTTTTCTGAAGCAGGAAATGAGGAACAGACCCACCAAGTGACATCCAAAGAGCGTGCTGCTTGCTGGAGTTGCATGTGGAAATGCAATGTTCTTTTGACTGTGTGATAAATTATGTATTTCTGCATAAAATTGTCTGTTGGGGCTTGGTGGGGCTGAAAGGCCTTTTGTGGGATAGGTGTTTCGCACCAAGACAGATGGCACGGGGTGAACTGAAACAAAAATAGCTTTTAAAAGCTGAAAACCAGCTCTGAACAGTATCAGCTGGTGCCACACACAGCATTAGCTGTTATTTGACTTAACCACTTCAGGGAGGTGCTTGGGCCCAGGAGCGCGTGGGGGCAGAGGTGGGCACGGGCGATGTTCTTGCTGAGCAGTGTGAAGCACTGCACCTTTCTGAGGCTCATGTGCACATTCAGCTGTCTTGCTACAGGTCAGAGGCCTTTCTTGAGCTTTTTAGTCACTGGAGACACCTTTTTCACTCCCATACCTGGAGTTCTGAAAGCTCATGAGTCCAGTGGTGTCTGACATGTATCACAGAATCTCCTGAGCTGGAAGGGGCCCACCGGGACCACCCAGTCCAGCTCCCGGCTCTGCACACACACCCCAACAACCCCACCCTGGACATCCCTGGGAGCCGTGTCCAAACACTCCTGGAGCTCTGGCAGCCTCGGGGCCGTGCCATTCCCTGGGGAGCCTGGGCAGTGCCCAGAACCCTCTGGGGGAAGAACCTTTCCCTGATCTCCAACCTAAACCTCCCTGGCACAGCTCCAGCCGTTCCCTGGGTCCTGTCCCTGCCCCTGTCCCAGAGATCAGAGCAGCCCCTCAGGGACCTGCTGTAGACCTTGTTGAAGCCAACCTCAGTGCCCATCACAGCAGTATTTTGGGGAGGTAGCACAGTGATTTCAAGCCCCCATAGCCCAGTTTGAAGAGTCTCCAACCCCAGAGCAGGAGAAGACCTTGTTGTGTCTCAGCTCACGCTCACACAGCCGTACTGCTAGACAAGACAGATGAAAGGGTATATGAGGTTGAAAAAATAGATTTGCAGTAAAAGAATGAAGATAAAAGAAGAAAAACCAAGAAAGCATCTTATTCATGTTGTGCTTAATTACACAGATGGTGCTTAGCTGACTCAGCTCTTTGACTGACACAAGTTGCTCTTTTTCTGGAAAGAAGCTGGAATTGCCCTCTCCTGCCTCCAGTTACTAAGATAGATCCCACATCTTTGTTTCCTCTCCTCTGGAAGAGGAAAAACCTCCAGAGGAAAATCTGTAACCCTTCCCATTAAGAAGCCCAAGTTCAAGTCCCCCTGGCTGTGTGTGTTTGTTCAAAAAAGCTTCACTCCTTATTCTCTGTGACAGCTTGGTGGGACAGTGCGTGGATTTGGGAGAGGTGAAATCCTGTCCTTCTCAAAGCCTTCTGTGAGCATTTCCATCCTTGTTAACTCTTCACTGGCCTCTGGCTGCTTTCTCCCTTTTCAGCTGTGTGCAGATGTGTCAATAAAAGTCTTTATAACTTGAGAAGATCCTGTCTTTTCTAGCTGAGCTGTAACTTTTTTTTGGTTGGAAGCACTGTATGGCGAAGTCCATGGGTGCTTTGCTGCGGGTCTGTGCAAGGCAAGGAGAGGAAACGTGCTGCCAAGAGGTGTTTCCGGACACGAGGGCAAATCTCCCGTGGGAAGAACTCACACGTTCAGGAAATCAGGAGACTTGCAAGTGCTGCCCGTAGGGTTCAGCCCCATTAGGCTAAAAATTAACAGAGACATGTGAAAACCTCAGCCCACATCTGCGGTAAGTGAAGGTTTCCAGCTGAACAAATCCCTGCCGAGGTCCGGAGACTCCATGGATTCACTGGAGCTCTGGTAGGTCTGCTCAGAGCTGCTTTTCAGCACTCTCCCACATTATGTGAGAGAAGCAACCACCCCAGTGTCCTGTGGAAATCCAGCCTTGTCCTCTCCTGACATCCTCATGGTTAGCAAAACACAGGGCGCAGCCAGCCAGGGATTGAAGGCATGAACTGAGAGTAAACTACTTGACTTAAAGAGCAGTGAGGTTTAAGATGGAAAACTCAGCGCTGGTGATGCGGGTAGAGGCCAGCACAGAGACAGAAGTGCCTGGGATAACCTCCTGGTGATGGCTGTGTGCATCTGCTGGTGTTTACTCTGCATCCAAAAGCTGCGTGGCTCGTGGCTGTGTGCTGAGGGCTGTGTACTCCCAGGAGACGGCCATTCAGCTGTCAGGTGGAGATGCTGTGAAAAAAACACATGAGCTTGTTTATAAGGCCTCATTTGAAGTTTTTCCAGCAGAGTAAATGCAGACAGGATGTCCTCAAAAGTCTTGACCCAGCTGTCTCCAAGGGCTGTGCCTTTGGGGTGGCTGAACCCAACGTCTCTGTGCTGCAAGATGGGTCTGGTCTGGGGAGGAAGGACCATGGCTCTAGAGTGGATTTTTTATCATGTGAGAGGAAACATTTCACCCTTCCAATTTTTTGGTCATTAATCTGAAGAGGAATTTTTTTTTTTTTTT
>VXAZ01007589.1:438781-497263 GCA_013399875.1 Gymnorhina tibicen
TTTTTTTTGGTACCACCTGCATTTCTAGGGAATTCCCAGAAGCATTCCAGTTTGCTGGAATCTGCCTAGCACCCAGAGCTGTTCTCACATCATGCCAGCTCCATTCTTTCCTCCTGCAATCCATTATCCTGTACGTGCCTAGCTGCCTTCATGCTTTGCCTCGCAAGATCATTTACATAAGAGGAAAATTAGCAGCTTGAGTAATTATGAATAACTCACATTAGACAAAGGGGCCTTGAGGCTGAATGTAGGCAGCCGGAACGTCTGGCATCATAGACCTTCTACGGCCAGGAAAGGATCCTTTCTCTTTCCCTTGGAGTTTCCCAGAAATGCCCAGGGGTTTAGGGACCCACACCCCATTGATGTTCAGCAGGAGGCTGGTGTGCACAAGGCGGGTGCTGGGAGTGCAGATCTTCCAGGTGACTGTGCTGGAATTTGGTCTGGCTCAGGTCTGTGGACGCCTTTTTGGTGGATCGGCCATGGGCAGAGCCCAGCCATGAGCTCACTGCCCACACCTCCAAGATATTCTGAGAGCAGGGAATTGGATTCAGGCCCTGCTCATCCCTGCTGGAGGGCTGGACAACCCTTGGTTTAAAAGAAAAAAGATCAGAGCTGGTGTTGGTGTTTCCCAGATTGAAGGGGAATCTCCCACATCTAACGAGGAGATCAGGTGCTGCTGAGCTGAGCCCAGGACAGCAGCTGTTGCTAGTAAAAATAATGGTTGTTTTCACTAGGAAAAAACTACTCACTGACAGCAGAAAAAGGAGTCCTACTTGAGCAGAAGCTGCAGAGCCTGCCTCCAAACACCCAAACATAAAAATAAATCTTAAAAGGGCAGCCTGTAAACAGTTAGTGGTGCCGTCTGCAAGGCCCGATGAAAATAAAGGAATCTATTTCAGTTTTTGCATATATTTTCATGCCTTCTTCCATAAAAAGCAGCTTGCTGTTGCTTACAAATATTAAAATATATGTAACATACATTTAGGCTTGTGGACAGTTTTCCAAAGGGTGTCACCACAATGTCCCAGGAATAACCACACCTGTGCCGTGGCAAACTCCTGTGCTGAAAAGCCTCAAGTAACAGAGCTAATCTGGGTTTTTTTAAGAGGTTCAGTTTTGAAATGGAAAACCCAGAGATCACATCAGGACACGGATGCTGGCCCACGCAGAGTCGTTGTCCAGGGTCCCAGCAGAGCCAGACTGATATGAACACACATCTGACCATCACACTTTAACTGCAGCCCGAGGCAGCCTCCACAGTCTCTTCTTTTTCCTCTTGTTCCGTGTCATAAAAAGAATGAAGTGCTCCTCCCACCATTTAAGTATGGAAAAGGTCTGGTTCTGAAACTGTGCTCTTCCCACTTGGAAACAGGTGACTGTTTAACAGCCTGCTGCTTTTCGGAGTTACTCCCCCAAAATGTGTCACGGGATGACACGTTTCAAGAGTGTGATTTTTTTTTCCCTGCACCATAAGATGTATTTGCATTTAATTTTCTCAAATCTAGCCTCTCATTGTTTCCTGGCCCTTAAAAAAATAAATTTTTTTCTATTATTATTTTGTATAATTTTGATATATTTCAAGGCCAGGTTGAATGGGGCTTGGAGCAGCCTGGAATAGTGGAAGGTGTCCCTGCCCATGGTAGGGGTGAAACGAGATGAGCTTTAATGTCCCTTCCAACCCAGGCCATTCTGTGACTATGTTTGCTCTCCCAGGATCTCTATTTTATTCCAGCTGTCACATTTTTGGGGGGATTTCGGTCAGCCTGGCCCACTACAACATGCAGAGGCCAGAATAACAGCTTTGTTTGGCAGAGGTGTTGAATGGCTTCTCAGTGAGCACAGTTTACTGTACACAAAGACATCAGGGAGAAGGGATTTCCTTCTGTCTTTCTCTTTTTTTCTTCCTGATTCAGCCTCTTCTTCCATTAGCTCTTGTATCCCAGTCCTGCTGCTTGATGTGTATTTGCTCAAAGATTTATTTTTCCATCTCTAATCTGCTGGTTCTTCCATCCTTTTACCCGCTTGCTTCCTAACAAGAGGTTTTAAACTTTTTTTCTGAGGAGTTTTTTTATTGCTTCTAAGAAAGTGGAGGGGGTTCCAACATTTCATCAGCTGCTTCACTTTTACTTGCTAATTTGAGGTGATATAAGAGGACAGGGAGGTCCCCAGGTTATGCTCCATGAAGCACTGTATGAAATCACTGCTGAACCCTTTGACTCACTTTCGTTTTGTTCTTCAGTATGCCCACTTGATCCCTGTGAGTTTTGCCCTCCTCATACCGGCTGCATAAAATCACCAAAAACATCTTCCTGTAATATTTGGGCTCCTTAACAAGTCGTTGTTTGTCTGCTATAAATCCTTTGGTATATTTTACATTGTTTTCCCCGCAAAGATGATTTTAAGAAAAGTTGCAGTATTGCGGATACTGAAAGGTCATGGGAACTTCTCGCTAAGATTAGTCCAACTTCTTCCTATCAATGGCTCTAAGTGGCATTGGCATTGTAAAAGGAGTACTGTGGGAGCATTAAAAGACATTTTTTTTCCCAAGTACACATTGAAAAGCACTTTTATCCCGTGTCTAGGGCTGGGCACTAACAGGAGCTCTATCACTACGGGCTGATGTTTTCTATTCAGGGGCTCACAGAGAATGCATTGTTCCAAGGGGAGCTGAGCTGCAGAGGTTGGAACAATTTCATAAGCACAAAATTCCTGCAAGGTGTCTAGGAGGAGCCTTCAGATGGAAGGGAAACCCTACAATAGGGGCAGCTAAGCAAATGAACTTTACACTGTACAACTCTAAGAAGAGAAAAATTAAAATGAAAACCACCTCAAAGCTGGCGTTTCCTTCACTCTGCTGAGTTTATCATTACCAGAAGCTAGGCAGAAACATCGTGTTGTACAGAACAAGTCCTGTGAGGAGTGGCTGAGGGAGCTGGGAAAGGGGCTCAGGCTGGAGAAAAGGAGGCTCAGGGGGGCCCTTGTGGCTCTGCACAACTCCCTGACAGGAGGGGGCAGCCGGGGGGGTCGGGCTCTGCTCCCAGGGAACAGGGACAGGAGGAGAGGGAACGGCCTCAGGCTGGGCCAGGGGAGGCTCAGGGTGGACACCAGGAACAATTTCTCTATGGAAGGGGTGCTCAGGCACTGGCACAGTGCCCAGGGCAGTGGTGGAGTCCCCATCCCTGGGAGGGTTTAAAAGCCTTGTGGATGTGGCACTTGGGGACATGGGTCAGTGGTGGCCTGGGCAGTGCTGGGGAACAACTGGACTTGATGGCCTCTGAGGGCTTTTCCAACCCAAATGATTCTGTGATTCCATGCATTTCTCCAAGGATTTACGAACAAACCAACACCTTCCAGCTGGGACCATCCCTCTCTGGCATGCTGGCCATTAGCGCTGGCCACAGCAGTGACACTGCAGGGACATGCACACATGTTTTTCTACACCATGAGAGATACAACTCTAATTTGAGCCCCCTGCCCAAATGCACTTAATTTCTCGAAGGGCTGCTTCTCTTTGTTCTTTACAGCATCTGGAGCCTTTACAGAGGGAGGGTTGTAGGCTGGGAGCCCTTATCTCCAGGGGCTGCATCCAGGGGTGGCTGGGGGCCACCTCTTTAGATCATCATGGATTGTCCTGGGCACAGACACTCCGCACTGAACAACCTGAACACCCCTGGCAGGTTATTCCAATTAAGTGCATTTCTCCTAATACTGAGGGGCAAATGTGTTGCTTGGTAGCTTTTCTGTTCCCTCTAGGTCGTTGCTGGCAGCCCAGGCCACAGCTCTCATGCTTCCTCAGCCCTTACAAGGAGGAGGAAGAAAGAACTTGGGAGGACACGGACTTGAGCAGGGGAAGGATGAAAACACCAGGCAATTACCGAGCACTCTCCCGTGCAGTGACGACAAATGTCCTGACGCAACTGCAGGAAGACAAAGCCGTCCCCCAAGCAGCACCAGGGCTGGCTGGCGCAGCAGGAAGAACGAGTTGTGCTTTTGGAGAGTTTTCTCTCTCCTGCAAAGGACAGATCATTCTTCAGGGAGTTCTTCTCATCTTGCTTCCCAAGAAAGGCTGGTTCACGGTGCCAAAGGGTTTCCTCAGCAGAAGAAAAGCATCCAGTTCCTCCTTGTTTCTCTTTGTTCCCCCTGTGCCCCTTTACCACATACACACAGTGACTTGTGTTTGGCTGAAGGACACTGCTGAGAAAGGTGACGTCTGGAGCTGAGGATACCAAGAAATGCAGGTCTATTTCCTCCCACGAGGGTTGTCCCACGTGGTTAATCAGACCCTTGGAGAAAGGGAGATTTGCTCTTATTTGCAGTTGTCTGGTTTCAGCTGCCGAGGGTTGATTAGTACCCATTAATTATTTTCCCAATCCAGGCTCTCATAAGCAGTGATCAAAGCACTCTTCAACCCTCCTTTGGCTAACACAGAGAGAATGGTGCCTTTGGGCCAAAGGATGGATGGAATCTGCTGTGGGCAAGGATCCCAACTGGCAAATGCCCTCACTCAGTGCAGGATCTAAAAATCTTACCACCCTTTCTGCTGTGGGGATGTCCCAGCCGCAGCCAGAGCTGTGAACTTGGATGTGGTGGATTGAATATGGTTTTGTTCTTCTTTTGATACAGAGACCTGAAAATGCTTCTTCTACCTTAAAATAACTTCTCCAGTCCTTTTTTTTCAGCATTGCTACCAGCTTCTTCGATGTCACTGCAGTTGTATCATGAATGCAGTATCAATACAATTGCATCTTCATAGTTTTTTCAGCTGAAACCCTCCAGAACATGTTTTCTCACCACAGAGGTAACAACTACAACTGCAACTTTCTGTGCAGCTCAGTGAAAATGGGGTTTGTCAGAACACCTCTGGCTGGCTGAAGGATCCCAGTGCAGCTGTCCTGCCCTCAGTGATAGCTGCCAGTGCTGGTGCTGCCCACAGATTTTATCAGCAGTGCCATGTAGGTGTTTTTCAAAGGATCGGTGATTGAAAATGTCGATTAGCATTGTAATATTTCCCACCAAAAAGGGAAAAAAAAAAAAAAAAAAAAAGTGTGGGGGGGGAATGTTTAATTCTAAATTCTTGAGATTCCAAAGCAGTGAGTGTCTTTCTTCAAAAGGAGCAGGGAGATGATGCTGCATGAAGGAAACTGCCTCTCGAGTTGGAAATTTTTATCATTTCCACCCACTCTGATATCTACAGGTATATTCTCTCTCAACACAGTGCCTACAGGCTAGATGCAGCCAGGGATGTGGATGTTTTGGTTGCCGTGTTTCCTTTCCGTTGGATTTTTTTTCCTGGGAAAAGCATGCCAGCCTCTGTAAGTGCTCTTCAGTGGGAGTTCAGCAGCTTTGTTGGTTTTGAGAACGTGTCAAAGGGCAAGAACAGACAAATTCACGCTGTAACACAAATACAAAAACTCTGGGAAATTCAAAGGCGGGTAGATCTGAGGTTCTGCCCCAGGTCCATTCCTAAGTCCTAAGAGTTCATCCATCAGCACCATGGCTTCTCTTTGGAAAGTTTCCTGCTCCATCACCCAGAGTGTGCATGCAAGGCTTGGGTGCTCTCACGAGGGTTGTGCTGTCAGTAGGAATATTTTCCACCCCAGGAGCCCAGGGTTGACAGTGGCTCTTCTGGCTGAGCCCTGACATGAAGTAACAAACCAGAGCAAATACTTCATTTATATTTTATATACACCCTCAGTGAAACTGCTGTGGGGTGTGTGGCTGCTTGAAACATAAACCTGAATTTCATTCTTTATTAATTTCATGCAAAGAAATTAGGAAATCACTCACAGTGTGATGTGTGTGGCAAAAATGTGGCCCACAACAGGGTTGATATAGAATGGTATCCTGCAATGCTATTTTTTCCCCCCATTAACTTCAGAGAGTGAACACTACACAGTTTTTGCAGTCTCATGAAGAACCACCAGTGAAACACCGCTGGAACTGGTCTGGAGCATTTCTCGTAAGTATTTCTTAAATGGACACCAGCAGGCTAAATAAATTCACTTGTCCTTATCAGTAAAAACATCTTAGTGGCAACAACGAACAATCTGATGTTGTCTTGAGCTTTATGGTGCGAGGATAAGGTCATTTGTATGGAAAACACAAGGATGAGGTTAGATGAGACAAAATTAACTAGAACTCTCTTTCCATGGAGAGTAGGACTGATACTTTCATGAAGAGGCTGATATTGAAAATATCTGGGCATGGTCTATCTGTTACAGTTATCACAGGATCCCAGGACAATCTCACTTGGGCACCTTCTCAGTGCCTTCGGGAAATGTACATGGAGCAGGGTAGGAAAGGCCAGCTCCAAGACACTGGTGTAGCCCAGCCTGTGGAAACACCAGCCCTCAGGGAAGCTTCTGGTCGTTGCTGGCATCTTGGGTGGTTTGGGAGCTGCAAACCCCAACAAACCCTGAAAAGCAGTGAAAACTCTGCTTTGGTTGAGGGGCACTGAAATGGTTGCATTCTTAGCGTGGCTGTGGCCCTCCAGGTTAACAATCCTGCTGTTTCACCCTTTTTGGAGGCTCAAGGCAGTGTCCCACAGGTAATAAAGCTGTGTTTGCCTACAGAAGCAAACAGGATCCTTGTAGTTCCCACATGGCTGTGGAACAACATTCCTGAATGTCCTGTGCTGAACCCAGGACTCCATTTCTGTCCCGAGGAGTCCAGAAAACTTCAGCAGTCATCAGCGTTTAAGACTTTGGCATAGCCAAGGGGTAAGAAAACTGATGGTCCTCACCGAGCAAAAAAGTCCAATAGCAGAGGATTTGGATCCCACGGGGAGTTAGATTGGACATGAGGAAAAATTTCTTCATGGAAAGGGCTGTCCAGCCCTGGCAGAGCTGCCCAGGGCAGTGGTGGAGTCCCCATCCCTGGAGGGGTTTAAAAGCTGTGTGGATGTGGCACCTGGGGACATGGGTCAGTGGCGGCCTGGGCAGTGCTGGGGGATGGTTGGACTCGATGGTCTCTGAGGGCTTTTCCAACCCAAGTAATTCCATGATTCTGTAATCTGTAAATACATCCTGTTATTTCATTGTCACGCAGACCTTTCAGCCTAAATGTTGGGTGTTTGAATACTTGAAGGACTCACAGGGTGCAGAGGTGCCCACACTTGGAAGGTCATGGCACTTCTTCAATGCTCCTTCCAGGGGAAATTGAGCTGGATGGCACCAGGTTGGGTGCACCTGGAGCCTGAAGGGAGCAGGGACCATTCACACAGGTCCCCAAAGCCATGGTCCTGAGTGAAACCAAAGCTCTGATGAGGACCAAGGGCCAGGCTGTGGTTGATGCAGATCAAATGTGGGTGCTCTGGCTCCCCCAGGTACTTGTCCTCCCCCTGGCCCGGGATCCCCAGCTCTGCTGCACGGGTGGTTAAGCCCCTGCGCAGCAGCTGCTCAACAGCTGCAGCTTACACTTCATATATGAAAGAAACCCTAAATCTGTGTGAAATTTCCAGTGGTTTAACAGCTGCTGCCTGAGCCAGGCTGTCTGTGTCACACACACGGTGACACTGGAGGGGAAGGAGGCAGGACAGACAGCTGGGAGCAGTCATTTCTCCAGGCGCTTATTTTTAATATGCTTTTGCTCATGTCAGAGCCTTTCCAGTGAAAATTTGAGAATGGAGAAGCCTTTGGATTTATTTTCCCCCCTTTTCTCACCCCCTGCCCCACACTTGCAGTGAGTTGAGTATGAGTCAAACTCTGTCATTACAGGATTTTTTTCTAGGGGGACTTTTTAGTGGGATTCATTGCAACCTTAAATTCTCATTCTTGTGAATGGAGAGGAGTGGTTTCTCCCTCCAGGAATGGGCGGTTCAGCTGAATTAGCTATTTGGTTTAGGCAAAGACAATTTGCTTTGAGACTTCTCTAACTCTAAAGTTACTTTTTTTGGGGCAGCAGTGCTAGGGATAGATCCCACAAAGTGCTCGGTCTTTGGAGAGGAGAAGGTGCTCTGGACAGATGAGAAGCTTCTGAAGAAGTGCCACTAAAAACCAGGAAATTAGTTGTGTGCTTTGAAAAAGCCATACAGAGCAATTTGAGAGAGGATCAGGAGGGTGATTAAAATATCTACATATTAATAGGCTGTGGTGTGACCAACTGACTAACCTTGTTTGCCTGTGGAGAGGGAGGGTTTTATGCCCAGGACATAGCAGGGAAAAGTCTGGGTCACCAGAAGGGCTTCATTCACCTCAGTCAACAATAAAGTGCAGGATAAAATCTGTGGTGTTGCTGGGATTTATTTTAAAAATGCCTGGTGCAAACAGCTGTTTTCATTTCCCAACATTTTGTGCTCTCTCTGTATTTACAAAAATAAAACGACCCATTAATTAATTTAACCAAAACCAGTCCTTAGTTCTAGTTTTTACTGAAATTATATTTATGCCAGGAATCACTTATTTGCTCTCAAGTGCAAATTCATATTAACCAAAAATGATGTGATTTTTAGCTGTGGGAAGCCCTGCTCTCAGCTGAGGTGATGCCGCAGAGTTAAAAGCACTTACAGCACACACTGGGGAGCTCCTGTCTTCCCAGCACTGCTTGCCTGGATTTTGGCTGGATTTCCCTGCTTCGTTCCTTGCCCCATGAATCTTCTGTGGTGCGACATCAGTCTGTGCTCAGATAATAACTACATGAAGGAATTATCTCTGGCTGGAACAGGGTGTCCTGCGAATGAGGCAGTGGACAGCTCACTTCAGTCTTGGTTGTTCTGGTGGAAGCCGTAACTTCAGTTGTAGCTTTGGTGTAAGATCAAAATAGTTTGGGCCAGAGTGTTCCTGCACCCCAAGTCTCCCTTGCGCACCTAATGGCTTCACAGGGGTGGGGCATCAGGAGGGGAGAGGGATGGAGAGGCACAGGGGAGACCTTGAGGTCGATATTAGGTAATGGTTTGAGTTGGATGGGACCTTAAGGGTGAAGTTCCCCAAGGGCTTGCAGGTTCTCGTGGGTGAAAAGCAGACATGAGCAAACAGTGTGCACTCACAGCCCAGGAGACCAAACATCCTGGGCTGCATCGAAATGGGCACGGGCAGGTCAAGGGAGGTGATTCCCCCCCTCTACTCTGCCCCATGGGGGCCCACCTGGAGCACTGCACCCAGCTCGGGGGTCCTCAGCACAAGAAAGACGTGGGCCTGTTAGAGAAGGTCCAGAGGAGGCCACAGAACTGCTCCCAGGGCTGGAGCCCCTCTGCCCTGCAGCCAGCCTGGGACAGCTGGGGGTGCTCACCTGCACAAGAGAAGGCTCCAGGGAGAGCTCAGAGCCCCTGGCAGTGCCTGAAGGGGCTCCAGGAGAGCTGCAGAGGGACTGGGGACAAGGCCTGGAGGGACAGGACCCAGGGAATGGCTTCCCAGTGCCAGAGGGCAGGGCTGGATGGGATATTGGGAAGGAATTCCTGTCTGTGAGGGTGGGGAGGCCCTGGCACAGGGTGCCCAGAGCAGCTGTGGCTGCCCCTGGATCCCTGGAAGTGTCCAAGGCCAGGTTGGACAGGGCTTGGAGCAGCCTGGGACAGTGGAAGGTGTCCCTGCCCATGGCAGGGCGTGGCACTGGGTGAGTTTTAAGGTTCCTTCCAATCCAAGCCATTCTGTGGTTCCATGATCATCTCGTTCCACACCCTCCTCCACACCCTTCCACACAGTGGAAGGGACACCTTCCACTACACTGGGCTGCTCAGTATTGCACCAGGAGAAGCCCTGCATCCCCCATGTCCTCCCCAGCAGCTTGAACATGGCTTTAGTGACCACCAAATGCTCCACCAGTAGCACAAACTCAAGTTTCCCGGTGGTGGCTGTGGGCTATGAGCTCCAGAGCTCCTACCCAAGGATGGCTGGAGGGGGCCAGGGCAGCTGGAGGCCTCCAAACTGGTAGGAGTTGTGCTGGTGCCCAGCTGCTGTTGGACCCATGGACACATTCCCCATGGAAGGGACTGCAGAAAACAGGGCTGATCCTTCCAGATTGGGAGAGAGCTGGCAGGGGGCCTGTTTTTCCCTTCCCCAGCCCCTTCATGGGCTCTGGCAAGCCAAAACCCTCATCTTGGCACAACAGGGTAGAAAATAAGTTCCCCCCACTGTTCCCCGCTTCCATGACATGGTCACTGTCACTGTCCCACCAGGGAGCTCGAGGGGCACAGGACACCCCATCCCTGAGATGGGTCCCATTGAGGGGCACAAGTGGGATGCCCCCAAGGATGGCAGGGGACAAAACGAGCTGTTCACCCCTTCCCTTTCCCATCCCTGGGTTATCCCTGCCCAGAAAACTCTGAGCAGAAAATGCCAGGGCTGGATGTGCGGTGGTTTGGTTTTGTTGTCTTGTTTTAAACAGCCCCTGTGAACAACAGTTGTGCTCGAGGGGCGGGAAGGGGGGTTACCATGGCAAAATGGGATTTGCTGGGAATGAATAGCTTTCTTTTTCTCCCCTGAAATGAATGGGCTGCTGAGACCTCCCTGCATACGAAGGCTGTAGGTGCTACACTCGGCAGAATGGACAGTGAGCAATTATCCCCCCCAGCTTCACGTTATCCACAGGCTTCTTAATGCAACTCAGTGTTATTACACACAAAAAATGTGATCTCAAGTGTGGATTGAGAGAGACAAAATGTTCCCAGTGGGATCTATCCGTGTCTCTTCCCCAGTCCCCTCTGACAACAGGGATTAGCAGCAATGTTTGCACTGACTGTAACTAGGACATAAAGACCATGGTTCATTTCTTCCCATTCAGCTAATTCTTTACATTGCAGACACTACAGGATCCATTTAGGGTTTGCTTTTTTTTTTGTCTCTTTTGTGAAAGTAGGTTGGGGTGGGAGGGGGTGAGGGGGAGAAATCTGCCAAAGAAACTGTTGGCATCTCCAAAGAAAAGTATCTTTTCAACCCTCAGGCTGCAGCCCTCAGCCCTCGTCTGCTGGGGATGAAAGAGGCCGCAGTGCACATCTGATGTGATGGCATTCACACACAAGCTCGCTTTTAGGTGAAGGCCACGATATATTTGCCAAGAATGGCAACCTTTAAGAAATAAAGTGATTTAAGCTGGCAGATTTGACCTCCCATATCAAGCTCTGGGTTTGTTTTTTTTTTTTAAGCAAATGGGAGTGCTTGCTCCCAGCCATCTCTCATTCCCGACACGTTCCCACCTCTAAAGCAAACTACAGCACCAACTTCAGGTATGTTTTTTTTTCCAGGAGGGCTTTGGGAGGCAGAGTTTGACCATGTGGGAAGGGTTGGGCCAGAACCCTACGGTGAATATTTTTGCCAGCCACACAATCCCTAGTATGTACCAATTAACAATGTTCATGTTTTGGTCCTGTTTGGAAGAAAGCTTCTCCGGCAGCCAAAACCTGAGTTGTGGGACACAAGATCTGTGCAAAGGAGCTGGAAAATGCACTTTTGTGCAGCACAATCACACCTCAGTCTGTCTGGGGAAGGGTCAGCAGGGCCATGGCCCCTGGAGCATCTCTATGCAGGTTCTGAACCCAGTCCACCCCTCTTGTGGGGCAGGGGTGAGAGGAGAGATGGTTAATACTGCCAGCATGGCTCTGCTGCTCTGTTAATGCTGGAACATGCATTATCAGTTCCGATGCCATGCATCAATCTTGCCTTAACAGACAAGTCCTGCTGACTCACAGCAGGTTCAGGGGAGGTTACATGGCAAAAATGAAGGATTATGAGATGAAAGAGGAACTCGTAAATCTTTCTGAGATGAAGGGCAGGCAGGGCTGTGTGCCACAGGCAGTGCAAGGACGTGGTGACCCACCTCTGCCCCGTGGTATCTCCCTCCTCACTGCTGCAGGCAAATGCTGTAGAAATAAAGAGCCCCAGAGCTGAATTCAGGGCTTCAAATTATTGATTGTGGGGCTTTTTTTCCCCTTATTTGATTTCAAACTTCCAGTCTTGGAGAGGAAAAGTGTGTAGAGGAGCCACACCTCTCGTCTGAAATTCAGTCAGCACCATCACAAGCCATAACCCATGCGAGGATTGAGACCAGATCTGCTCACAGACAAGAGAGAGGAGAAATGACCCAAAATTGCACCGTGCTTCTCGGCTGACCCCAGATAATGTGCCCCAAATGTGTGTGATGATATATCTACTGCCTATCACCTCCATTCCTGGCGTGGGGAGAGAGAGCAGATGAATCTGAGCTGAACCTGAGCTGTCCTTGGGGGGAACACAGGCTTGCCAAGGCTTCAACACATGTTTTGGAGAGCAATAATGCACGTGCTCAGAGTGCAGGATGATGCCTGACTATGTTTTCCTGCAGCACCAGGAATATCCTAGGAATGGGCAAGTGCTGATACAGACGACATATTCCTGGGCTCCTTCCAGTAAAGGGAAGATGTGAATGGTACCTTGGAGAAAGTCACCTTTCTGGCACCTCAGCTCTTCTCACAAATGGTGTTTTCATGGTCCAGACCTCCCAGAGTGTTGGTGTTGGGGCTGATAGACAACACATGTTCCCTCCTGGTTTGTAGCGGGGGAAATAGCAGACGTTTCACAGGGTTCTACCTGAAACCTGCATTAGGGTGAGCAGAGTGCGGGGTACAACCACAGAATCACAGAATGGTTTGGGCTGGAAGGGACCTTAGAGACCATCCTGTTCCACCCCCTGCCCTGGACAGGGACACCTTCCACTGGACCAGGTTGCTCCAAGCCCCGTCCAGCCTGGCCTGGAAAACTTCCAGGGATGGGACATCAGATCTCAGATGGCTCTGGAGGGAGCTCAGATGTTTAGCACAAAGACAGCTCCATTCAGGTGTTTGACATCTGGGGCTGAGTCTTGTTGCTACTCGCACAGACACCTTTTGTTCTGCTGGCTGTTATTCCCCAAGAATGTACAGGACACTTGGTCTGCTCATCCCAGGAATGGTCATGGGGATGCTCACCATCACTTAATAGGGTGGTTGTCCTGGTGAGTTTTCCTACCAGGGCGGGATGTGGCTTTGGTAGGTCAAAGGATGTTATGTGTCAAAATAAAGGCATTTTGGAGAGCGTGTGCTCATACTGACTTATTCATCTGATGCTAATTAATACAGACAGGAAATATGTTGTCAGGTTCAGAGCTGTGTGTTAGCTCACCCCTCACAGCCCTGTGCTGGATGAATGATGTGTACCTTTAAACCCAAAGAATTTGGAAAGAGAGTTGTGTTTTCTTCCCATGGGGTTACCACTGACTCCACTTGTTCTAGTTCGGTTTCTTTTTTTAAAGCCTGAAATAAAGATGGTTTTAGTTCATTACTGTCAAATGTAAATGACGCTCTGACTTCACAAAAATGAAACATATTTCTAAAATTAGTGTCATCCTGTTTCACCTTCTTCCCGGTCACATTGTGCAAGCAAAGAGATCAAACATTTGTGCTTCCCCAAAACAGAAATTGTTCATGTTTGAATTAAAGGTAGGTGGGTGTGTATTCACACAGTGGATGAACTGCTTTGTGTTTAAAAATCAGGTGGGGAGAAGAGCGTACTTTGATATTAGGAAATGCTCTGAACCTCAGAGGACTCTTCAAAGATGTAGTGGAGATCAAAAACCTCTGGGATTTTCTGTTGCAAAAGTAGAAAATCCCAGCGTACCCTGTTGCATAAGAGAAAAAGTGAAATATGCAGGACAAAAGGTAACCTTTTTACTCATTTCAGTCATCACCAGACTTCACCTGGGGCAAAGCTGAAGCATGGATTTATGTACTACCTGTTCTTGTTTGGGCTGGAGGCATGGACTCAAAAATCCATCCTACCTGATTTAAAAGATTTTTTAATGGAGATTCTTTATTTGTTCAATGAATATCAACTAAATAACCACAGGAAGGCGGCTGACAGTTAGTTCCAGGTGGACTCCTTCAGTTGTGAATTAATTTGGAGGAGTTAGTCAGAGTTTGTGCTTTCACCCAGCAGCCAAATCACCCAATTAATGCAACGACGAAGCTGCCGCGGGTGCTTGTGAGAGCTTGGAGCAATTAATCACCTGTGTGTTTCCTCCTGTGGCCGGAGCAACACCAGCTGCTGGAATTATCTTAACTAACACCAGTTGCTTGAACTATCTTAACTAACACTAACAAATCTGGACAGTCTCAGCCGCCCAGAAATCACTGCTGGTTCCCACAGCTGTCAAAGTCAGTCCCAGAATCGCAGAATTAACCACAGAATTACAGAATAAGATGGCCTGGAAGGGAACCATAGGGATCATTGAGTTGTCTTACCTTGGTATAAAGTATCTCCCATCTCCCTTCAGTGCAGTCTGGCTGCAGGTGGCCCTTGTCACTAAGAACATCTTCAGAATTGTCAGCAGGAGATGCAGTTCACCTGTAAGCAGAAATACTGCTGGCTTGTTTCTGAACAGATCTGCTTTTATTTATCTCTTTTTATTGTATGTATCTACATGTTGTTATTCTCAGAGAATTCAGCATGAGTGTATGCCTTTTAGAGAATATGACCTGCTTTGAAAAATAAGGGAAGGTTCTCAATTTTAAATAATTTGTGAAAAAAATAACTTTCATTACTACAGTACGAATTCTTCTAATGTTCAAGCATATGGTTCACTTGTCAAGCCTTTCCTGTACAATTTAAAATCATACTTATTGTCATTTTTAATATACTTAACGTATATGATGAATATACAACTTCAAATTTCCAATCAGTTCTTGAAATTGTGGCACGTTAAAATCCACTTGAAGACCAGTTTTAATAGAATTATTTAAATGGAGAAATCCACCGACTTATGTTTTTACAACAGTAGAATTCTCTCCTCACTGGGACAGGGAACGAAGACAACAAATTCCATCAGTTTTACAGAACTGAAGAGATGGGATTTCTGAAGATGAAAAGATGAGCTCATTTCCTCACTCGGGGTCCCCCAGCACTGCACATTAATGAATCTCCTGACGTGCCGTGTTCTGCATTCAGGCACACCCTTGCCTGAAATCCTTCCCGTGTTTTTCCCATTTCGCAGCGCTGTGTTATTGGATACACATTCCATTTACAATGAATTAATCTCTGATCTATTTTCTGTTGTGAAGGTGAGCTGTGTCTCACTTGGCTGCTGAAGGAGGAATGTTAGTCATTCCAAGTCTCGCTGCAGTTGCTGCATCAAGACAGCTTCAGGAAGATGGTATTTTTTTGTTGCTTCTCTAGGTTTTTTTATCTGGGACAAGACTTTGCAAAGTCATCTGCCCATGTATCTTCTTACATCTTGCTTTTTAAGCTGAGGTCATCCCCCTTCTGGAGATGCTCCTCTGCTGGCTGTAGATGAGATGTTTCCTATGGTGATGGCCGGAGGGAGGTGAAACATCCAGAGCACAGTGCTGGCACCAGGAGCTGCCCACGCAGGGCTGCTGTGATTGCCCAGCCTGGATGTCCCTGTCCTGTGTCCTCCTGGAGGTGGGCAGGGGCACAGGAGGTGGTGATGAGGGAGAAGGAGGTGGTGATGAGGTGATGAGGAGGTCTGGGGAGAAGGGGCTTGAAGGAATGAAGTGAAGCAACAAGCCAGGAGGGCTCTCAAGGGATGATCTCTCCATCCTGCCTTCTCAGCTCTGGGATTGGGGCTTTTTTGTCACAGTATTCTGAACTAGTTGTGCCTTTTATGCACAAACCTGGGCTGGGGATGAGCCGCAGGTGAACAGACAGGAGCTGGATGTGAACCAGGTGTCCTCCAGTGGGTTTGCCAAATCGTACAAGGATATCCACAGGGAGGGGGAGGGTTGTATGGCCTGTGATATGAATGAACTGGGGGAAAGGAAGGAGAACATATCCCCAAATCCTGTGATTTTCTCTATTAGGTTACATATGAAGAGGTGTGTTCTGCAACAGCTCCTCCATGTTCAGACAGAAGCAAGAACTTCCTACTTCTGGCACGTTTTGGGGATCAGTAGGTCCCTCTTTGGGGACATTTTTTGCCTGGGGAGGTGAGGCAAGCTTTTTTGCTCATTTTAAATCCCCTGTGTGGAATCCCCTGTGTGCTCTTCTACCAGAACCTTTCCTTTAGCATTTTCATTTACAGGCGTGTGGCTGGTGTAGACCAAGGGCCAAGGAGAGGAAGGACAGAAGGACATGGGATACCAGGGGTGGGTTGGGAGCAAAGCATGGGAACAGCGCAGTCCCTTTGCTGTGACTCCTCAGGGGCACCAGGGAGACTTCAGAGCTCCCAGACCTCCTTCTCCTCACATGATTAATCCAAATTCCCTTGGGATGAAGGTCTGTGACGAGTTCCTCCTTGCTGTCTATGAGCAAGACTGGAGGGAAGTTTGGCTGCAGGGCAAGGTTGCCAAAACCAGAAAAAATGAGAAGAATTCCTTGCTGTGAGTAACATTATAACTGGGTACTGATATGGTGATGCTCTGAAAAGTGGGGTGATGTCTTGGGTCATGGTGGGAGACAGAAAACAGCCAGCAATGAGACTGTGTCAGCACAGTTTGTCTCAGAAAATGCAGCTCAGTGTGCTTTCAAGGTTTGTTTTGGGTTTTTTTGGAACAGCTGAACTTACTAGAGGTGAAACCACTTGTGGTTTCCTGTTTTCATAATTTGGCTTTTTTATTGTATGTCAAGGATGTTTCTTAGAAGCAGAGTCGAGTCTCCTGGCCCACTTTAGCAGGTTTGGTGCTACCATGCAGGTAACACGGGCACCCAGGGCTCCATTGGAGGTTTTGGCATCCCTTAAGAGGAAAGCAGCTGTTCAAGGTAAAGAAGAGGGCAAAGGAAAGGTGTGTGACACTCGTCACAAAGTCAAGTAAAAATCTGGTTGTGTGTCTACTCCTGTTGCGAATATTCCCAGTTCCTCAGCTGGTGGTAGTCACTGATTTATAATGCTGCAAACAAAACAGGAAGCAAAAAAGCTTTATAAATGTACCAATTATTTTGAAATTGCAAAGTGCTGAGCAGTCTTAGAGAAAGAGGGTGCTTTTCCGCTGAGTGCGTGAGCGTAATTTAAATAAAGCACATTTACTGGGCCAACCCTTTGGCCGCTTTTCCCAGAAGTGACTCTACAGAGAGGAACCAGCCCTGTGTTTTTCCACCAAACCCCAGTTATACCCAGTGTTAATATAATTATTCAAAGGATCACAGGTAATAGGGAATCCCAGGATGGTTTGGGTTGGAAGGGAACTTCAAGCTCATCCTGTCCCACCCCCTGCCATGGGCAGGGACACCTTCCACTGTCCCAGGTTGCTCCAAGCCCCGTCCAGCCTGGCCTTGGGCACTGCCAGGGATCCAGGGGCAGCCACAGCTGCTCTGGGCACCCTGTGCCAGGGCCTCCCCACCCTCACAGACAGGAATTCCTTCCCAATATCCCATCTAACCGTGTCCTCTGGCACCGGAAAGCCATTCCCCATTTGCCTTCCCTCTTGCTTGTCTTCCAGACTGCTGAAATTTTCAAGCATTAGTGCATTTTTTTGCCAGTCCAAGTGCATGAGGGAGAAGGTGTTGCTCTTGATGGACCCTCTGTGCAAACTTGGATGGAGCTGAGAGAAGCACAGTGTGGAAGGGCATTCTTGGCCCCAGGGTTGGTTCAGCAGCAGTGTGATATACGTCCCGGAGTTAAATGTGAGAATGGGAAAACAGGCACAAATTTTTTCTGCACTTGGAGAGGAGCCCCTCCCCGCACCCAGTGCCACAGAGCTGAAAACACAGGTGGTTAATGAAATCTTACAAATTGCGTAGTATCTCTCTGTGCCCTGCTGGGTTCAGCAGGAGTTCTGCTGCTCTCTCAGGCTGATTCTGGGTTATGTCCTTGGAGCCTGTGAAGGCCAGGAAGGAGAGGACTGCGTTGGTCTCCTCCTCGCTTCCCCCCGTCATCTGTCAAACCCTTCCCAAAACACCTTCTCGCATTGCAGCAGCATCGCGATGTGCCGCGGGTGACCTTCTTCCCCAAACACCCACAGATAAACTCAGCTCTCCAGCTCCTTTCATCCACCAGGGAAACTTCTCCTTTTTATGAGCTCTATAACTGAGCCCCAGAGGTCAGCACTGACGGGTGGGTTTTTGTCATGTTTCCTGGAAAGTTTGTTAATTTATAGCACGAGATTTCTTTTAGGAGAGACAAAAATAGTTCACGTTGTGTACACCTCTGTGAAGCACTCGGAGCTGTAAGTGTTGATAGAGCCACGCTGCACCAGTTTACATTCTGCAGATGGCTGATTTATGGAGGTGGCAAGTTGCTGAGGCTTTTTCCCCCTTCTAGATGCAAAGCAATTTCCTGAGCAAGGCTGAGGTTGAGTGTCTGTCACGTGTATCCTGCAAGAAAGCGGGTTTTTTTAAGGCATCTCGAAAATGAGAGAATTGAATGCCCCAATTTGTACCGATTCTATGGAACTGGTACAAAGTCATGTTCTCAGTCCCCAGGCTGTGGCTGAGGTGAAGATTCTGATGGGGACAGGGTGGTTCCCCCCTGGTTGCTGCCGAGCACAGGGCCATCACTGCAGGAACACTTCACCAAAAACCACCGACTGAATAGCTGAGAGTTTTAAGCAATTGTTTTTCCCTTAACAAAAAGTTGCTTCTGTGGAATTAGAGGTGTGCAAGCAGCACTGGATGAGAAATGACACTTGTGTTTGTTCTGTGGAGGATTTTATGGACAACCAGAGCAGCTCCCTGTAGCAGAACACAGCTGAATGCACTTGAGAATGCTTTTATTTATCTACTCCACAGCTCAGCAACAGTAAACATTGTCTCCCCTTCACAAAAAATGGCTCATCCATGTTTATATCCATAATAACATGTCCATTTCCAAATGTTCCTTTGAAATTTCATCTGCTTGAAATGCCACAACTGGATGAAAAGGGTTTGGGGATACGTCTGAAGCTGAGCTGACCTTGCTTGCAAATGTCAAACCTCCCTGGGTGAAGCAAAGAGAGCTGCCTGTGGGTTTGCTTTTTGGGACCCACAAGTGTCCCATTTATCTGGGTTACCCTTGTCATTTTGCCTCTAAACTCCAGCCATGAAATTGGGTGTTTAATAGAGTGGGTTTAGTAGAGTTTCACCTCATGCTCAGGACCTGCCAGGAGCATTTACACCTGAAGCTTGATGGGGCAATTGCAGTAGCTGGGATGGGGACAAATTTCGAGGGAAAAAAAGAGTTTTGATGCCACTTTCTACCTTCCAGGAGATCCTCTCACCCCAAAAAATCAGGAAAAAATTTGCAAACCACTTAGCGATAGCAACAGCTCAACTTTTCCTATAGTGGATCACTTAACAGAGCTTTTCAGTGCTCTCCTGCCCTGTGGTCTCCTTCTGGTTCTGTTTCCCCTCTTTCTATGTATATCAGCAGACGGATTATCTGGATTTAGATGTCCACCTGGCTGAGATCCTTAATAATGAGTCAGTGGCACTTCCCAGCTGTGCACAGGCCCCTGCATGTGGCTGCAAGTCCCCAGGCAGAAGCTCTGTAGGTATTTTCAGCTTTTCTAAGTGACTGAAATATAGAAAGCTCTTTGTCACTGTCAGCAAATGACAACAGGAACACCTGAGTTGTAGGAAGGAGAAAGGAAATGTGGTTTTTCTTTCACAGAAATACAAATTCCAGGAAATGGAAGAAAAACAACAAAAATTTGACTGCAAATTAAAAACTCCAAATAAAATAAGCCTGTTCCAGGGAGTTAAGATTCTCCTTTCCATCCAAAATGTTGTTTTAAAAAAAAAAAAGCCCTACACATCTGGGGGAGAATATTCCTGGCCATCTCTGTGCACCAGCTTTCCAGTAATCTGCATTATTTTGGCTTCCCTTGTGTAGAAGCTGCAGCCTGCAGATTACAGGGACAGCTGTCTGCAAACAGTTGATACTGGGACTAAAGCTGGTGAAATCTGGAAGTGTGCCTGTTCTGCAGCTTCAGTGCTGTCGTGCTGCAGATATGCCCCGATGGAAAACACAGGGAGAACTCCAAATCTGCGGCTTCCTTTAAAAAACAACAAAATCCTCCAAAGCACCTGCACCCTGTGTGCAGCATAAGTGATGATGCTTCACTTGCTGCTGAACTTGTGGTTACATGAGCTCAAAGACACACTGGTGATGGGACCAGTACAAAAGCTGCACTGAAAATTGTTTTGGAAACATCTTGGGAATGAAATGCTCTGAAAAAGAATAGGTTGTTCCAACAGCACTGCCACTAAGCAGCGGAAACAAAACTGGCTAGGAAAAATACAAATACTGATGCAGATAAAAATGACTCATTGGAGAAGACACACCTGGAAATAGAGCAGCTTCATGGTGCACTCCCCTTACGTGGCCATGCAGATCCTCTCTGCAGGCGGCAGAGTCCGAGGGGTTCTTCACGAGTGTCCATTCCTCCCCAAGAAAAAGGATAATTATGAGATAAATCATCTTCTATATCATCTAATAGTGCCCATTATCTCCTCTGGCTGAGACTGGAATGTCAGAAATTTTAGCAGCCTGAAGGGACCGAGGAGCCGTCTGTGTCCAGGTTGAATGGACCAGCTGGCCCTCCTCTCTCTGTGCTGCTCCAAGTCTACAGAAATCTCTTATAATCATTTAGAGGTTTAGGTTGCAAAAGCCCTCAGACCATCGAGTCCAACCATTTCCCCAGCACTGCCCAGGCCATCACTGACCCATGTCCCCAAGTGCCACATCCACACGGCTTTTAAACCCCTCCAGGGATGGGGGCTCCAACACTGCCCTGGGCAATCTGTGCCAGGGCTGGACAACCCTTTCCATGGAAAAATTTTCCCCAATATCCAACCTGAACCTTCCCTGGCACACCTTGAGGCCGTTTCCTCTCGTCCTGTCACTTTTTACTTGGCGGAAGAGACTGACCCCTACCTGGCTGCCCCCTCCTGTCAGGGAGCCGTGGAGAGAAAAAGATCTTCGTTCTCCTTGCTGCGATGGCACCTGGGAGAGCTGGGTGAATGCAGATCCTTCTCCTTTAACAGGCTCTGCCCGGGAAAGTGTTTGCTGCAGCTGCTGCCTGGATACTTTGGTAGGCTCAGATTTCAAGCCTTTTGTCTGCCCCAAATCACATTGTTCTCTTATCCATGCGCTCCTGCTCGTTCGAGACATCCTCGTCAGGTTCGGCAGCGCATCTTGTGGGCACCGTGACTTTGCTGGTGTTTTTGGTGTAGTTTTAAGCCCCCGGGGTGCAGTGCTGGGAGCGTGTGTCCCGTGGGAGCGGGGTGGGCTGGGGTCCCTGTGCTCCACGGATGATCCCGTGAATGATGGGTGGTGTCAGACCCACAAGTTACGTCCCTGAATTACCGTGTGGTGCTGTGAAGACAGGAAGGGGAGAGGTCAGCTTAATTACACTGCAGAATACGAGTGATTTTGTAACCTTCCTGCCAACAACTAGGAATTAATCTGGGTCCCTAAATACCCTCCAGCAATTTGAGTATTCTCCAACTGCTCTCTCAAGAAGTTTCTCTGGTGCTTAATGCCTTATTGCATTGAGAAGTATCTCCTCTTTCTTGAAAAGTGGCTTTTTACAGGGGACAGATAGCGATAGGGCAAGGAGCAGCAGTTTTAAACTTAGAGGGGGAATTTAGCGTAGATGCTGGGAGGAAATCCTTCCCTGTGAGGGAGGGGAGGCCCTGGCACAGGGTGCCCAGAGCAGCTGTGGCTGCCCCTGGATCCCTGGCAGTGTCCAAGGCCAGGCTGGACGGGGCTTGCAGCAACCTGGTGTGGGGACCAGTGGGCCCATAACACAAGGGACAGAAATCCTCTCCAGCTAAGAGTGAACTAAGAAGACCTTTCCTAGGACGCTGTTTCATTGTGTGAGATGTATCCCAGTTCTGCTTCCCCAGTTGGCCTCCCCACCCCGTTATACCTTACCTGTTCCTTCCCTAGAACATTCTCCCTTCCCCACTCTCCCACTGGACCTTGTTCCCNTGACTTTCTGCCAGAGTTGGGTTTGGGAGGTCATAGCACCCCACCAGAACACCCCCCAGACGCTGACAACCTGGGACACTGGAAGGTGTCCCTGGCCATGGAAGGGGGTGGGACTGGGTGAGGTTTAAGGTCCCTTCCAACCCAAACCATTCTGGGATTCCCTGTGAAATGCTGTCAAAGGTCTCCTCCATAAGAAAGGACCTTGACTTGCTGGTGATCTTTGGATCATTTTTTTCTCTTCCTAACACCATAATTATGTTAATGATGTGTCAGCCTGTAGCAATGGCAGCTGAATACTGGTCCCCTCTGGTCATGGCAAAAGATGGTTGTGTGTCCAGGGTGGGAGCAGAGGACAATTCTTTCTGACTCAGCCGGTCAGGGAGCTGCTGAAACACTTCCATGTTGGAACAGTTTTTGTGGAAGCACGACAGTGACCTGTAACCCGCCCTATGTGGCCAGTGAGTAGTTCAGTTAAGTAGTCAATAAGTTCCTCCTGCCGTTTTGACTGGAATACGGGATTTTCATGCCCCAGCTCCCTGTTAAACAGGTGCTTTGTATCATCTGGAAATAGCTGTGTTTCAACACGAGGATCAAGTGGATTTCACAGAGAGGCTGGGATTTGCTTTCAAGCCTGGCTCATGTGACGTGAAAAGCCGCTCTGCATGTAATAACCACTAACATTATTAAAGTGTGCTCCAGGGTGGGCACTCTGACAAAAAATACCACTTTATCACCAATGCAAAAGAGAACGGTGGGGATTTTTTCCAGTTTTGGGGGGATTTTTGTCTTTTATTGTTGTTCCAAACCACGGTGCACTTGATCTAACCCACAGTAATAAAAAATAGATTATTTCATGGACAGTAAGCTCATCACCACCCTTTGCCGATAACAGAAAACAAACACCCCTTGCATCTCAGTGCGTTGGAGGAACAGGCTGCGCTCCCTCCCTTGCCTGTATCAAGTCAAAGCAGGAATCTTGGCTGTGTTGGGAAAGAGGAACGCCAAGAGATTTTTTTGTTTCATTTTTTAGTTAACTTACAACTCCACCTGCAAGATAGTCCCAAACTGACATCTTTTTTCTTTTTTCAGCATTTTCCTGATACACAGTAAAATAGGATCATGATTCCCAGAAAAGTAAGAGGTATGGTGTGCTCACCTGCTCTCTTTCTCTCTCTCCCCCCAGTTTTTTTTGGGTTTTTTGGTGAAAAGGAGGAAGAAAAGTGAAATCCTATTTGGGATAAAGATAATTTCTGACAGAATGAGTCTGTGGTGCCAGGAAAAAGGATCTGAAACGGCAAAACACTTGATGCCTCCATCTAGCCCTTATTATTTCCTTTCCTTTGCCTCAGTGTCCGTGTCAGTGTCAGTGTCCCCTGAAGCCTCGAGGAGCACATGGGGTAAGCACAGAGTGAGGGGAGGCTGTCACTCACAGCATTATGTGGGCTCGTGGCACATCTCCCGACATCACGCAACTACTGCAACAAATCCTTCATCTCCTGTTCATCACACCACCCTGTTCAAAGGATTTCATTAGCTCTAAAGGTAGTAAATGTTTTGATAAATCAATCTTAAGACATTTTGAGGCGCTACTGTCTGGTGCTTCAGCTTCCCAAACACACCTTCCTGAGTTTTGTAATCATGGTCTTTGAAAGATCCCCAGGGAATACAGAAACTGGGCACACATACAAAACAAATGGAAGTAGGGAATTCTCTCTTCCTCTCTCTGCTGCTGAGGTTTTACTTTCTCCCAGCTGTATTACATTTTAGAAGACCAAAAGCTGATGTGAGTTGTACTGCATTTTGTGCAACAATCCAAAAACTGCAATAAAAAGTTTGTGAAGGCAGTCATACATTTTCAAATTCAAGTAATTTTCTTGCCCACATGCTGATGAGTAGAACAATTAACCAAATGAGCTCAAGCATTTGTAAGTAAACCTCTACCTACCACCATGCTTTCAATTATTTTCACCAGTCTAGATTTTTCCTGCTCAAGGAATAGAGTTTTTTTTAATCTAAGGATATTTTATGCTGTTGCTACGATGTCTGTGGGGATGAGTTTGTGAAGAGGTATCTCACAGTGTGATGGAGGCATTGTTCTGTGGGTGCTTGGTAGGGTGATTCAGGGAAAAGAAGGGGCTAGAGGCACTGAGGGGCTGGGGGAGGACGAGGAAGCAAACCCCCCTCTCCTCCACACGCAGGGAGGGTTGGACCCAGGAGAGACCGTGGGATGGGAGAGCGCTGGAGCTGTCAGAGCATCCTTCCAAGTGGAAGTTTGGCCCTTCTGCACACCGAGCAGATCCTACAGGACCTCAGGTGCCTGCAGCCTGCATCAAACAGCCCCTGTGCTGCATTGCCCCTCAAATGTGCCCTGGAAAATCCTGCACATTCCTTTTTTTTTTTTGCACCATAGATGCGTTGCCAGTAGGCACACACCCACGTTTGGCAGGGCTCCACCACCCACCCCGCTGTGGCGATGAGCAACACCAGATTTCCCATCTATTCTGAGTGACACCGATACTCGCCTCTGGAAGGGTTGGGTAAGGTAAAGAGACGCTCCCGGCCGCTCTCGGTTCCTCAGGAGATACCAGTGCTCACGTGAAATGAGTTTTCCCTAAAGCACCAGCGCTGTGATGGAACACCCCGTGAGTTTTGGTCTCTTGCTGCAGCTAGAACACCTGGATCCTTGGACGACCAGGGAGCTTAGGAGACTGCTGAGGTCCTTGGCCTTCCTACATCTCCATTTCATCTTTGCAGCTGCCAAGGCGGGTTTAAAAGGGCAGTTCTGGCTCTAAGGTGTCAGTAATTCAATGCATTGAATGTCTCCTGCCTAGCAGGAAATGTTCAATCCACTGTCTTAGACTTTTTCTGTGAGAGTAGGAAAGGATGACAAAATTGGGATTGTTCAGCCTGGAGGACAGAACGCTTCAGAGAAACCTAAGTTTGTCCTTCCAGTGCCTGAAGGAGCCAACAGGAAACAGGGAGAGGGACTTTTCACAAGAGCATGTAGTGACAGGACAAGGAGGAATGGCTTCCCAAGTGCCAGAGGGCAGGGATGGATGGGATATTGGGAAGGAATTCCTGTCTGTGAGGGTGGGGAGGCCCTGGCACAGGGTGCCCAGAGCAGCTGTGGCTGTCCCTGGATCCCTGGCAGTGCCCAAGGCCAGGTTGGACAGGGCTTGGAGCAGCCTGGGACAGTGGAAGGTGTCCCTGCCCATGGCAGGGGGTGGAATGGGATGAGCATTGCAGTCCCTTCCATCCCCAGCCCACTCTGATTCCGTGATTCTGGGATTCTGTGACCAGCTACCAGACACACACTAGGAAGGACATTCCCAAGCCAGTAGCTTTCCTGTCCATGGGCTGTGGACAGGTCCATTCTGCACCTTCGTTGACTGACAGCTGAGGCACACCTCCCTCAATCCCTATGGATAGCTTTGCCAGGGAGGCTGTGGAAGAGACCTCTTGGAGGGAACCTGCGGAGCCATCTCTCCTCTGGGAGCTGTTATACCTCCAGGAAATCTAGAAAACACAATTTATTATTTCCTTAGAGAATCCCCAGTATCTGAACGATGGCTCCAGGCTCTCTTTCCTTTTTTTTTTTTAACCTTACATTCAAGGTGACCAGGAGCTTTGTTTATTTCCTTAACAAAAGCTGAATTTCTCACAAGAAATCAGGCTCTAGAAAAGCATCACAGCAAATTGCAACAATTATGAAAGAAACCCCATGGCTTGGCAATACCATAATTATATACAGGAATTTTTGGATGTGAGAAAGTAGGACTTTGGAAAACACATATATTCAGAAATACTGTGCTTTAGAACCAGCTTTAAGGCCAATGAAAAGCCAAATAGTTGTGCAGTAAACCTCTTAAATACCATCCTTTTTGGCTTTCACCCTCAGCCCTTAAAAATGCATCTTGAACCTCTGCATAATTGATTTTTCCTATCAGGTATTTGTCCTGTTCACAAGAAAGAAATGACGAAATGCGCAAAAAGAGTAACCCAAATCCTGGCTGTGCCTTGCTTGCCCAAAGCAGTGTGAGTCAACAGGCAGCAGTCACTTCTGAGAAGGTTCTTGTTGGCACTCGTGACTTTGATTCCCATTTTCATGAGAATCAGCTGCACTGAACCCATTCTGCCTCTTAACATCACATGGCTTTTGCCAAACTTCACCACTGGTATCAACAGCTACAAATGTTCTGAAGCGAGGCATCTGCTAGTGCTGGGTTTGAGTTCCCACCACGACCGCTACGCTCCGACCTCCAGCCTCAGAGCTGCTTAAGAAAAAGTGGCAAGGAAACAAGGAAACTGCCTTAAAAGAAAGAAAGATGTTGTGACTATGCCCAGGAGCAGAGGTTTACAGTTACCATCTCCATGGGTAATTAGAAGGTGCATCTCTAAATATTCAGAGGAATCTGCATGTTTTTGTACAGCATTAAAAGGAATGTTGCAGTTCCCATTTTGATGACCAGGCTGCCTATTTTGCATCCACACTCTTGCAACCCAGCTGCAGGAGTGCAACAAATTGAACCATCAGGTAGAATCTTCAAAAAAGGTGTCAAGAAGGTCTTTTATGTCACAGAACAGTTTGGGTTTGAAGGGAGACTTAAAGGTCACCTGGTGGAACCTTTTTTCATTGGTTGCCTCATGAAGCTGTAAAAACCAGGGACATGATGACATTGGCCTCAGTGGGGACAAGCTGGGCGGGATTAGAGGTTTTTAGGGCAGGAAAGTCTACCCAAGCTGCAGATGACATCTTGGGCTCAGGAAGTCCCGGTGGTGCAGCTTGCAGCAGGACATGGCTGCGAAAATGCTTCCTTTTGGGCTTTCCTGGAGACCTGCTCCATCTGAGCACATCCATTTGCACCAGAAACACTGCCACACAGCTTGTGAAATGCAGTATTTGCAAGCTGGAGGCTGACAACATAAATACCAGCTGTTTGCTGCACACCCTGCCCTCCCAGCCGCCTTCCCCACTGCTCACAGCTGCTGCCTCCCTGTTTATGGGGGTCGAAATCCTACGTGAAAGTGCCAAATCGGAGACTTAAAAAGGCCTTTTCAGCAGGAACACGTCTCCTTTCTAACCCTCTCCCTGATGTGGGCTGGGAAGACCAATGCAAAGCAGGGAAATAGAAACAATAAAATATGTTAATCGCTCTTTTGCTTACCAGAGAGCGGAACTGGGCCCCAAGGGGAAGTGACATTTTCAGTTTTATCTCGGTGGCACTACTCCCTTCAGCGCTGAAAAAAATCAGTGCTAGAAACTGCTTTTTATTTACAGATATCTGAATATTCAATATGCCATTTAAATTGGCTTCAGATCTGTTCCCGTAGCCGCCCCCAAGGAGCCTGATGAGGATAAACCACCCAGCTGATATCTCACACCAGGTTGTTTTGTCTAAGCCCAAAGTTTCTTTGTCTTGGGAAATTAAAACAACCCTTCTTGCTTTGAGTGACTTTCACTTTTTCAAGGGAATTTCATGCACAAGGACAATTCTGCAGCGCTCCTGTTGTACAAAATGACCCAGAGACCAATCTGCTTAACCACAAGAAAACCCTCTCTTCCCCCAGAATTTGGGAGGACTGGCTTTTCATTCTGTTTTGGTGGTGAGTACAGCATCACAAGTGGAGAAAGACTGGCATTTGTAGTCTGGGAGGGATTTTAATAGAAGTAAACATTCATTTTAAGGAGAAAGAAGAGAGACTCTGAGGGAAAATAAACTTTCTGGGCTTAAAGAATGCAAAGAAAGACAAAGAAAGGGCCTTTGAAATCTGCAGGGTGTCTGTGTCCCTCACGCTACCCGCAAAAGGTACCCATTTCTCCCTCCTTTTTTTCCCCCTCTCCCCCCAGCCAAGTTAACGTGACCCCAAACATAATTTGGATGTTTATACAGAGCATAATTCACACCATGTTCCCAAGGGCAGCAGAAATAGGACTGAGTCCAGCTGGGCACCTGCTGTCCAGGGCTGGGCTCAGCAGGGTTTCCACCCACAGGCACATGTTCTCAGGACACCCAAGTAACAAGTGACAGGAGGAAATCTCCTTGGATTACAGCAGAGGAGGTTTGGTTTGGGTATTAAGGAAAAATTCTCTATGGAAAGAGTTGTCAAACCCTGAAACGGGCTGCCCGGGGCAGTGATGGAGTCCCCAGTTGCACCTGGGGACATGGGTGACTGGTGGGCCTGGCAGTGCTCTGGGGAATGGTTGGACTCGATGAGCTTATAGGGCTTTTCCAACCTAAAGGATTCCATGGTAATATCGATGACACTCCCAAATCCCCAGCCCCCCACTGCTGCAGAACGTGCCTCCAAGCTCCCAGAGCACATTCCAGCCCAGCCAGGAAAGAGGAATCCCTTTTGGCTCAGACCCTGGAACATTTCAAGTGGGGTGAGGGACCATCAGGCTCAAATACACCTTGTCCAGGTTTGAGCTTTGTCCTCTGCCCTCAGCAGTGCCTCCTGTAGGAACAGCTCTCATTCATATAAATAATTGTGTACAGGTTGAAGAAGAGACTGCAGATCAGTGCTCTTTGATATTTCAGATGAGTGGTCTCTCCATTAGAGTATTAAATGTACTCTAATGCACATTTGCCCTGTTTAGAAAAAAGCTTGCCCTGTCTTGCCCTGTTTTCATTAAAAAATGCCCGTTACCTCCCCGCCTTAGTTCCACATCCCAGAATGAGGAGAGTCATTCCAACCTCATGGACTCCAAGAAGTATTTCACCAAATTCCTTCTTCAGCTGGGCTCACCTCCTACAGAGAGACTTTCATCCTGGATAAATGGGAAGTCAATCTCCATATTATGAATTGTGAATATCCATTATCTGAATTTTGAAATTGAGAAAAAGAAAAGCACTGAGTTGTTTCTTGTCTGACTGCCTTGGCTCTTCTAATCTAAAATGTTTCTGGACCTTTGGCTAATTTTTATCTTGTATTGAATAGGGAAATTACTGTACTTTTACATTATGAATACTTAACTTTGGTATTGTTTGTCTGAAAACTCTTTCAGAATTGGAAATTTATTGCACTGGATGCTGAGGAACCGATTCAGAGATTCATATTTGGCACAAATAGTGTCCCAGAGGTGATGAAAATGGACTGTATACTCAGGGAAAGGCCCGTGTACAGTGAGTGGACAGATATGTCCATCACACATCTGTCGTGTTCCGCTTGGTGAAATGACCATCTGGAAATGTGACCTTGTGGCTTCGTGAGGGCCACCGTGTCCTCCTGCAGGACACCTGCCCGAGGCACGTGGCTGATTCAGAGCCTGAAGTTTGAAGAAACATTTTTAAGAAAAGGTTTGAGCTCGAAGTGATTAAAAACAATAAATAGTTGCTGTGTTTCTGTTGGCATGCAACTCGCGCTGTGCTGGGGGTGAGGGGGATTAGCAGTCCAGCAGCGATTCTCCATTCCCTCTCATCTTTGATCCCTAACGCATTTCTGGGGGCTGTGCTTTGGGCAAATGAAAGGGTTTGGCCCCGGTACAAGGATGGATTCAGCCTCCCAAAACAGCCTCCAAACTGTGTGCAGCTCAGGCTCATGTTTGGATGTCATCCACTTTAGAAGTAAGAGCCACCCACAGAGATTTGATCTAATTTTAAACTTTCCAGGAGTGTTGGGAGGAATTGACAGGGATTCTCAGCTGGGGGCTGAAGTAGGTGGATAGAATACACAGATGAGATCCATGGCCAGATAAATAGGATCCTAGCATCATGACATAAACACATGTGCTCTTTAGCAATTAAATATTCACTGGGGCTCTCTGTCTGTTCGATCATTGATGCAATCATTGAAACGCTCTGAGAAACCAAAGGTGGTGAAGCAGAGTAAAGTAGAGATGCCTGGTTATCATGGCTCAAAATTACCTGAAGCATTCCCAGCCAAGGAAAAGCTGGGGGGTGCCCACTGGAAAGACGCTTTTGGTAGGACCATGGGATGAAGGCTGGGTGGAGAAAGACTTGTTGCTTTTGAGTTCCTGCAGGTTTCTCATAAACACAACTTAGCATTCCTGTTTATGTATCTACTCCTTGTGTATGCTTCAAACCCATAACTCATCACAAGTTAAATTTTTGGCAGGAAAAAGTGGGTATCTTGACTGCTTCTAGATTGTCAGAAATCCTTTCCTCAGTTTTAAGAAGTCTTCAGCATAATTGCCTGTAGAATTCTCTGTGCTCAGAGACCCGCTGGGCAAAGTCCACCACACACCCAAAAGAGAGTCTCTGTCCCAAACAATTTACATCCTGAATACAAGAAAAGGAAAGCAGACAGATTGGGAGTGCCAAAAAAAGTGAAGATACACCTCTAGAGACAGCAATAGTGAGCAATCCACATCTGCCAGCTGCTAAACTCCCCTTGGCAAAGGTTTCTGCTCAGCAGCTGTATCTGAAATGTTTCTATCAATCCAAATTATTCTCTCCCCTTCCTCTCATGCAATTGTTGTGATTTTATCTTCCTTTTTCCTCAGTTGTGCTGAGTTTTGTCTGCTGTTTTGTGCTTAGCATTTTGATTATTTCCTTTTATCTCCACAGCCCATATTTCTGGGGTTTTTTCCAAGACTTTGAGGATCCAGGTTACAACAGGTTAAATGATAGAGATGTCCAGATAAAAAATGGACATCTCCCAGGACTGTTTCCTCAGAGTCTGTTGTGATCTGAGTCCCCAGCACAGATTCTGAATAACAAACTTTTCGGGGTGATGCTGTTAGGTATGTGCAGAGCCTGGGTCAGCATAGCAAGTCATTTAGCTCATCTATAAGTAATCCTAGGCTGGTTTGGGTTGGAAGGGATTTTAAGGATCATCTCATTCCATCCCTTGCCATGGGCAGGGACACCTTCCACTGTCCCAGGTTTGCTCCAAGCCCCGTCCAGCCTGGCCTTGGGCACTGCCAGGGATGCAGGGGCAGCCACAGCCCACTCTTCCCCACCCTCACAGACAGGAATCCCTTCCCAATATCCCATATACACTTCCTGTCTTTCAGTTTAAAGCCATTCCCCCTCGTCCTGCCACAACAAGCCCTGCTAAAGAATTTGTCTTTGCAAGAGACAGACCCCTGCTCGTGACACGTGATGGGCAATGGCAGGAACCTCTCCCTCTCTTACTGGTGCCGTAGCACTGTGTCCCGGGGTCCTCTCTGGCAGCTCCCAGCCCCACAGAAAGTGAGACAGACCCTACAGAGGAGCTGTTTTGTTTGATGGGCTCGGCAGAGAGGCTGCCAGGTGGAACCCAGCCAAGAGGCAGCAGACCGTGACGGACAGGCCCACACCACTTAGACAGCAGCAGTACCGAGGGGAAGGACTGGGCCGAGGAAAACCCCCTCACACACACACACACACACACGTACACACACATACACACACACACGTACACGTCCACGCTCACACACGGGCCCAGTGCAGCCGGAGGTCAGAGTGCAATGAGGTACTTTATTACTCACTGAGGCCTTGTCTGGCTTTCGGGCCTGGGAGAATGGCGGTGTGCGCACGTGAACCCGGGGCTGTGCCGGCACCAACTGCGATTTGCATTTGAAGTGAGTCACTGATCCCATTCCCAGGGGCTTTACTTGATGCATGGCTTAGCAGAGGGGCAGTTTGGTTTTATTTACGGCCGGGACTTGGCACACGCTGGCGGCTCCATGTTCACCAGCAGCTCTGAGCCTCACGAACCACCCCTCGTTTCCAGACACCACACAGAAAGTTGTTCTGCACCAACTTTCCCTTAGGACTTCCCAGCCCCAGAACGTCATCATCCCTTCTATATCTGACACTCTGGAAAGCTGAAGACTTTCCTGACGAGTTCTCCCACTCTGGATAGAAGAAGTCCCAGAACGGTTTGGGTTGGGAGGGACCTTAAACTTCATCCCATCCCACCCCCTGCCATGGGCAGGGACACCTTCCGCTATCCCAGGTCGCTCCAAGCCCCGTCCATACTGTCCTTAAACACACCTAGGAATGGGGAATACCACCAGCCTCAGCCAGTGGGAGCTGAGGAGAGAGAAAATTATAAAACAGGTCAATCAAACAGTCCCAGGAGATGTAGCTCAGAGCTTACCATTAACAAGAGGTTGATTAAAGACAAGGGTGGAAGCTGGATGTGGTCAATGCATGAAAAACCTCAGCCCTAACAGGGAACATAACAAGCGAGGGAGTGAGAGGGCTTAAAAAGAAAGGTTTATTGGCTTCCTAAATATGTTTATGCTGAGTCAGATCCATGCTCTCACCAGTCTCCCATGTGATGGAAACAAGTCAAGTTGTTGAGGAGTTGAGAAGGTGAGTTCAGCAAGGTGAACACTCAATACCTGGAAATACAAAGCCACTGTTTTAGATGACTGAAATGCCCGAAATCAGAGAGAGATACCAGGGAAAAAATAATCATTGATCCATCAGATGCCCAGGCACATAGAAAAGTGGCCACTGATACCAAATTCCACTGCAGCAGAAGTTATTTAGATACCAAAGTAAGGCCCTAAGTCATAAGGGGAATAAAAAAATACCAAGGGGAGCATAAAATCTGGCTGTGAGGATCAAAAGTGAAGTTGCCTTCCCTTAGCAGCCTAAACAGGATCTACACTTTCTAAAATCCATTGCAACTTGCAGTACTCAGGCAGCTGAAAATCCAGAAATCCAGGACAGGCTGTCACAGGAGGAAAGGCTTCTCCTCCCAAATCTAAAACCACGTGCAAATACGGAGGCAGAAACCTGATACACTCAGTCCTGGAGCCTAGCCAGCAGCACAGTCTCCAGGACTAAGCATATCTCCCTGATGCAGAGAGACTGGTCTCCTGAGCTTAAAAAAATTACAAAGTGCTCTGTTTGCTTGTGGAATTTCTACCTGGAACACTAATTTGGAATATTATCAGTTACACATGTTTGAGGGAGTCTGGTTGTTTAACAGCCATCTGTTCTTTCTGGCATAGAGACAGAGGTTTCCCACATCTAGCTGCCTGTTTCAGGACAGCACTGCTTGGGACAAGATCTCAAGAGCCATAACCCTGCACTAGCTCAAACCCTGGCAAAAGCAATACACTTCTCATATGGTGGAGAACCTGATTCTGCAACTGGTACAGCCCTAAAAAGAGCTGCGTAGATTTATCCAGCTGCTTAAATGCACAATGGGCTTTTTCCAAGTCTGACCTTTATTGTATATCCTCAGTGTCTGAAAAATGCTGCCTGAACACACCCCAGAGTGACTGTGTCATAAAGGCTGGATCAGCATCCAGGAGCCTGAGTGCTCCAAATGTCATGAACCTGCAAAACTGGCCAGGAGAACAGCCTCGCTTCCCGTAAAACTGATGCTCTCCAATTTTCCTTGGAATGGGCCCATAATGCAAAATAGAGTTTCTGTACAGTTTCAGATGTTTGGTAAACACTGACTGCGATATCCACATCTCCATCTATTAATGTAATTATTGTCTGGTGTGTGTGTGTGTGTGCACTACCATTAGGACAAGGGAGAATGGCTTCCCACTGCCAGAGGGTAGGGTTGGATGGGATATTGGGAAGGAGTTCTTACCTATGAGGGTGGTGGGGCCCCGTCCCTGGGAGTGTCCAAGACCAGGTTGGATGGGACTTGGAGCAACCTGGGATAATGGAAGGTGTCCCTGCCCATGGCAGGGGGTGGAATGAGGTGGTCTTTAAAGGTCCCTTCCAACTCAAACTATTCTATAATTTCATTCACCTTCTCTGCCCCATCACAGCCCTTATAATGAGAAAAAGTTTTGAAGTTATAGTGAATCCCACAGTGAATGTTTTGAAAGTGGAATTTCTTGATTCATACAGGCAGAGAAAGAAACTGGGTTAGGGAAGGTGCCAGTGTTGAGTTGTGTGTTAATTTGTTTGGTCATTTGGGGTTTTTTTAAGATTAAGAATCCCTAGGTGTGCCTAACTTCTGTAGGATCAGCTGAGGGAGCTGGGGTTGTTTAGTCTCAAGAAAAGGAGGCTCAGGGGGGACCTCATCGCTCTCCACAACTCCCTCACGTGAGGGTGCAGCAAGGTGGGGACTGGTCTCCTACTGTGGCTGAAGTGAGAGGACCAGAGAAATGGCCTTTCTGAGGCTGAGACAGGGGAATGGCTTAAGCTGAGACAGGGGAGATTCATATTAGATATCAGAAAATAGTTTTTCGTTGTTAGAGTGGTAGGGCATTGGATCAGTTTGCCCACGGGGCTGGTGGAGTGACTGTCCCTGAAAGGTGTTCAGGAGGAGTCAGGACCTGGCACTGGTTTAGGGGTTACAGTGGCAGTGCTGGGTGGACAGCTGGGCTTAATGATCTTAAAGTATCTTCCAGCTTTGATGATTCTATGATTCTATTTTGTCTAAAAAACCACATAGATCTGGGGAAAGAAATGTGGCAAAGGCATTCTTCCTCGTACCCACCAGTGAACACACTGGGAGATCTCTGCAAGGAACACAGCCCCTCCAGGTGAGAGCGGGTGTTGGCAGATGTTCAACCTCTGCAGACCCCAAAGGATCAGCCCCTGGAGGCCTGGCTGTCAGCAGGGCAGCGTGAAGAAGCAGGTGCCTCACACATAGGGTTCATCACTCCAGCTCCACAGCGAGCACTGAGTCCCACCAGGGAACTGAGCCTTCACTGACCCCGAGATTAGAGCTGGAGGGAGCTTTTCCTAATCATTTCTGAGAACTTCGGCGGTTCAGGAATACTGTGTGTTGCATAAGTGTTACGTGGGGTTTTGGTTCAGGGACAGACCTCAAGCTCTTGAGACTGCCTGGAGGGAAGCTGTGCGTCCTGGGGGAGATAATTTATCTGGAGCCTCTCTGCAGCGGTATTTAGTGGGTACTGCAGAGAACTGGGAGCCATTGATGGGTTTTGTGACCTGGCTGATTCACCTTGCTTCCTCTAGACCTTAATTTCCCTCCCCAGACTTCCTATTGCTGGTTTATGCAGGGTGATCCCTCACGGATCCCTGGCTCTTTATTTAGTGAGTACCTGTACAGCACCTGAAAAGATGGGATTTTGATCTGTTTTAAGGCCTCCAAGATCTACCCTCTTTCCCATACCAATTAAATCCTCTGAAATAAATTCTACTCTATTATGCAAGGCAATCTACATCCATCTCTTTATCTTCCCTTCATGTTGAGCAGCAGGAGTAAAGAAAAACAGAGAGAAAACAAATAAGCCCTGCCAGAGCCAAATGGGCTTCATATGGAGTTAATTCTTGTTTTGTTGTTGCACACACTGCAGTGATTTCTGCCCTCCTTTAATTCATCTCCCTCTCAGCCAGCACAGGCTTGCACAGATGCAGCTGAAAGTGGAACAAGGCCCATGGTCCATAAACACTTCACCCAAGATTAAAAGTACTCCATAAAAGCAGACTATGTTGTTGTCAGCTGTTTCCAGATGAGGGAAAAATGGATTATCCTTCAACTTGGTCAAGAAAAATATCATGTTGCGTAGCCAGATGCTGGAAATCTGGTTTGGAACAAACCAAAACTGGTTTGAGATACAAAGAAAAGTATGTTATCTTGTTATCTCTGGTAGCAAATTGGGTTCAGATGCTACAGTGCCTGACACAATTTATTCACGATTTCTTCTCTTTTTTTGCCATGTAGCATCGAGGATTTTATTAGCTAATTCCTTGTTTGGTCTTCGACTGTTCTAAAAATTGGAAACAAGGAGTTTTCCTCCCATTCCCAGTCTGCTGCCAAGGCAGAGCAGTTCATTGTCTTAGTGAAGAGCTGGTCTTACCTGCAGGTGACAAATACCCAGCAAAGAGCAGTGGGTAAAAAGTCAAGGGAAAAGTGTTGTTTTCTTGTGATGCTGAAGCAGCCTTGGTCAAGGGGGCTGGGGAAGGGTCTGGAGCCCCAGGAGCAGCTGAGGGAGCTGGGAAAGGGGCTCAGGCTGGAGAAAAGGAGGCTCAGGGGGGCCCTTGTGGCTCTGCACAAGTCCCTGACAGGAGGGGGCAGCCGGGGGGGTCGGGCTCTGCTGCCAGGGAACAGGGACAGGAGGAGAGGGAATGGCCTCAAGCTGGGCCAGGGGAGAGTCAGGTTGGACATGAAGAAAAATTTCTCCATGGAAAGGGCTGTCCAGCCCTGGCACAGCTGCCCAGGGCAGGGGTGGAGTCCCCATCCCCAGGCAGGATTTAAAAGTTTGGTGGATTGGGTCAGTGGTGGCCTGGGCAGTGCTGGGGGAATGGCTGGACTCGATGATCTCAGAGGGCTTTTTCATCCTAAACAATTCTGTGTGTCCGTAACCAAACCGCTGGGGAACTCTCTTGTGTTAAAAAGCAGAGTGAGGGTTTGGTGCTATTAACCATGGAACTCCCTGTTGCCATACAGGAGATGTTTGCAAAAGAAACTCTGCGGATGCCTTGGAGAGATGATGGTTTTGGTAAAGACAATATGTCAAGGTAAGACTCTCGGTTTGGGAAGTTCTCTTTGTACTATGTGGAAATTGCTAAAGCTTTTGGATCTGTTCCAAACACACATAGATAAGATTTTAAGTGGGGTGCAGTTTGGGTGAGATGGAGAAGTCTCAGTTAAATTCCTAAAAGCTGACTATTATATCCTCTGTGTTTAAGTTTGATCTAATTGATGCTTAAAATTTCATCTTAAGGATTTAAGTTGAATCTAAAATTTTGCTCTTGTAGGAGGTGGAGAGTTGACTGTGATTGTTGGGCTTTTGTCAGGGTTATTTTTTGTGTTTTCTTTTTTTTTTTTTTTAAAGAGATAAAAACCTCGACATAGAAACTGCGGAGGGGTTATCAGGTTAACTGGGGTTTTTTTGCTACTGGCTGTATCAATATGTAGATGGATACTTCAGCTCCACAGCCCACACTCCGCAGGATGCTGATAATTTAGACAAGGTCTATGTGCGGACCTTCCTCTTTCTACCATGCCAGGGCTGATAGCAGCCACACATTCCAAAACGCACCCCATGCTGTGCTTCTCTCACTTTTTGTCCCATATGCTGAGAGCCCTGGGGCAGGACCCTCGTGGTGCATGACAAACACATTGAGGGAGGCACGCCCCACCTTGTGAGACACTTGGAAGTCAAAACACCTATTTAACAACCTGAAATCACTGATTTTCACACCAAAGGCAGGGCCAACAGTGGTTTGAGATCTGCTTCAGTGTTCAGCTTTTCCAGGAGGTGCAAGAAGGTGATCACTGAAGGGTTGATACAGTCGCAGCCGTGTGTAGCAGGTGAACATAGGCTGGAGAAGAGGATTTATCTGCAGATCTGGAAATCTGGAGTGCTCCAAGACAGAAATTCCTGCATATGTAGAAACCCCTGTGCAAAACCTGTGTTTCTTGTCTCTTGAGAAGGGAAAGAATCAACCACAAAGTCCATAAAACGCTGAGTTTCTAGCAGGAGCCCTTGCAAACATGCTGGAGAACTGGTCTGGGGGCTTGGGTTTAGGTATGGCATGCTCTTCTCTGCTGTCCTCCACAAGGCCTTTGTGCAGGGACTGTTGTCACCTTAGACTTGTTTTCTGAGTGTTTTGAAGAATAAGGGACACAATACCAGCAAATGATGAATACAAAGGGGAGGTCATCAAGGGATAGGCAGGGGGGACACATCCTCTGCATGGCTGGGTGTGTCCCCTGAACAGTCCAGAAGAGCCCAGTCTGATCCCTTCTTCCTTGGACACATGAAAGCCTTAGAAGTACTTCAGGGCCCTGAACTGCACCAATATAGACGAGACCCACTGGTATTGTCACAGGCAGAGAAAAGCACTTTATCTGTGGTTCCACTGCACAAGCTCTTCTTTTAGAGTTTCTTCTTTTGTTTCTTTGTCCTCTCTGAACTTTTAATGTGATTAGGAAGTGGCTGAGCTGGAAATTTCCTTGCTTATTTCTCAATGCTGCTGGTGCTCCGAGGACAGTTCAGGAACGCCAGTGGTCTGTGGAGAGTTGCTCTGTCCCTAGTCAGTCTGTCACTTAGTTTTGGCTTCCCTTTGCAATCTGACAGCAAATGGCCCCTCCACTTTGATGCTCCCTAGCCTGAGCACCACCAGGCTGCCGGAGCTTGGGAAACACATCCCTGGGCTGTTGCCCAAGAAGTCTGGTCATGGATGAGTGGAGCGAGTTGGTTGTACTCCAGTGACTGGTGGGAGGCTGCCCTCCAGCTTTACAGGACTAATGAGGGGCATCAGCAGCTTTCTGGTGTGCTCCCCTGAGAGTGCAAGGAACACACTGGGGACAGGATTGTGCCCATAAACAGGGAATTTAAAGCTAGCCCTTGGTGACCCAGCATCAGGGACTGTTTATTCTGCAGATTCCAGCGAGGTGGGAGCTCCGATAATATTCTCCTACTGTTGAAAAAGGTTGCCAAAATAAGCATGCCCCTTTCTTCACCCTTGGTCAATGCTGGTCCTCGACGTTTTGCTTGGAGTTGAAGGTCTGTGTCTGCTTTTCTTCTTATTCTAACCTGTGCTTGCACTCAGCTGTGTGCAGGATTGCCACATGGGTGGCTGGGATCAATCTTGGCACATGGTAAGACATCCCTTGGGAGCCCTGCAACTGTCCTGAGTTTGCTGTGCATCTACAGTAGAATTGTCTCAGACTCATCAGCCTTTCACTTGAAAGACAAACCACAAGATCAAGATGGAGCCAGCATAAATGTTTGTCTTTAAATACATTTCACCCTTGAAAACCACCTTCAGCCAGGCTGGGCAGCTGCTAACCTCCTTTCCCACCTCTCACACATCAGCAAGCAGCTCATGTCCAAACCTGGAGCAGTTTCACCTGTACTTATGGACAGCAGGTGCAGTGAGCACAATGAGTAATGGGGATGCTCTCGAGGGATTTCTGGCCACAGGACCTGGGTAGGCTTCAAGCATCCTGCAGGAACAGACACCAGCAATCTCATTATTTGCTTCCAACAGATTCCAAGGGGTTTAGAGCGCACTTGGTCTGTCCATGCCAGTCTGTGACCTTTGGATTGTCCTTGGGTATCAGTGTTGATGACCAACCTTGGATCTACTTTCCAGTTCTGAGCTATAACCAGCGACTCTTCTTTGTGGTCAGCCAACAAGTAAAAATAATACAACTGTGGTTGCTTCAGCACCATCTCCAGAGACCCTGGAGAGGCAACAGGAGTCCAGTGGCCAGGAGGGGAATGCCTGGTGTGCATTTTGCAATAGGTCAGCTCTCACTGCAATGGGTGCAGAGATCGTCTGCAGTTTAACAAGCACTGGGAGTTTTTTGTTGGCTGCCGTGCCTTTCCCCAGAACTTTCTGCTGTGGAGCAGTGCATCAGTTCACAAAATTCAAGGTAACATCTCCTAAAATCTGCAGTCTTGTGGGCCCCAACTGCTCCATCTTAACACATGTATATTGGAGGACTACAGTAGAGCTGGAGAGGGACTTTGGACATGGGTCTGAATGGATGGGACAAAGAGGAAAGGATTCCCCCTGCCAGAGGTCAGGGTTAGATGGGATACTGGGAAGGAATTCCTGTCTGTGAGGGTGGGGAGGCCCTGGCACAGGGTGCCCAGAGCAGCTGTGGCTGCCCCTGGATCCCTGGCAGTGTCCAAGGCCAGGTTGGACAGGGCTTGGAGCGACCTGGGACAGTGGGAGGTGTCCCCGCCCATGGAAGGGGATAGAATGAGATAATTTATAAGGTCCCTTCCAACCCAGGCCATTCTGGGATTCTATGATATTTTTCTCCCGAAAGGCAAGATTAAAAACTACATCAGTACATGCCCAAACCTGGACTTGGTCCTTTGCTTTGTCTCTTGAATCCAGCAAGGCAGGCTGGATAGGCTGGCACAAACAGCCCCCTGGCCATTGGAGCAGCAAAATGCCACCAAAAATGCATAAGGAGGTAACTCAGTTGGATTACAAAAACAAACTTTGCTTCTTTTTAAAATAATACCTTTTTTTTTTTTTAATGGGAGTTAAAAGCTGATACAGCAAAACTGGGAGAAAACAACACAGCAGGAATTTATAAAAAAACAGCTTTTGTTTGTCAGCCAGAGTAGAACAATGTGCCTCTTTGTCTGCAGCACGGATTATGCAGGAATAAAATAATAAATAAAAGGGCTGCTGAATGGGGCTGACATCGTGTGCCTTCCGAAGGACACTGAATTACTAAGAGGAATAAATCATCCTTGGTTTACAAACAAACAGGCTTGCTGGTGTGCCCATCTCCCAAGGGGTAAATCAGCCCCAGCTCGCCCCTGGCAGTGAGCCCCTGTTCCATCCCTCTGGCCAGGTCTGGAGCTGGTGTAAAGCAGGTGCTGCAGGTGGCATCATCCTAGCTTTAAAGAAAAATCAGATTGACGGAGTGATCAGAGACCAGAGCTCTGCTGCTGTACAACCACTGCAGATACCCACTGAGCTGGGGGAGGACGCAGCTTCCCAAACTGACCACAGATTTAGGTAAGGGCTCGATATGATCATAAGGTGACCAGCTGATGGTGGCTCAGAAGCACACGGGATGTACCTTGGGAAGGTATCCTGCTGATATGACAGCCGAGCACAGGAACCAGCACTGCAATCCCAGCTTAACTCAGCACCCTCCCAGGAAAGGTTGATAGTGCCATGAGTAGTAGCTGCTTCTTTGGGATGCTCAAGCCAGGATCCATAAAGATATCAAGGAGAGAGCCCTGTAAATTCCTCTGAGGTTTGGAATGTGTTGTTTGGCTCCTACAGCATCTTCCAGCAAAGGGAGGGCTGATCCTTGGCAAACAGCCTGGACCTCTGGTGGCCTCCACTGTGGCTGGGTGCATCATGCCTGCTGCTGTTATCACAATTCCTGGTGGGAAATTCCACACTGCCTGGAGGGCTTTTTTGCTCTGTGTTCAGCAGGTGACCACGGTGGGCCAGCAGCAGCATGACCCAGCCAAGAGACACATCAGTGCATGTGTGTCCTCTGCCCACCTGTGCCTTACACCTCTCTCTGGAAGCTCAGCAGAGAGGGTTTCCTTTATGAGATACAGGTGAGGGGGGGCTGACAGATGTGTTTCTCCTCCTCTGAGAGGTCCTAGGAGAGGATGCAGGTGGAGACTGAGCTCTGAATGCCTCTGCACAGGGGCTGCATCTCTTCCAGCATCCCCAGAACACAAAGATTAAAGGCAGGGAGCAGATGGTGGCCTGGCTGGAACAGGTTCTCCTCTATCCCTGTTTACCAACAAACCATATAAAATCATTTTCCTGATCTCAGCTGCTTTGATGCATGGCCCTGGAGCTGCAGGGACACAGGGAGACAGTCAGCTTGCTAAGGCAATGTCCTTGCTCATCTTACCTGGGTGTTACAGGGGCTGTGAGCTCCTGGGTTTCCTGCTCCTGGGCAGGAGAAACTCATCCTCAGGTATTTCAAAGCTTGCCCTGGATGTTCTTCTGTACCTGTCCACTGTCCAGCTGAGGACAGGGAGAGTGCTCAGAGAATTCCAGGAGTTACATCCGAGGAGGTTGCACACGTGGGGAAAAAAGACAAGCAGGAATTCAGGATTTGGAAACAGCTGGGATGTGGGTTGCCCTTGGTCAAGCTCTGTGCTGTGAGATTGCTTCTCAGCAATTGTGGTGGTGGAGGGACCACCCAGCCCATCCAATGCCACCCCCTGCCATGGGCAGGGACACCTTCCACTGTCCCAGATTGCTCCCAAGCACCCTCCAACCTGGCCTTGGACACTCCCAGGGATCCAGGGGCAGCCACAGCTGCTCTGGGCACCCTGTGCCAGGGCCTGCCCACCCTCACAGACAGGAATTCCTTCCCAATATCCCATCCAGCCCTGCCCTCTGGCACTGGGAAGCCATTCCCTGGGTCCTGTCCCTCCAGGCCTTGTCCCCAGTCCCTCTGCAGCTCTCCTGGAGCCCCTTCAGGCCCTGCCAGGGGCTCTGAGCTCTCCCTGGAGCCTTCTCTTGTGCAGCTGAGCACCCCCAGCTGTCCCAGGCTGGCTGCAGAGCAGAGGGGCTCCAGCCCTGGGAGCAGCTCCGTGGCCTCCTCTGGGCTGGCTCCAGCAGCTCCAGGTCCTTGTGCTGCTGGAGCCCAGGGCTGGGGCAGCTCTGCACCACCTCTGGTGGAGCTCCTCTCCACCTGAGAGGAGTAGCTCATATTTGGGTACAGATATTGATCCTCTGGAGGACAGCCATGGGCTCACTGATTCTCTAAATTAGGCAGCAGCAGACAGGGCTGATTCTTCTAAGACTTGGAAGTCAAAGGAATGAGGAACATGGATATGAATCTACCGGGGAGAAGGAGTGGACCGTGAATGGGAGCCAAACCAAGGATGCAAATGGAAAAACATGGGTGCAGGTTTTCTTTCACAGATAATGGTTATGCGGAATTATCTGAAAAATCTGTCTTCTAAATGGTTTCTGGACGCTAATGATGAAGAGCAGAGCTTGGCTTTGGCTCCAGTGATCTGTAGAGGGTATGATTTGAATTAAAACAGTCTTCATTAAAATGTTTGGGGTTTCCTTAACATACAATTTTAGTGTAAGTGTAAGAGTGGAAAATTTTTTTCTGGTTGCCTTTCCAGTTATTTCCAGTATTAGTGATTATTATCTTAAGGAAATAGTTGCTATTTAAATATCATAAAACTATTTGATTTCGTCCTTGCTTCCCCCCACTACATAATCACTTGTAATAGAGCTAGAAGAAAAGAAAACACTGGTGGGTTATGTTTTTTAGTCTTCCCCTTTCTTCATTTTTTCCTTGATCATTTGGCAGTATTTCACTTAATCATATTGGTTGCTTTGCCCATCTAGCTGTCAGGTTTTCTCCACTTATTTCTCATGGCCTTCCAGTTGGGAAGGGCAAACAGCTTTAAAGAGCACCATTACAGGGTAGCAAAAGTTAACTGAGGATCTTTGGATCAGACTGAAAAACGAGAGCCTCCTTTGGCTCATCCCTGTAAAGATGAACTGGATATAAAGTTCATCGTGTCCTGTTAAGTAGCTGTTGGCCAGAACACAGGATCGGTCTAGGTCAGGGCTTTGATGTTGTTGGAGCTGGCTTGGAGGCAGCGTGTGACTTGGACTCTAGACAGGAATTTAGGTCAATAACTGAGGATGATGAGCAGAAGCAACAGGACAAAAATGTGTACAGAGTTTTAATCTCTGTAAATTTACGCCTCTTATAACCAGCCTTGCACAGCGCAGACTGTGCTCCTCACCTGGGCGTTCTAGCTCAGCTTCCTTCCCCTTCCTGGACCAGCATCTCTCCATGGGTTAGAACCCACCAAATCTCTGCTGAGATTCAAGGAAAAAATCCTTCAGATTTCAAAGGAGCCCCAGCTGGAGCACTTGTGTGTGCCCTGAGCCGAGGTCCTGCTGGGCAGTGCCCCGCTGGGTGACCCCAAGCCTGGGTGACAGTGGCTGCTCCGTGCTGGCGAGACAAGGAGGAAGCTCTGCAGACACAACTCCCAGAAAAGCTGTCACGCCCCTGCTTCTGCAGCCTTGGCTTTGGTTACAGAAATCATCAAGGGAAACATGTGCAGCGTGTAAGTGTGCTGCTGCTCTCCTGGGGATGGATGCTCTACCGTGACAGCCTTTGAGTGTGTTACAGGATCATGGAATGGTTTGGGTGGGAAGGGACTGTAAAACTCACCCAGTGCCATGCCCTGCCATGGGCAGGGACACCTTCCACTGTCCCAGGCTGCTCCCAGCCCCCGTCCAGCCTGGCCTTGGACACTGCCAGGGATCCAGGGGCAGCCACAGCTGCTCTGGGCACCCTGTGCCAGGGCCTCCCCACCCTCACAGACAGGAATTCCTTCCCAATAGCCCATCCAGCCCTGCCCTCTGGCACTGGGAAGCCATTCCCTGTGTCCTGTCCCTCCAGGCCTTGTCCCCAGTCCCTCTGCAGCTCTCCTGGAGCCCCTTCAGGCCCTGCCAGGGGCTCTGAGCTCTCCCTGGAGCCTTCTCTTGTGCAGGTGAGCACCCCCAGCTGTCCCAGGCTGGCTGCAGGGCAGAGGGGCTCCAGCCCTGGGAGCATTCTCTCCCTTTAAATTTTCAATTTAATTTACCTTGATTTACCTTCACTTACCTTCATTAACCTCACGTGGATTAAACCATATTAGACCAGGCTGAACTAGTAGAAGAAAGCTCCTGTAAGTAAAATAAACTCTAGCAAAATAATTTTTTTTTTTTTGCATGAAAACTGTTCAGGAGAGAAGACCATGAACTGCTCCGGTTTGCGTGCTGAGCTGTTAACCAAGGTGAAGGCATCTGGGTTTTCTCTCTCTCACTGACTCATGGAGCGCTTTTAAGGCAAATCTGTTAATCTTGTCCTGCTATCGGTGGATTTTGTTGTGTTTGAATGGATTCTTTCTCCTCAGCAATAAAGACAAAATTAATAAACTATTTGTACAGAGAGCACCAAGGTTCTTGAATAACCTTAGTCATCTGCAAACCACTCAGATCCACCAATCTGAAATTTAGAGATAAATTTTAAGCTTTATTACCCAACTGATTTTGAGATCACTGGGTATTCCCTCCATTGCAATACGTGAATAAAACGTAGTCCAGCTTTTCCATGGAGTGTCTTTGATGAGCTCTTCAATGACAGCTCTGGCTGTTTCACAGAGATAGCAGAGCAAGGACCTTCTTCTCATTAACATCTCCAGGTTTTATGGCATGGGAGTACAATTGTTTCAGTACACTTGCCTAGCTCCAGCCAAGCTGGTGTGGCCTTTCTCTTCATAACTTTGTAGGATATGTCTGTTTTCAGCCAAAAACAAGATATGGAAATCCACATGGAAAGCAGGGGGGAAAAATAATCAACCATATTTGCGTTAATCTTTTGTCCAAGTCTCGTGTCATTTCTTACTTTGTCTGAGCTGGTTTACCTGTTTACAGAATGAGGAGAGGTGGAACAGCATGTCCTGGAAAGCCTTGTTCTATTGGTCCGTCTTCCTCATTTTTCAGTGTTATTACAAGTCAGCACAGAAGCAGAGGATTCTCAATGTTTGCACTTTGTGTCTTCATTATGTAGATTGCCGTAAATGTCCTGAAGCTTTGTGAAACACCTGCAAAACAACCTGGAACAGAAAGGACAGATACAGGAAAAAACCAATAGTCAAGCAATAAAAATTATCTGATTTTTAGTTTTACACTTGGGTCGGTTCTGGGTTGAGCTGCTTTACCCATCCCTCTGGGCAGTGTGAGGCCTCTGATGGCTTTGCATCAATTTGCAGAAGTTGCCAGACCCTTTGTGTTTGCTGCTGGGCTGGACGGGACTGCTGGGAAGGCAATGAGCTGTATAATTTATGTTGGAATGTCAGCATCAGAACAGGAGTAAAATTACAACTCGTTTGCACAGGCTGAGGAGATCTTGGGTTTCCCGGACAGTCGCAGCCATCTCTCGGTGGCACTGCTCTTGGGGACCACTGGAAAGCTTTACTGGCTTGAGTGAGGCTGGGTCACTGTTGCAGTTTGGGAAGCCAGCAAAAAACATGGTGTCCTTGTGCCTGAAAGGATGGGCTGGTCTTTTTCATCCCAAACAGACTTTTTGTGCCCAGACTTTTGTAGCTTGGAAGTTGGGTGAGATAGCTGGCACCAGCTGCCTTGGAGACCTCTGCTAATCCACCTCAGAGCACTGCCAAAGGGAGCTGTGACCCTGGGAAGTGAGGGAGCAGCACACTCCAAATGGACTTTGTGTGCAAATCACCTCCAAAGAGGGATGCTGGGACGTGCTTGACAGGCTGGGAGAGCCACTGCCAGTGCCTGAAGGGGCTCCAGGAGAGCTGCAGAGGGACTGGGGACAAGGCCTGGAGGGACAGGACCCAGGGAATGGCTTCCCAGTGCCAGAGGGCAGGGCTAGATGGGATATTGGGAAGGAATTCCTGTCTGTGAGGGTGGGCAGGCCCTGGCACAGGGTGCCCAGAGCAGCTGTGGCTGCCCCACAGTGTCCAAGGCCAGGCTGGATGGGACTTGGAGCACTCTGGGATAGTGGAAGGTGTCCCTAGAGATGCCTCCAGTGGCAGGGGGTTGGAATGAGAGGGAAATCAACGTCCCTTAACCCGAATCATTCTGGGATTCTGTGGTGCTCTGATTTTATGATTGTTGGTGAAACAGTGCTCAGTTGCTGCTGCTTGTGAGGCTGGGGCAGCCCTGGATGGGGGTTGAGGAGGGCTATAAAACCTTCCCCTTGCTGGTCCTATTGTTCCTCAGCAGCCTGACCTTTGGGGGGACCCAGCTCATGGGACTGAACGGGGTGGCTATGAAAAAGTGACCCCAAGAAAACCTGGGGGAAGGGGAGGGATGCCAGGCAGCTGGGGAGACAGTGATCCAGCCTCAGCCCTGCCTGGCACAGATTTGGGATGTGTCTGCTCTGCCAGGCCTCAATTCCTCAGAGACTTTAAAAAATCCTAAATTCACTGGAAACTTAAAAAAAAAAATACCCTTCTCTCTTTGTTTCCTCATTTGTCTAATGCACAACCAAACTCCCAGCTAGGGGAGCTGGCAGGGATGCATCTTGATGTGCCAGCAGGTGTGATTCCTCAAGACACGGAGTGATGCATTTGGGAGCCAGCATTTGCTGTGTGAGGGGCCAGATGCCTGAAGAGGATGCCCACGGATGTGAAAGAGCTGCAGCTTGTTTGTCCTCTCTTGTGAGCTTGTATCCTTCCCCCTTTTCCTTTAGAGGCCAGCTCCCGCTTGTCCTTGCAGGAGGCTCACCCTGCAAGAGGCACCAGCCCTTGTGCTGCAGCTGTGTCCATGGGGCAGCAGCCAAGAAATGAGTTCCAGATATCTGGAATGACTTCTGGTGTTAGTTCCCCCACACACGCTTTGCACAGGGTGGAAGGGAGCCCGCAGGAACACATCAGAAAACAGCTCCAGCTCTGGGGTGCGGAATAATCGGGGGGCCCACAAGCACCAAATATCTCTCTGCCAAATCCACCAAGACAAGTTTTCCTTGCAGACAGGCATTGCTAAACTTTCCATAGGGAAAGGTTAACTAAGTAATTTCATGCAAATCTTCCTCAGCTTCTTCAGCTCAGAGGTATTTACTCTGTTTGCAAAGTCCTTCTGCTGCTGCTGGATTTGTGCCATCAGTTTGTGTCAGGCGCAGGCAGAGCACAATAAGAGGCTTCCCTTTAAATTCGATGGTGTGGCTGCTGGGAAAAGCTGGGAAAACTCAGTGATTAGATTTCAGTAAGTTTTCTTAGAAGTGTTCACCAACGGGTTTGTTAGTGAAGTCAGGCAAAGGTGAAGCATTTCAGGCAAAATATAAGTGACATTTAATGAAGGAAAAAAGCATTAATGGAAGAAATCAAAGGAGGAGAGGGCATTTGTCTAAACTTGTCCTGACTAGTCTGGCACAGCAGCAATGGTCTTTGCAGAGTCCCCTGTGCTCACTGCAATAACCATAGAAAGTAACACAAAATCCTACTTTTCTCCAGCCAAAAGCAGTAGTGGTATTGCCATGTCTGAAAGAAAACAGCACAGGAAGGAAAGGTTAATGATTTTGGTAGAGTTCCCTGTTAAATGTGGCTTATGGTCATTGTGGGGATGGCGCAGCCAGAGCATCCATCTACTGCAAACCAGAGAATGATTTTGATTCTCTGATATTCACTCTGCTGAAAAAAAGATGACCCCCTGGTACTGCTGAAATCATGTCCTCAGTGCTGAGCTGAAGCTGAAAGCAAACCTGTAACCACAGGAGGGTTTGGGTTGGGAGGGACCTTAAAGCCCATCCAGTTCCACCCCCTGCCACAGGCAGGGACACCTTCCACTGTCCCAGGCTGCTCCAAGCCCCGTCCAGCCTGGCCTTGGACACTGCCAGGGATCCAGGGGCAGCCACAGCTGCTCTGGGCACCCTGTGCCAGGGCCTCCCCACCCTCACAGACAGGAATTCCTTCCCAATATCCCATCCAGCCCTGCCCTCTGGCACTGGGAAGCCATTCCCTGGGTCCTGTCTCTCCAGGCCTTGTCCCCAGTCCCTCTGCAGCTCTCCTGGAGCCCCTTCAGGCACTGCCAGGGGCTCTGAGCTCTCCCTGGAGCCTTCTCTTGTGCAGCTGAGCACCCCCAGCTGTCCCAGGCTGGCTGCAGGGCAGAGGGGCTCCAGCCCTGGGAGCAGCTCCGTGTCCCCCCTCTCCTAATGTTTTATGAGGGGCATCTCTGCAGAGCAGGTGTAGATACAGAGTGACTTTGCCCCATTCCTGACAGCCCTCGATGGTGGGTGCGTGGAGAGAACAGCCTGACCTTGGCAACACAGCGGAGTTGGGAAGGAAGGAGAGTGCTGTACCTGGCTGCAGGTACCAGGGACCTCCAGAAAGGAACAAGGGGGTCATAGACAGCTGTTCTGGCAAGGAATGTCAGAGCTTTTGGTAGCCACTACTCCCTGACAGGAGGGGGCAGCCAGGGGGGTCAGGCTGTGCTCCCAGGGAACAGGGACAGGATGAGAGGAAATGGCCTCAGGTTGTGCCAGGGGAGGGTCAGGTTGGAAATTAGAGAAGATTTCTTCATGGGAAGGGTTGTCCAGCCCTGGAACAGCTGCCCAGGGCGGTGGTAGAGTCCCCATGCCTGGAGCTGTGTGGATGTGGCACTTGGGGACATGGGTCAGTGGTGGCCTTGGCAGTGCTGCGGGCAGGGTTGGACTTGATGTTCTTGGAGAGTCTTTCCAACCTAAATGATTCTGTGATCAGTAACAAGACTTCAATTGATTTTTACAAAGCCCTTTATTTTTTATCTCAAGGCTTATAAAAACTGTTACTCGAAACCAAAATGTTTAAAACTTTACATATATACAATATGAGAAATAAATTACGTTTTAAGTCATACAAAAACCATAATATACAAATAGGGCTTTGAAACTTCTCTAAGTATGGCATGGCAACAAGTCACAGATACTTACCAAAGGCTTCAGTTATCGAAGACTTTGCATAAAACCATGAAAGAAAATATCCCCAAATGTGCTTGCTTTGGTTGGATTGAAGCTCTACAAAAACTGAAGAGATTTGCAGGCCTCAGAAAGACTTGCTAGGACTTCAGAACTCAGTGCACCACCTGGCAACACCATTTTTGAGATTGCCTTTCTGCATGCCAAAAGCTCGAGGGTTGTTTTACCAATTCTCTTTCCAAAAATAAAGAAAAAGGGGGAAAAAAAAAAAAGGAAGAAAAAAGCAAGCAACCAAAACAAAACCTAGTTCACCACCTGACAAGGTCCACTCTGTTGTAGCAAACAGGACAGCTGTACAGTCTGTCCAACGCAAAGCAAGGCCAGGATCACCTGGGACCAGGGAATCCATCCGGGGTGTTGCGACAATGAGGGCAGGACGTTTGGCACTTTACTCATAAATAAGGTCTTAATTATGCATTGGTACTACAACAGCTTCTGAGCAGAGGGGAACGCGTTCTCAGCAGCTAAAAGGAGTGGTGCAAAGCTCTCCTGAGGCAGCACGGTGCATCACCTTCCTCCATCCCTGTGGTCAGTACAAGGGCAGCTGCTCTTTGCCCCTTTGAAAGGGATCCACACGTGGGACCACGCGGACGCACTGTGGACACTGACCAGGCAGTGAGGAGCAGCTGCTACCACCACCACCACCACCACCACCTGCACCGTGTCCTGCCCCAGGAACAGGGAGGACGGAGCACTGCCTTCTTATCAGGCCACATGTCAGGTAAATAGACATTTCAGTATCAGAACAGACTATTTTTAAGGCAAGCAAAGGACAACTTGAAGTTAAGTGGCATTGTGCTTATCCCCAGCCCTTCCCTGGACAACCCCACACAGCTGACCTGTGCTGGTCTCACCTTCCCACAGCCCACAGTGCTACAGGACCATGGTAACTCCTACCCTAGGTGCTAATTTGTTCTTGGCAGCTCTGTCACCCATGGTCTGATGGGCAGTTAGCGTGGTTATTTGTCTTCTCAACTCCACTGGCAGGCAGACCAGAAGATCATAGCTGAGGTCTCAGTCTGTGAAGATCTCATCCATAGTCCTGGTTAACGGGAGCAGGGAAGGGAAAATGCAGCGTGTAGCAGGTCAAGGTAAGGTTAAATGCACAAACCAGGCTCCTTGGGAAAGGGAAAATGGAGTTCTAGTTATTCTAGGTCTAGGACCACAGTTCATCAATTGCTCCTCAGTTTCTTGCATCCAGTCCAAGACGTTTTGTCCTTAAGAGCTAGTTTCTTTAAGTGCTACCAAGCCAGGTTTTCCCCAGAGCATCTTGCCACCTGCATGGTCTTCATGCGTCTAGGTTGCTTGGTTGTGAGTATTTAGGGGAGCCTTCAGAGAAGGTTTGAGACAGATCTGGGGAAAACAGAGAGCAAAAAAGATACCTAGTGAAATGCAGAAGTTAAGAGGAGTCATGAAGAATTTCTAAGAACTTCTGGGGTGCCAAGAACAGGTTTGGACAGAACAGGTTGGTGTTTTATTCTGTCAAAATAATATTCTGCCCAGTAGCTATTCAGTGAGAGCCTGCAGCAGACATTATGCAGGCTGCAAGCAGAAATAACAGGGCTTGAGCTAGACCCTGCCTGTGCAGCTCCATTTGGGATGGACAGATGTTTGCAGGCTCAGTCTCCAAGGAGGGAACTGTAATATTGCACTGACTTGGCAGAAACAGAGAGCTGAACAGCAAGTAATCACTCATGATTTCTGGGAGGAAGGATCATTTCCTAGAAAAAATGGTGTGCTGGAGCTGAGCTCAGCTCCTCTGCCTCGTGCACAAGCTGCACTGCATGAGCAAGCAGGAAGGGCACATCTGCCAGCAATTCTGTTTTATGGGGGTTACCAAGTAGCATATCAAAACAGCCTTTTATTGTACCTGCAGGACTGTTTACTCAATCTTTCGAGACTTGTGGCAGAGCAACAAGTTTTTGCACAGGGGTTTCATTCACAGAATTGTTTGCTACTGTGCATAGCACAGCTTGCTGGTTTCTGCCAAACCTGGAATGGGACCAGCTCGCATTTCTGAGCTGAGCTCTGCTTCCCAGGAGGGCTGTGCAAGGCTCACCTTCCACGGGGCTCTGCTAGCCCTAACAAGCACTTTGTCCTCTGGAATAGAAGTGACAAAGCTCCAAGTCTACAAGCTGAAATTTAAGAGAGGGTAAAAGGCTGGGCTGAATCCAGAGGAAAGTATCATTTAGTCAAATGAACAGGGATTCATTCAAAACATGACCAGAGGCATCTGAGGCAATCAAGTTGTCGCTGCAGGTACCAGACTTTCTGGAAGTCGTGCTCTGAGGATAGTTCTAGGTGTCTGGGAAGTCCCCCAGAGGTTAAGCAAGGCTGAGATGCTTTGGCAGTGGCAGATGCTTTGGCAGTGGCAGTGCACTCTCCTGAACCAGAGGAGATCCGCAGGCCTGGAGATGAAGCTGTAGGAGTCAAGGCTGTAACACCTCGGCAAGTCCTCACCTGTGTCTTGCTCAAGCAGTTGAGTTCAAACTTTAACCAAGAGATTTCTTGGCAGCTCAGGGTCTTCTACCAGACTGAAATGATCTTTGAGGCAATGCCCTGCCCTCCTCCCCACTTCCCCCTGCTTTACAGGGCAGTTAGTAGATGCCTCTTACTTACCTTTCCACCCTTGCACAGATTTGGGCCATTGGTGGCACCTCAATTTAGCACCTACCACAATCAGGACCAAGGACTGTGCTACACCCATTTGGCAGTGAACGTGTAAAGGTATAAGGTGACAATCCAAGGTCAGAAGGGAGAATAATATCACCTACTTAGCAATAGATATGGCATACATGAAAATTAAGTCTGATAGCTGTGAATCTTAGGCTAAAATTCCTTATCTTTTATGAAAGAAAAGAGGTTTCAGGAGTCTAAAAAAAAAAAAAAGAGAAGGTTTCACTCATCCCCACCAAGCCACATGCATCAGACAGAATTTCTCTTGACTGATTTCCGTACCTTTTCTGCCATTCCTCTGTGCATTTCACAAACCAGAGTTCTTTGCCAGGAGATATTCTGGTTAGCTGGGAGTCCTCCACACAGAAAGCAAACCTAGGAGGAGGAGGAATCAGAAGTCAAGGCGCCTGCTGTCTCCGTGATTAACAATTAACAAGTAATACAGATTGCAGTTTATTCTAGGACACGTTTGATTAGACATCCATCCCATAGAGCATCTGGATACACCATCAACCCTAATTCAGTGTTTTAACTGGGGATCTTTGCTTCTACTACCCCTATGTTATCTAGAAGCCAGGATCCAGAATACCTTACAGACGACAGGTGATGCTTATTGAAAGCTCTGAGAAATGTCGGAAATCGTCAGTGTCAACTGCTGCTCTTTGACAGATCTGGGTTACCTTCAGAACAACATTAACAAAAGGTGTGGGAGTGCAGTGCTGCGTGCTCGGCAGTTTTAATACTTTTTGGATCTTCAGGTAACCTCCCATTTGCAGAGAATCGTGGAATCAGAGAATGATTTGGGTGGGATGGGATCTTAAAAATCACCCCTGCCAAAGTAGAGAATCTTCCACTAGAATTCTATAGTCAATTCTATGATCCAGGGATACGGGCTGGGTTTGGAAAGGCTCTTAAAAATCACCTAGTTCCAACCCCCCAGGCAGATCCCAGAAGGAGCAATGCAGTGCTTGAGGGGCTGGTGTCACCGTGTCACTGGTTGCAGTTTTAGGTCCTGCTGATTGTGCCAAATCAGCACATTAAGCCTGTGAATAATAGCCATGACCATCCATGATTCATGGTGCTCAGTGGTTTAATGCTTCAGGTACGATCTAAACCACCTTGAAGCAGGTTAATTTAGTCCCCAGGGGATGCCACAGTATCAAAAAAAAAGCAAAAGAACACCCCAGATCTGCTCTGTGGTGAGCAGTTTTGCTTAAAGCCTGTTTGCAGCCTTGTGCTGGACAGTAACCTGCCCTCCTACACCACGAGGGAGCATTAGCTGGTGACACCAAAAATGAAAGGCAGCTTAGGATACCAACTACATTCAAAACACCAGCTTTTTTTCCTCGGTTCTGGGTTGAAGTTTCAGGCCAGTTCACACGCAGCCTAGCACAATTATTACCTCTGCTGTGTTTCCCCGGATTTCACACGTATTCGTCTGATGTGGAGCTCCTGGGAGGAATTCACGGGCCTGTACCAGTAGCTCCTCAGCTCTTTCCACAGATCATACCACGACTGAGATGTCCCCTCCCAGGTGAGCTTTATTTTCAGAAGTTCACCCATGTCCTCCTCAGTATAGACCAGGAAGGTGTTCGTAGCGTTTAGGCCAATTAGATCAAGCCTGAAAGAGAGGCAGAGACTCGGCATTTTTTCCTTATGGAAGCATGCCATGTGCTCCTTTGTTCTGTGCCAGAAGTTTAACAGAGCCCTTGCAGCTTATCAAGTGCTGCACGTTCAACTGTCACCAGTTAATTACTGATTACACTGACGTGAGCTCAGATAGTTGGTTCCACACAACGCGTCGTGTACTTAGCTTGGCCACCCTTCCATAGCTTAAAGGTGGGTTTCATGCCTGGCCTGTCTTTTGGGAGAGGCTAAAGAAGGTCAGCAGTGCCTCCAGAGATATTTCATACTATGTCCAAATGGTGGAAGGGAAAAGCAAAACAAAGCAAACAAACAGAAAAACAAAAACCAAAAAAAAAACCCACAAAAAAAAGCAATGAGCCATAATATGGAGAGGACTGGGCATGTTAAAATGTTCTAAATTCATCCAGTAATAAATTATAAAATTATATATAAATTAGGCTAGTGAAAGGCTTTTTTGAAAGGTGATGAAGTGAGGATGCTAGGCTGGGATGCAATGCCAGTGTTAGCAGAGGAAAAAGAATGCTGCCATCCTGTGTAGCCCCTGTGGCCTTCTTACTTAGGTAAAACACAAAAGGCAGATTACTTACATTTCTAAAGAGAGAGGCTCAGAGTCTCCACTGGTGCCGTGGAGGGTGACAGAGAAGGTGGGATCAACCTCTCCCAAGCCCTTATAGCTGAAGACGTGCATTTTCATCTGGTAGTGGTAGACTGGAGAGAAAGGGGAGAGCAGAGGTGGAACCAACTGTGCTGAAAGAGACGTTGCTCAGTGCTGCTCTGTGTGAAACAGTGTTGGCTAGCAAAGACCAGTCCCTTCCTTTAGTGAGACAGCACTGAGCGCTTTTTCCTGCCCTTACTGATTACAAATTTGAGTTTTACACAACAGCAGCAGCAGGTCCACTCTGGGGGAGGCTCCCCAGACCTTACACTGCTCTGAGGCTGAGTTTTGCAAGCACAGCGGGTGAACTGCAGTCCCGCTCAAAAGGCAGGGCGTTCCTGTGGGCTGATTCCACAGGGAGGAAGGAGCACAGAAATGCCACAGGACAGCAGTGCAGCCGGGGGCCAGCGGAACACCGACACCTGGAGCTGCACGGCTTTGGGGCGATGCTGCTCCTCCGCCTCTGCATCCTTCCCAACACCAACCCTGGGAGGCTGCTCCCACAGGGAGGCCATGCTCCTCAGGGAGGAGAAGCGTACCTTTGAAAGGCATGTCAGCCCTGGTTTTCAGGTACATCTTGCTGTTCCTCTTGTGCCGGATCCTGCGGGCGTTGTAGCCGATGCCGTTGCAGCGGTTCTTGCGGCAGCTCAGGCAGATGCCCTTCTTGAAGCGACTGGAATCGGTGCACTGGAACGCGAAGCTCTGCTTGTCCTGGTTCACCAGAGAGTCCACGAAGAGGTGCACAGACCGCTCGTGCTCACACTTAACAACTTCACCAATTGCTAGAGAGGCAGAGTTGCAAGGGATACTCTTGGTTTAAGCGCTTGTCACCCCAGCAGCCCGTAAGATAAAGGGAGCTATGCCTTTCTGCAGCCCAGCATGAGCTGAGCGTGGCCAAACTTCAACAGTTCTCAGCAGCAGTTCAGGAGGTTAGTGGGAGACGCTCACTTAGTCCCTAGCAAGAAGAGCTTTAGGAGGATCCTAGTCCCAGCGTAAGAAGACCACAGATTATGATCAGGTGTTGGAGTGAGAAAGTGCTTCAGAATTAAAAGCAGGTATAGTTTCTAGCAGCTATCTCCAGTAGTATAGACAGTTTAGAAGGAAATAATTGTTTTCTTTGCTTTTATGAAAAAGATCATCCCCCAGCATCAACCCAAGTCTGTTTGTGAGAAGTCTACACTGACCAGAGGCAAAAGGTAAAGAGAACTTACTCCCATAGGCAATGGCTCCCAAGACATCACTTAGGCCACAGCCAGGCTGGAAGTCTCCCCCATTGGGATAGATGTCAAGGTGGCCCACAGGCATCTGGATCCCAATGCTAACACCCAGTGTTTCCCTGGTGTAGGTGTGAAGGACATCCACAAAGTTGGCATCATCAGGGGAGAGGCGCCTGCTGGGGTCCACTCCTTCAAACATGGGGCCAGCGGGATCCAAGCCTGGAGCCAGAGACAGAACACAAGGGGCCAGGTAAGAAACTGGGCTATTTCATACAGAATACAGCCAGAAGCCTGCTGCTGGCAGGTCTCCTCACCAGCTGATACACAGACAGTCCCAGCCTCATTGCTGGTACTATCCCCCAAGATGTGTTCACCTTGGGCTCACTGAGGGAACAAATAAAGATGTCCCACTCCACTTTTGGAGCAATACAACCCAGTAGTAGCACCATGATCAGATCGCCTGTCGGAAGCAAAGAGCCTTCACCAGGTCATGGTGGAGACATGATTCAAGAGGCAGCTCCTAACACCAGAAGAGGTTTAACACCCCAGGGATAGCTGGCAGCCAAAGCTGCCTCAGTGATATTTAGTCTGTTTTCAGACTGCACATAGGGAGGGACTAACACAATTTAAGCAGCAGCCAGGTAATCCCTGCATCTGAGATCCCATGATGGGTTTGGGATGCTCTGTTAACCCCTGAGCCTCACCCCCAACCTGCAGCTGCACTCCAGAGCATTTCTACAACTTGACTGTGATGTGATTGTTTTTCCTGATTAACTAAATACAGACATTTATTGCTAGGCTTAGTGGAATTCTCACTCCCAGTGTCACATTTAAATGTTTAATGCAACCCCTTGTACTATGCCCTGAGTTCTCACATGCTGAAATCAGCTTTCCTCTGGAGTGGGAAGCAAACTCTTCAGATATTTCCAGAATGAGGGGTTAGAGTTGTTTGATTTTTTTTTTTTTTNACAGCACCCAATAGCTCTCACTTCCATTAGTTTATGAGCTACAATTACAAAACCACAGAGGAACAGCATTTGGATGGTAAGAGCTTGAGCTGGACTTGTTTCGAACCCACATTTAAATTCAAATAAACCCATGACCAGTTTGTCCCGGGCAAGGTTTTCTCATTGAAGCCCTGCTATAATTGATGTGAAGAGACCTGTGCTTTCCACTGCTGCCACAAGTAGAAAATTTGTCATTTCTGGAAGAACAACACCAAAACAACACTGTAGCAACACAGGAAATGAGACTCTTCAGAGAAACTCACTGCCAGGAAGGACAGGGAAGAGACTGCTTAAAAAGCCACTTGCCTGTAATTCTGCCTATAGTCCCATGGACATGGTTACCAGCAAAGCCAGCCACATGGGCACCCAGGCTGTACCCAATCAGGTGGACATTCTCAAGCTTGAAGAGGGGGTTTTCCTGCAAGGAGAAGAATATATGAGAGTTTGATCCCCTTTCTTTCAGGGCATCTGGTGCTGCTTCTATCTGCAGGAATATAAAGTCCAGTTCCTAGAAGAGATTGGAGGGAGGGGGCAGATAAGCATGTTTTGTTTTGCATTTCATCAAGATTGAGTGGAACGGTTTGGATGGAACTTGTGGTTTACCCATGTTCCAGCCCCAGATATGATACTCTTTATCATAAAGAATAACACTTCCCCCTGGGAGCTGCCAGCAGAGTCAGCACTGGCCGTGGCCTCAGGTGCCACGTGCAGCACCATGCACCTCTCCTTCCCCGCCCTTCTGCCAAGCCAGTGCTGGTTCTGAAAGCCCAACTCCCAAGTCCACATTAGTCAGGCAGCACTCCCAAATCTGAACTGCACTTCAGCACCACTGACCCGAGCACGCTGCAAGGCAGCATCTCCCAGGGAGGCAGGGCAGCAGCGCTGCAGCTATGAGCCATCACCTGGCCAAGCCCCGGGGTGGGTGTTACAGCAGAGCCTGCCCCGCTGGTGAGCCTTGGAGGTGGTGAACACTCTGCAACCTTGTGCAACAGTCCCTCACCGAGCATTACAACAGAGGCTGCTCTCAGCTTGCACTACCTGTAACCAGTCAAGCAGTCTCGCTATGGTTTTTCCAACAATCTGTGTGTTGTTTACGGCATCAGTGTAGAGCTGGTGGGCAAGAGAGAGCCAGTCCACCACGACCACGTTGGCATCCTTCTCCCTCTCCTGCAGGGCGAACACCAAGCTGTCAAGCCAGGTTTCGAACATGCCACTCATCTAGAAAGAGATTCAGGTGTCAGTTTCCAGCTTGCAGGACAAAGATGACACATCCACAGTCAAGTTATTTGCATGTCATTTACATATGCTGCTCCAGCTGCATGCAGCTCCTCTGCAAGCCCCACTACCTCTCAGCGATGCAGTAAGAGCATGCATGCAATGGAGTAAGAAAAACAGGTTTTGAGAGACTCTGGCTGTAATTACCCACTTGCCTTTTAAGGCAGGCGGGAGAGGCATTCGTTACGTGCCACCTTATCGCACTTTTTCTCAAGAGTTTCAGAAATTCTGATGGATTGCAAAATTATTCACCAGACCTGGCACTGCGGTTTGTGTAAGCCCTGGCAGAGCTGATAAGTCCCCTCGTGCCACACACTTGGCCTCATCAAATGCAGAATTAAAAAGCTTGATAAAGTCTGTGTGCCCTCTTGTTTCTTTATCACTGAGACCATGTACCAGATGTCAGGGCTGGGCACTCAGCTACAATTACAGAAGGTCTATACACGTGCCTGTCAAGTCAAGTGTCACATTCACAGTGGTCAGTCAGATTTTAGTGCCATGTTCACATTATATAGCTATGAAATGATCTTGAGCAGTTATGAATGAGTTGGGTGATTTCAGAGTTCCTAAGCCTGACCCAGAACACTTTGCTCCAGAGACCTCAATAGAGGTGCAGCTTTTAAGAGACCATTGTGCTCAGAACATGAAAAGTTTTCCCAAATTCCTATATTCACAGAATTACAGAATGGTTTGGGTAGGAAAGGACCTTAAAGATCATCTAGTTTCAACTCCCCTGCCGTGGACAGAGACATCTTCCAGTAGACCAGGTTGTTCAAAGTGCCATCCAGCCTGGCCTTGAACACCTTCAGGGGTGAGGCAGTCACAGAAATTCCTGAAAATAAATATTCTGGAGACACAGCCCATTTGCAGGGCAGTTTGCTCTCTCTGAGTGAGCAGGCTAAGCATTGCCCGGGATTCTTCACACTTACCGTCCAGCCGTGAATGATGAAGAAGGTTTTAGCTGTCACGTTGAACTTGCAGTCCTCCAGGCACTGGCGCTGGCCGATGGTGAGCGTGCAACCATCCTCACCGGCGTCCGGCGACGAGCGGAGACCGAACTTCACCCGCGCCTTCTGTGCCGGCACACGCTCCGCGCTGCCATCTACGAGCCAGCGGGAGAGAAGGGTCAGCAAAGCGCCTCGGAACCCGCCTGCCCCAGGAGGGGACGAACCCCCTCCGCGGCTCCCCCGGTCCCGCGTGGGAGCGCGCTCACCCACCTCCTGCCGCCGGCAGCGCCGCCTCCGCGCCCCGCGCCGCGATGCAACAGGACACGGCGCTGCACAGCAGGAGGAAGAGCCTCCTCATGGCTCGGAAGGACGGCCGGACGGAGGGCTGGAGCAGGGAAGGGATGAATGGATGGACACACGCCCGCACGGACGCGCGGCGGCGGCGGCGGCGC
>VXAZ01007589.1:497590-511807 GCA_013399875.1 Gymnorhina tibicen
CCCAGAACTTTGCCATTTGGGGCCCTCTGGACCTAATGGGCACAAGATGCTTCCCGAAGGAAGGAAGGAAGGAAATGGGAAATCAGGCACAGGAATTGCTTTAGCCCTCACCAGTAGGTATAAACAGAGAGAATTAATCTGACTTTCTAACAGTGCTTTCTCAGAGTACTCAGTTTGTACCCCTCACCTCTGTGAGCCTTGCTCAGCCCAGACACCTCCTTACTCCGTGTGGATCGACAGTTGGACTAGATGGTCATTGTAGGTCACTTCCATCTGAAATATTCTACTGTATTCTATTCCATTCCATTTCCTCTTAGGTCTCTTATATGTGACAGGTTGTGGCTGGGGACTGCTGCTCCTCTCCTCTTTGGGGATCATTTCTGGAACCTCTTAATTTCTGGCTCTGCAGGATGAATACATGTTCTGGGATTGCCTCAAGCACGTCCTGTTTCCAGAGGCTGGAGATGATGCTCATGCTCCTCAGGGAGAGCGGGATTGAGCAGAATGTCCTGAGGATGCAGCCTCTTCTCTGCAGCTGTGTGGTCCCTCCCGAGGGGCAGCACTGTGACAGCACTGATGGGAAAAAAAAAAGGACCTAGATTTCTCAGCTGCTGTCCACTACTGGACTTACTCCTGCAGGAAATGGATCAGCCAAGCCTCATCACCAAACGCCTCATAATTTAAAAAAATTTCTGGTGCCAACAAACCGCTTCCAGACTGCTGAACACCACGACATTATCGTGGTTTAACCACGAGTCTTCTCATTCTCCTGCTATTGTCTCTTGCTATTGTAAAGCTCCTCCTTTTGTCTGTGCAACTGCAGGCTCTGGAAGGGGAGTTCTGGTCATCGCCTCTGGCTTCCAAGAATGACAGTAGCAGTGAGAATAGCTTAGCAACAGCAAGGAAAAAGTGCATCAAAATAATTCCTGGCTTCTTTGGCCAAAAGGTGATGATCATCCAGGGAGATGCTCAGGGTCTGTTGTGATGGGCATCGTATCAACTCACAGAGTGTGGCTCGGCACTGACCTATCTGTAACCCTCATGGCCTGGGGGGAAGGAGGCTCCCACCCAGGGCTGCTTGGAAAATTGCAGCTCGTTAAGCCAAATAATTCTAAGGAAAAATTCCTAGTTTTGATTAGTTTTTCACTGGGAAAGATTTCATGGCTCCCAGATGGAATTTCTGGATATTGTAGTAAGTAATAAATAATAAACCAGGGTAAAATGGATAGTAATCCACTTTAAAAGGCACGGAAGCTCAACAACAAGCTTGTTACAACACTTGTAGGGATGTTGGAGGCTTTACCTCAGCAGCTGGTGTGAGGTGGGCAATGCCCACGGAGATAGTGGCTGTCCTTGGAGGCGTCTTTCTGGCTCTCTTCCTCTCTCCCTGGCTCCATTCCTACATGATTTCCTAAAGGTCTCAATTCAGTCCAAAAGCAGAAGAGGAATGTTTTTGAAATCATGAGCGTTTTTATAGGAAATAGAAAAATGTTCCACTCAGCTGTAGTCACAAGCTCATTGCAGGTGGGTGCTGGGTGGCTGAGCCTGGTTTCTTCTTCAGCACCAGACATGGTGAGTCAGAGCACAGCCCTGAAATGTGGAGGTAGAAGGTACATGAGAGAAAGCAAGCTTCTTTTAGTAGCAAAAAGCTAAAATCAGTATGATATGTAAATTAAGATGCCCAAATATTTAAAGGTCTGGAATCTGCTGGCGCTCTCAGGGAAGGACTGGACAGGTTTTACAGCAGCAGCATTTAATTTGAGAGGTTTCCACACCCATGCATCCATCAAGGAGGCACTTTCAATGCTGTTTCTATACAAGAGAAGCATCTCAAACCTGGGTTATGGTCGGCGTCTCCTGCAGGAGTTCAGCATCCCCGACAGAAAGGATTTCCAGGAGACTGAAGTCGGAAAACTTCTGCAAAATAATTGTCATTAATGCCTCTTTTTCCCTGTCTCCAAAATTAGCATGTAGACACCTGCTTTCCTTGCAAAAATGGCCACACCATCAAAGAGCTGAGCATTAAAGGAAAAGGGAAAACCCTTCATCATCACACCACCTGTTTAAAAACCTGTAAAGGTAGAGTAATTCTGGTGTGAGTGGTTCTGGAGATAACAAGGAAAACTAACAGCATCCTTTTGCACGAACAGCACCGCCAACCTTACATCCCTCATCCTCCCACAGATGACCTGCCATGGAAAGAGCAGCAGGGAGAGTGTTCTGAGGCCCAGGACAGGGTACCACTGCTGAGATGAGTGGCTGCAGGAGGGATTTGCACAGTACTCCTGTGGCTAAGATTGCATCCCATTGTGTTCACATCTCTGGGAAGGCACAAGTGGAACACGTGGCCACTCCTGTCAGGGAAAAATTGTGGCTCTTGGGCTTGTGAGGTGCTTGTTACTGAAAATAATGGCATACCAACCAGAGCTAAAGATGCTCCTATTAAGAATTTCTCATTTGAACAAGCTAAAGAGTGATGTCATGGCTTTAGGTCAGATATTCAGCGTCAAGGAGTGCATTTAGAAACCTGAATCCATTCTTCCTGCCTGGTTCTTCCTTTCTCTGATGAAAAAGGGAGTAGGATTTACAGGATAGAAGGAGGGGAGAAAAAGGGACTCACCCTCTCTCTCTGTTTTTTTTAGTTATAAAACAGTTACTATTTTCAATTATAAAACACAAGCGGTAGAATCCAATGGAATTGACACTGGTTTCCCGCATGGCTCCTTCTGCCTAATTTGTTTCTGAGGTGATGGAGGAGGAAAGGTAGAGAACAAGCTGAGAGGGGGAAGGGGTGCTCGGATGGCAGCAACCTTGGGGTGCGCTGAGCTGGGGTGAAGGCCTGGGAAGGACCCCCACATCAGACGGGGGCACAGAGCTCACTGCAGCCCAAGGGGTCTGAGGTCCTGGAGAGGCAGCTCTCCAATGAAATATCATCCCGGGTTAATCCTTGTATCACCCTGTGCCTGCTCAGCCCGGGAACACTTGGTTTGTCATCATCCCATCACACCATAATTATTTTATGCTTAGCGCTTGCTGCAGAGGAGGGACATATTATTTCTGTGGCACAGTTTCTGCTCTGGATGTTTTTGTTTTGAGGGTGTCAAACTGGGGTGAAAACAGGCCATAGTGTCTTTGTTTCACAGCCACTCCTTACCCTACAAAGTTTTGCCTCCCCTCCTCAGCCTTTCAAATACAGTCCCTCTATGAACATGCTCTATAGGACCAATACTTCATACCCCTGTGTAGGTTTGTTTGCTTACAGAAGAGGCTAATCTCCACCAGGTTATGAAATCAGCTCACATGCTTCAGTGGCCTTACCCACTATTGATATCCCTGTTCGATCCCCGTTGAGCTCTCTTTGTTGGAGGTAACCCCTTCTCCTACTCCTTCTAAGCTGATTTCTTAAGCCACCTCATTCAAGTCCCACATCCCCATGGCATTTAGATGTAGTAAAAATGACTGGGGGGAAAATAAATGGCAGCCAGCGAGCCCACTAAACTGTCTGACTATTAATGGTCCTGTTAGTTGCAAATTTACTTTACCACAAAGCCCCCAGCATGTAATCCTTAGATGAATGCCTTTGATTGTGAGGGAATATTTACAGCTGACCCTGCCAGCAGTCTGCAAACCTGCAATGGGCCTCCTGTCCCACATTAAATCCGCTGGCATCTGTTCCTGGGTTCTTATCAAGCACATGCTCTGTTGGTGCAGTGTTTGGGCTGTAGTGCTCACGGATATGGCGGGCCTTGAAGAATAAATCCCCACATTCCTGCTAAATGCTAATTCTTGTGAACGTTGTCACACAGGGTTACAGTTTGTACCTGTCTCCAGGCATCGCCATCCACTGGGAGGTTTCCAGGACGCTTTGATCCCTGCTGGCTGCCCCCTCCTCATTGCAGGACCCTGGTCCTGCTGCTGGACCACCCTTCACCACAGACAAAATTTTTCTTACTTCTTCAAACTTCTGCTGTTTTCCCAGATATGTATGAGCAACACAAAGTGATTTTTATGATGGTTTTTATCTCTTTTCGCCCCTGCCCATGTCTTGCATGAGTCCCCGGGTTGCTGTGAGACCCTCAGGTGATCTTGCCCTCCTTCAGCCCCAGCAGGGCTGCGCAGGAGCTCAGGCTGGAAGCCAGAGAGAGCTCTGTGTGTCCTGATGCCTGTTCGCTGTGCCCAAGCGGACAAGTGGAATTCAGCTTGTCATTCCCAGCATGTCCCACGGTCCGTGAGATGGATCCAGGCTGCTTGGCTGCTTTGTGTCAGACAGAAGGCCCAGTGGTGTGTGGTGGGCCTGCTCCATCCACTCTGCAGACAAGGATGCCTTTAGGTCTGTGCTGAGGAATGATGTGTATTTTCTCTCTTACGCTTTTAAGCAAAATTCACACTTTTCCATCCAAGCTGGATGAATGCTGAGCATGTCTGGGCTTGAACATGGACTTGGAGCCAAGCCCATTGGCAGTGCAGAGGTGTTGTGGGTGGCCAGAGGGATATTTGCTTCTGCTCCTTTCTGAGGTCCTGTTTTGGTGGGATTGGAGAAACATCTCAAAAGTTTGTGATTACTTGATCCTTTAGCTGGTGGACAGTGAGTCCTCAACAGAGCTTCTGCTTTAAGTGTCCTGCATCCAGCAAAGAAAAAATACGAAAACAGTAATAAATCACTTAGGCTGCTCCTCTGTCTTTCTTGTAAGAGGAGCCTGGGGCTGCTAGAGAGTCCAGAGAGGAGTTGGTAAGGCAGTTGTTTGCTTTAGCGATTGCTCTAGAGTGCATATCCTTATCCAAAAGCTTTTTCTTCAAATCTGCAGGAATGTTTGGCCCAGGTGTGGAGTGCATGTGGTAGCACCACCAGTGAGGTGTACCCAGCACTCAGCTGGGCTGCAGCTCCAGTGGAGACAGTAAGAACTGGCAGAACAGGCAGTGGCTCTCCTGCCCGCTGAGATGCGTCTGTCAGACAGGGCAGAGCCCTGGCTTTGGGATTATTTCTGGCAATTAGCAGGTAAAAACTCTTGGAATTTGGCATTTTGGCAGAATAATGAGTAAGATGACATCTCCTTCTTTTCTGAAAACTCTCCAGACTAACCCCTAAGCCAGTTGTCTGGAGCCAGGTTGGAAAGGCCTTGGAGGAACATCATCTAGTGGAAGGTGCCCCTGCACATAGCAGGGGCTTTGGAAACAGACGGATCTTTAAGGTCACTTACACCCAGACCCATTCTATTATTCTATTATTAATTTCCAGCACTCCTAAATCCACTTTAAATCTATCTCAGGCTTTCAAAATGGATCCTGTAAATCTGGATGGACACCAAACCCATGAAATTCTGAACGTGCCACTCGACTTCCAGTGTCTGCTGGAAAGAAAACAAATTTTTTATTGAAACCAATTAATTTGTTACTTTAGCAAAGCCCTGTAAAAACATATATTAGTTCTCACTGTTATTGTTAATTTGTACCCAAGCTTTATGGTTGCAGATCTCGGGTAATTGTTTCTTCCTGGGAGGTTGTTATGTCAGCTCACACAAGTTCTTCATCTATTTCTGGTCCTGACTGCTGATTCAGCTGGTGTATAAGAGACCCTGTGGCAGTGTTTCACTGTGATTCACACACTGAAGAGGGATCGTATTTTAAACCACAAACATAGACTTTACGCACTAGCTTTTGTGTTTCAGGAAAAGGGTGACAAACAGCTTGAGGACAGGAACAAGCTGCACAAGATGCTGCTGTGTATCATCAAGGTCAGAATCATTTGTCCTCCAGCACCCTGTTCTTCCTTTACCCTCCCCTTTGAATAATTTGTCTTCTCCAGTCCATGTAGGGTGTAGAGCTGGGATCTGCCTGAGATAGGGAAGAGCCTCAAGTCGCCCTTGGAAATACAGGGAGTCTCCTGCTTTTTCTCAGATGATGGCTTTACTTACACCAACAGTATTACTCATTTCAGCTTTCACAGGTTGCACATTTTACTTTGACAACTCATTGGTTATCCCATTTATCCCATCCCTGAATCAAGTCTTATTACTCAGTGTCTCAATGAAAAGGACACCTACCACATCTATTAGCAGAGTGTGCAATGGGATGATGGGATGATTGTCCTCACCAGGCACTGTTTCACCTTCTGGCCATTTATTCCTAATTGCCTAACTTCTCCCATTTATTGTGTTTATTGAGTGTGTGGCGCTTAATAGGAAGAGTCAATGGCTCTGTAATTAATTAAGAAGAGTTTGGGGCATTTCTTAGTGCCTTGTACTCATGTTCCTGTCTGTAATGTACAGATGCTGCTGAGATTCATCCCAGGACTTCCCAGTCCAAGGCCAGACAGGCAGAAGGACTGCAGTGGGGGCAAGGGAAAAACAAAAGGGCTTCTCTGTACAGGTCAGGTATACCCTGGGCTGCATCACCAGCAGTGTGACAGGCAGGTCAAGGTGGGGGATTCTGCCCCTCTGCCCCGCTCGGGTGAGACCCCACCTGCAGAGCTGCCCCAGCCCTGGGCTCCAGCAGCACAAGGACCTGGAGCTGCTGGAGCCAGTCCAGAGGAGGCCACGGAGCTGCTCCCAGGGCTGGAGCCCCTCTGCCCTGCAGCCAGCCTGGGACAGCTGGGGGTGCTCACCTGCACAAGAGAAGGCTCCAGGGAGAGCTCAGAGCCCCTGGCAGTGCCTGAAGGGGCTCCAGGAGAGCTGCAGAGGGACTGGGGACAAGGCCTGGAGGGACAGGACCCAGGGAATGGCTTCCCAGTGCCAGAGGGCAGGGCTGGATGGGATATTGGGAAGGAATTNGGAATGAGAGGATTTTTAAGATCCCTTCCAATCCAAATCATTCTGGGATTCCATTCTATGATATACTTTACATAGCAAGGGTTGCATCTTCTAAGCAGAGGCCTGCTGGGCAGGTAGGACAGGGGAGCAGTAGCAGCAGACATCCCCAGTCTGGGATATGGGTGCAGGACCCATCCCACTAATCAGCTCCCTGAATGGAACTCTCCTTGGGCAATTCCTTGTGTCTCCCCTTCCGTGCTGTCCAGCAGGTCCAGCACCTGAGTGAGTCATGGGGCAGCTGATGGATGAGGGGTGGGAGCTGGAGGTGTCCTACCTATGGGGCCCCCTGCCACAGCCTTGCCCGGCAGTCCCTACCCATCATATGACCCTCCCAAGCACTGCATGTGACTGGGCCACGCACACTGGAAAAGACCAGGCAGAGCGGAGGGGAGAGGCTGGAGAGGGGGAGGGCAGCACAGCTAGAAAGGATTAGTAAGCCGGACAGATAGGGAAGGAAAGAGGGGGCTTGTGTCAGAGTTGTTGCAATAGCAAAGCGGGAAGAAGCTGGATGACTGGAAGACAGGCATGGAGCGAGCTGGGAGGGAGGGATGACCTCAGAGGTGACATTTGGGATCAAAGTGGGGTTAGTTGGCGTCTTGTGGAGAGGAAGACACTGCAATCATTAGAGCTGGAGGGATCAGAAACTTAGAAAGAATCTCTGACCATAAGAATAGTAAGGAATGACAAAAGCCACGCACTGGGATGAAAAATGAAGATGCTGGAAAGATTGCAATGGATGAAGTTTAGATGTTCAGGGCTGTTGCTTCTTGATGTGCCATGAACAGAAAGCTGTCTGCTGTCTGAAACTTTGGCAGAGGTTGTGTTAATAGGCATCATCTAAGCTCATCTCCCAGCTCTGAGCAGAACTCTGCAAAGCCAGGTCCTGTCTGGAAGGACTGCTCCTGTCCCAGGTCCCTGCATGCTTTGTCTGCCAGCAGGGAGGCAGAGAAGCCCGTGGAAGAGAAAAGCAAGTTTGGTTATGGTCTATCAGCTGATCCAGAGGAGCTCTTAAGCAGGGCAGCTGCAAAAACAGCAGAGTTATAGAATCATGGAACCATTTAAGGGTGGAAAATACCTCTAAGGTGCTTGAGTCCAACCACCAACCCAGCACTGCCACATTAATCACAACTGTAACAGAGGAGAGGAGGAGGATTCTTTGATCCATTTTGTTTAGAAGATGCAGTGCAACAAAGGGACTTTGAGGCTTTGCTTCACAGTACAGGGCACACTCAGCTTTAGAAATGTTGACAGGATTCACAGATCAAGAGAAACTGAGGTTGGGAAGGGCCAGTGAAAGCTGTCCAGAGCAATCCCCCTGCAGCTCAAGGCAGAGTCAGCCAGAGCTGGTTGCCCAGGATATTGTCTCTGGCCCACCAGCTTCAGAGTTCAACCATTCTTTTTTGTTTAAACAGAATTCCCCATAGTTTAATTTGTAACTAAATTGTGGGCAATATTTCTGATTCCAGAGATAATTTAGGTTTCATTAATCAAAAGCACATTTAAAGCAGTACTTCTTGGTTATGAGCTAGACAGGGCAAATGTAAACAGAGGATTTAATTTATCCCAGGAAGTGTTTATGATCAGGCACTTACATGATGCCTTTATTCACTCATCACAGAGATTGGCCGTTCTTGGCATTTAAAGCCAGGAACGAGCAGTCATAGACCTGCACAACCTGCGTAAATGGGTTTGCTGTCAAAAACTGCACTGAATAAACACAAACTTCAGCTACAAGGTTATTTAATCACACAGGAGGTTTGTTTTACCAGTGATTCCCTCCTAGCTGGGTGTGTAGGGGGTGGATGAACCCATAGCTTTAGACAATATGCCAAAAAAGCTGAGTATTAAGACAACATCACCGATTGCGGTGGTTTGTTTGGTTTTTTTTTTGTTTTGACTATGATCCTGGCAGGCAGGTCACCAGCAACATGGGGAAGGTGCTGTGGCTGCTGCGTCACGCTTCAGCAGTGGTGACAGCAAGGACAGATACTCTGCTGTCGTGACGCTGAGCTCCCCAGCTCTTTCCTCACCCCTGCTCTGGGTACAGCATACACACGACAGAAATTATTTAAATATGATGTGCAGCTAATCTCTGCTTGCAAAGAATTGCCTGTGTTTTAGGAGGACTCACAGGGCATCAAAAGCCTTTCGGTTGTTTACATATTTTAGATGATGCACTTACAATGAGTTATATATGTACATGGATGTACAGATAAAAGCACATAAATATAGGCATATAAATAACTAATCTGCTTAAGTAAGGATCTTCTGGCTCCCTATGGAAGCATCTCTTCTTAAAAGTCACAGGGAGGAATATATAACATAACTGAGCTCTTCAAGTGACCAAGACAGAATTACTGATGCAGAGCAAATCTCTGATGAAGGTCACTCCATCTTTTGGAGGTGCATTTCCCCCTTTTCCATGTAGTGAAAGGACAAGGGGCAATGGTTTCCCACTGCCAGATGCAGGGCTAGACGGGATACTGCGAAGGAATTCTTGGCTGTGAGGGTGCTGAGGCTCCGGCACAGGTTTCCCCGAGAAGCTGTGGCTGCCCCTGGATCTCTGTCAGTGTCCAAGGCCAGGCTGGATGGGGCTTGGAGCAACCTGGGATAGTGGAAGGTGTCCCTGCCCATGGCAGGGGGTGGAATGGGATGATATTTCAAGTCCCTTCCAACCCAAACCATTCAATGAATCTCCGATTCTATGATCTTCCTGTGACTCACTGGTAGACTTTAAGATGCTCATAGACAGCCCTTTAGCTGGAGAACTTGTCTACCATGTGTCCAAGCACCACTGTTTTGCTGACTGTGGGAGGAAAAGGCAAACGGGGGTGAGCTGTGCCTCTGGAGGAGCTGTGCATCTGGGACGAGGAGGGCAGGAGACTGTAGGCTGGTCAGAGGAGAGTATTTCAGAGAAAGAAGGTGCAGGCAGCTGTCTGGTGGTTGGAAAGCCCCAGTGTTTGCAGCATTCAAGCTGGTTTCAATTTAAAATGTCTTTGTCTTCAAGATTTTCTGCTTAAACATTAGGACAAGGAACCATTTGTGTGTAATTTCGTGAATGACAGTTTAATATCCCCACATAACCCTTGGACTCCAAAAGCTGGGTCTCTAAGAGAAATGCCAAGATATCCACAAAAAGATTTGAGGAATTGGCTTCAATTCCTGTGCAAAGAACAGGTCAGGCCCTCTCCTGTAGCACAGCAGATACAGGGTGTGTTTTAGCGAGCTGGCGTTAAGCTTGGTCAGCCCCAGTGTTTCCGAGGGTTTGTGTTACAGGGGGTTTAGCACAGCCCCTCCTGTGGCTCCACCTGCCCCTCTGTTAGAAGCGGCCGCCACAAGCCAGGTGCGTGCTCGAGCTGAGTGTCAGCCTGGAAGGTGAGCGGGAAGGTCCCCCCGGCTGGAGCTGAACTCCATGTGGTTATAGACCTGCCACAAAAATATAACCCCACCCAGTGAAAATATGACTCCAGCTCACCTGTCCCTCTGGTCAGGAGTGATGATGACTATCAGGGACATTGGCTGATTGTCACATTTGGCTCCCAGTAGCACTGATAAGGCCACTTGTTTACTCACAGCTAAAGACACAGAAGGACTTATGTGAGACAACACTCCTGTATCTGTACATTCCCTGATGCCTGCTGGGCCTTTCCACGGCAGGATAAGGGGTGCAGCCCCCTTCCAGCCCCAGGAGCACAGAGGAGAGAATCATGGGATCAGTGAATGGTTTGGGTTGGAAGGGACCTTAAAGCTCATCCAGTGCCACCCCCTGCCATGGGCAGGGACACCTTCCACTGTCCCAGGCTGCTCCAAGCCCTGTCCAACCTGGCCTGGGACACTGCCAGGGATCCAGGGGCAGCCACAGCTGCTCTGGGCACCCTGTGCCAGGGCCTCCCCATCCTCACAGACAGGAATTCCTTCCCAATATCCCATCCAGCCCTGCCCTCTGGCACTGGGAAGCCATTCCCTGGGTCCTGTCCCTCCAGGCCTTGTCCCCAGTCCCTCTGCAGCTCTCCTGGAGCCCCTTCAGGCACTGCCAGGGGCTCTGAGCTCTCCCTGGAGCCTTCTCTTGTGCAGCTGAGCACCCCCAGCTGTCCCAGGCTGGCTGCAGGGCAGAGGAGATGGCAGAAACCTCTGCTGCCATTGTGATCAGCCCTGTCTGGGAGGATGTTCCCAGAAGGAGCTCCCCAAGCACAAAGCAGAGGTTCTGCTCAGGTCCAGGCACAGCTGGGTGTTTGCTGTCCATACTTGCTGAGACAGTGAGGTCTCCCTGGGCATGCACAGCACAGGCACCAGGACTGGGCAGTATGGACAGGGGAGAAAGAGGGATGGCACAGCAGAGATTAAGGTAAAGTCCTGTGGAATTGAGGTTCCAGTATGATTAGGAGGTGGCTGCTTCCCATGCAGGAGTTTTCAAGAATATGATTTTGGACTTACCTGCCAGAATTTTCTGCTTAGGATCCAAAAGCTCTCTTGGAGTCAGCTCATACAACCCAGATATCCAAGGCAGGTGGTGCAGTGGGGGAATAACCTGGTTTAATCCCAACAAGAGCACAAGCTCAGATGCCTCAGTCCTGATCCCAGTACCAGGTTATGTGCTAGGCTGCCCATGAGAGCACTTGTCAAGCTTCCAGCAAAGCTTAAAATGTGCATCTCAGGGAATGGGCACGGCCCCAAGGCTGCCAGAGCTCCAGGAACGCTGCCAGGGATGTACATGGTGGGATTTTTGAGGTGTCTGTGCAGGGATAGGAGCTGGACTCCATGACCCTGGTGGGTCCTTCCCAGCTCAGGATATTCTGTGAGTCTGTGACGCCCTTCCACCACTGCAAGCCCTCAGCAGCTGAACAAAACAGTTCCACCTGTAGGGAAACAGAAAATGTATTTGTTTTGGGTTTGATTGATGAACACAGGTGATAATCCCCATCATGTGTCACGTACTTGTGTTTCACACCTCTCCTCCAGCTTTCCCTGAACATCTCCTTGCTTCTGTGCTCTGCTGCCAAGAAGCAGCTGTGTGTAAAGGTGCTTCTCATGGAAAGACTGGGTTCCTGCCCCAGCAGAAAACAGAGGAAGGTACAGAGGGAAGGGCAGAAAGGATGAAGAAGAGTTGCAATCAGGTGTGTTCAGAGAGGGGATTCCCACAGTATGGTGGAGAAGGCTGTGGAAGTGTTTGAGGACCTCAGCTTTAGCCAGTTTAAATTTATTGTACCTGGAAATTTAGTGCTATATAGTGTTCCCCAGAGCAGCTGTGGCTGCCCCATCCCTGCAGTGTCCAAGGCCAGGCTGGACGTGGCTTGGAGCACCGTGGGATAGTGGAAAGTTTCCCTGCACATAGCAGGGGGTTGAATGAGATGATCTTTTAAAGTTCCTTCCAAACCACTCTATGATTGTATGATAAAGAGAACAAATAATCTTTGCCCACACCCCAGCATGTTTCCCTTTTTGAGATCAGTGCTTGAAAGTTGCTTGGAGACCTTGCAGAGAGCTTCTCTGAAACCAAAGAAAAAGGCACATTTTAAGGCAGGTAAATGGAGAGCTGCAGTAACAACTAGAGGTCCCACAGTTTTTAGCCATGTAAATATTTGTGATAGCTCAAATATTTTCCTCTTCCCATCTGGGTGAAATCCTAGCTGCAGAGCTTTGGGGCTTTTTGGCCCTAAACAAGAGATCCAAAACCAGCCTCCTGCTCAGAGCCTTTACATGGGCAGCAAGTTCTTGCTCTGCTTATTTCCAAACTCAGTTAAACCCAGAATCTTGTGCTGGGGAGGTGCCTGCACACCAGATTACTGCCCTCTCAGGAATATGTCTCTTTTTTTTTTTTTTTTTCTCCACCATTCTGTCAATTTTTCTCAATGAGACTTTTGCTGCAGCTGGGCACCACCTTCAGGAAACAAATTGCTTTTATTGAGCTGCTTCCCAAGGAGTTCTAGACGCAAATGCTGCCTAAAACGGAAAAGAAAAATCTTTTATTTGAATGAGTCAGTCGGTGATTATTTTATAATGGTGCAATAAATGCCAGTTGAGGTTTATAAATATGAATTTGAATGAATCTCTTAGTTCTGGTCTCCTCTCTGAGTTATGTGCTGCTCTATTCCCATCCTGAGCTGCCATCTAATGGTGAACACAGTGGTGGCTGCTGGGATGAGAGTTGGACCAGATCATCTTAAAGGTCTTTTCCAAACTTAACAATTCTGCGATTTCAGGTGGGGGGTCAGATTCTGCTCCCAGAAAACAAGGGACAGGAGGAGAGGACATGGCCTCAGGTTGTGCCAGGGGAGGTTCAGGTTGGACACCAGGAGGAATTTCGTCAAGGAAAGGCGTTTGAAGGGGTTGCCCATCAAGGTGGTGGAGTCCCCATCCCTGGATGTGTCCAAGGAAGGCCTGGACACGGCACTCAGTGCTCTGGGCTGGGTGACACGGAGGGGATCGGGCACAGGTTGTATTTGATGATCTCGGAGGGCTTTTACTACCTAAATGATCCTGATTGATTGAATCACACAATCACCGAATATCCTGAGCTGGAAAGTACCCACAAGGACCATCGAGTCCAGCTCCTCAATAATCCCTGGGATTATTGTGCCTGGGAGCGGTGTCCAAACACTCCTGGAGCTGTGGCAGCCTCAGGGCCGTGCCCATTCCCTGGGGAGCCTGGGCAGTGCCCAGCACCCTCTGGGGGAAGAACCTTTCCTGATCTCCAACCTAAACCTCCCTGGCACAGCTCCAGCCCTTCCCTGGGTCTTGTCAGTGGTCACCAGAGAGACGAGATCAAAGCCTGACCTCCCTCACAGGAGGAAGTTTTAACTGTGGTGAGCCTCCCCTCAGTCTCCTCCAGCTGAACAGACCAAGTGCCCTCAGCCGCCCCTCATGCGGCCTCCCCTCGAGGCCCTTCAGCATTTTCGTAGCCGTCCTTTGAACGCTCTCTAACAGTTTAATATCTTTCTTATATTGCGGTGACTAAAACCGGTCACAGCGTTCAAGGTGAGGCCGCACCAGTGTGGAGCGGCGCGGGGCAATCCCGTCCCTTAACCGGCTGCTGGTGCTGTGCCTGATGCACACTAAAAGCACATGCACCACGAGCTGAGGGCGAATACCGCGGTGTCTTTCCCCATAGCAGGTTTATTCCCGGGGACGGCGAGGGAAACCCTCCCCGCACACTCCCCCCACCACAGCAAGACCCCCGCCGCCATGTTGGGGGCGGTCCCGGAACGTCCCCGTCCGAAATCTCGCGAGATGTGCGCGCGCTAGCGGCGCGCCCCGCCCTTCCCCTTCCTCTGCCGCCGCCGCCCCGAGGTGAGGAGCCATGGCCGGCCCGCTCCCCCGCCATCCGCCGCCATCCGCCCCCATCCCGCCCCATCCCCGCTGGCACCGGCGTCTCGGACACCGGGATCGGTCTGACATGCCCCACGTCCGTGGT
>VXAZ01007589.1:512056-553260 GCA_013399875.1 Gymnorhina tibicen
GGGAGGGCGGGCAGGGATGCGGATGCGGGGCGCAGGGAAGGGGCAGGCCTGGGAAGATTCATGGCTGCGATGATGACTATCTTAGGACACCTTTGGATGTAACTGTGAAAAGAAAGCGTAATTCCTGAGCAGCTGCGGCGGTAAGGGGAGCAGTCCGGGTCCTGAGTGCCAGTGTTGGAAATTTAATATGTTTTAATCGGTGTTTTTCAGCTGAGCTCTCAAGATGGTGCGCTACTCCCTGGATCCGGAGAACCCCACAAAATGTGAGTTGCTGTTTTAGGAGAGTTCGTGTGGAATTTCGCGGAAGCCGGTGAGGTTTTGATTCTAAAACTTGGTGTTTTTTCTCTCTTGCAGCATGCAAGTCGCGGGGATCTAACCTGCGTGTGCACTTCAAGGTAAGGAGTGTGTGAGTGGCAGGAATTGCAAATTCATTTGGTGTTTCGCTTGGTTTTTGTTAGTTTTTGTTTTTATTTTTTGAAAGAAGCCCAGATGGGCTTGGTTTGAAAGGCCATTGTGATAATTGTGAGGATTATCTTGTTCCAGCCTCTGTCGAGGTTGGGGACTGGGCCCTGTCCAGCCCAGCCTTGGACACTGCCAGGGATCCAGGGGCAGCCACAGCTGCTCTGGGCACCCTGTGCCAGGGCCTCCCCACCCTCACTGACAGGAATTCCTTCCCAATATCCCATCCAGCCCTGCTCTCTTTTTAAGGCTTAAGTGTCTTTTACTTTTTAATCGCTAAAGGATTGCTGTTAGCTGCTTGTAATGGTCTCCATCCACAAAAAAAAAAAAAAAAAAAAAATCTGTATCCTAAAATTGTCCCTGTCTAATTCAGGTAACAAACTACAGCAGCAAAACAGTTGGAGTGAATTTATCAGACACTGGGCTGGTGTTCGGTGTGAAATTTGTCCCATTTTTCCCACTTTTTTTTGGTTGTGTGATGTTTGGCAAAAGGACCTCAGTTCGTCTGGAAAGGCTTTAGGTGCCGAAAATAATTAAGAAGTGTTAATTAATTACCAAACCAGAACTTACCAGTTCCTTTTCTGCTCAGTGTTACATTAAGTTTTCACTTCGGTTTCCAGGTAGGATTATAGTTAGAGCTGTCTTAGTTATTATTTACAATTAGTAAATACTGTTTAGAAGACTGATCTTTTACCCTTAATTTTTGTTTCTGAGCCTTTCCCTCTCTTTATAATTGCTTTAGAGAAAACAACATTGTTAACTATTGTCACAGCATTTCGTCATCAGTTTCTGCAAGGTGTTGTGTTTGACGTTGTAAGAATTGACCCATTGGGGTCTTGCTTTTTCAGATTAATGGACAAAGAGGAGCTATGAAAAGTACTTAAATGACACTTTGATTGAGAGTTAAAAATTCCCTTGTTGGATTTAGCCACTAGGGAAAAAAAAAGTGTGCTGGAGCCACAAATTAATTAGTGGCAGTCATACCAAGAGTTAGAAAAGTGGGTAGCAGAGAAAAAAAGCTTTGTTAATTATTTTTCATTCTGTGGCTTGGGTCCTTTTTTTGGCAAGTGCTTCCTTTGTAGCCAAAAGAATTGTATCCAGGAAGGACAGGGGAGTGGTTGTGCTCATGCTGTCTCTTGGAAAGATGTGTTCAGAGGATCTTTCCTGTGCCCTGTGTTGGTAGAACACCCGTGAGACCGCGCAGGCCATCAAGGGCATGCACATCCGCAAGGCCACCAAGTACCTGAAGGACGTCACCCTGAAGAAGCAGTGTGTCCCCTTCCGGCGCTACAACGGCGGCGTCGGGAGGTGCGCCCAGGTGAGCTCCTGGGAAAGAGTGACGTGGAGATGGTGTGGGCGCCGTCTTGTCATTTCTGATGGTAAAAACACAGCATCACAGGGTTGTTTTTCGGGTTGAAAGGGACCCCCAAAGCTCATCTTACTCCAATCCCCTCCTATGGGCAGGGACACCTTTCACTAGACCAGAGGGAGAACTCTTGCCTCAAGAGGGAGAAAAGAGTGGCTGTTAATTCTGATTAGATGCATCTGCTTTGAATGTCTGCATCTAGCTGGCAGCATTGAGTAAAGAGTTGAAATTTTTTTGGGTTGGGTGCACAGCAAAATAGAATAGATTCTAATCCATTCTAATCTGTAAGATCTGGGGTCCTCAGCACAGGAAGGACATAAACCTGTTGGAGCCAGTCCAGAGGAGGCCACGGAGCTGCTCCCAGGGCTGGAGCCCCTCTGCCCTGCAGCCAGCCTGGGACAGCTGGGGGTGCTCACCTGCACAAGAGAAGGCTCCAGGGAGAGCTCAGAGCCCCTGGCAGTGCCTGAAGGGGCTCCAGGAGAGCTGCAGAGGGACTGGGGACAAGGCCTGGAGGGACAGGACCCAGGGAATGGCTTCCCAGTGCCAGAGGGCAGGGCTGGATGGGATATTGGGAAGGAATTCCAGTCTGTGAGGGTGGTGAGGCCCTGGCACAGGGTGCCCAGAGCAGCTGTGGCTGCCCTTGCATCCCTGGCAGTGTCCCAGGCCAGGTTGGACAGGGCTTGGAGCAGCCTGGGACAGTGGAAGATGTCCCTGCCCATGGCAGTGTTGGGACTGGATGAACTTTAAGGTCTCCTCCAGCCCAAACCATTCTGTGATTCTGTGATAATGGCAAGTTAAAGGTGTATGATAGGTCACTTAAATGGAGTTGTACCAGGCCAAAAGCAGGACTCCCACTGTTGTTCTCTCATTCCAGGCCAAGCAGTGGGGCTGGACCCAGGGCCGGTGGCCCAAGAAGAGCGCAGAGTTCTTGCTGCACATGCTGAAGAATGCAGAGAGCAACGCTGAGCTCAAGGTGGATGTTACAAAGTGTTGATGGAGTGGTGTGTGTCAGCACCGCTGGCCTGGGTGTCACTGACATGGAGAGCCACTTTCCACCTGCATTGTCCACAAAACTGAATTGTATGGAGGCTTTGGTGTGGCTCCCTGTTTAAAGCAGGCTCTGTGTGTTCTTCAAGTTAAAATGGCACCAACAGTTGTTCGCAGGGAAAAACAAAAATTTTTCACACAGGAGGGCTGCTTAGATGTCTTAAATTGTGAAACTGAAATCTGCAGACTCTTGGTGAGTTTGTTGTATCTTTGTTACAGTGCTTAATGTGGTAGCTTTCTTGGCAGTGCTGGAGTGATAGGTGACACCTTGGAGTAACCATGAAATAACATAAATAATGAGCCATCAGCATAATTCTAAATTATTTGTGATGTGTGAGAAGTGTGATTTTGATTGGCTCTTGCTTTGGTAGATCTTCATGACACCACCAAGCTTGGCTGTTTCAGTGACAGCAGCGGTGTCTGGGGTGATTGTTCATATTTTTGCCACGGAGATGATTTATTTGAAGATGAAAATGGGTCACGGGTTTTGTTCCTTGCCAGGGTCTCGATGTGGATTCCCTGGTCATCGAGCACATCCAGGTGAACAAGGCTCCCAAGATGCGCCGGCGCACGTACCGGGCACACGGCAGGATCAACCCCTACATGAGCTCCCCGTGCCACATCGAGATGATCCTCACGGAGAAGGAGCAGATCGTGCCCAAGCCAGAGGAGGAAGTTGCCCAGAAGAAAAAGGTACTGCATGTCGTGTGTTCTGTTCCTGTAATGGTGCCAGGAGAGCCGAGTGTCCAGCAGAGAGGGGTTGCTGTGATGACCATCTTAGGACACCTTTGGAATACCCATGAAAAAAAAAATTGGTCTTTCTGAGCAACCCCATTTTTTAGTTTTTAAAACATTAAGTATTAAGCACTTAAGAACCCTGAGAACCTTTTTTTTTTGTTGCACAGGGGGTTTGTTCTTTCCTCCCTCAAAGCGACTACAGCATTCCCAGACTGCATATGTGAGCCTGGGGTGTGTGCAATAAAATGAGTTGAACTTAGAGCCTGCAAGCAACGTAGTGCTTGTAGGGACTCCTCTTCATGGGCGGGTGTGATGAGTGTCATTCATGAGGGAGCTCCTAACAGTTCTCAGCACTTGGAAAAGATGACTTTGGGATGTTTTGGGAAGGCATCTCGTTTCACCATTTTCTTCTTTCTGTGTTTGTTTCCCAGATCTCCCAGAAGAAGCTGAAGAAGCAAAAGCTAATGGCTCGGGAGTAAATCTGCATGGACAGATGTACATAAATAAAATTTTAAAATCTGGATTGATTGTGTTGCTCTGCTGCAAGTTCTGACCCGGTGCTGGGTGTTGCTGTGGAACAGAGGCAATGAATATTAAAGAATCATAGAATGGTTTGGCTGGGAAGGGATTTTAAAGTGCATCCAGTTTCACCTCATGGGCAGGGACACCTTCCACTGTCCCAGGCTGCTCCAAGCCCCATCCAGCCTGGCCTGGGACACTGCCAGGGATCCAGGGGCAGCCACAGCTGCTCTGGGCACCCTGTGCCAGGGCCTGCCCACCCTCACAGACAGGAATTCCCTCCCAGTATCCGACCGGGCCGCGTGTTCCCGCGGGGCTCTCCCACAGTTCCCCTCATCCCAATCCGGGATAACCGGGGCCGCTGTCCCCGCCCCCGGCAGGTCACGTGCCGCGCGCTGCCGGCTGCCATTGGCCGGAAGCACCGCCCCGGAAGCGCGGGCCCGTTCCGGTGCGGGCGCAGGTGGGTGCGGAGCGCCGGGAGCCCCGGGATCAGGGAATGATCCCTTCCCCACATCCCACCTCACGCCGCCGCCGCTCCGCACGGCCCGCGTGTAGCCGGCAGCACCCGGGTAACCGGGGGCGCACGGGCTGTACCGGCCCCAACCTCCCTCGGAGAGCAGAACAGCAACGCCTGACATAAGCCAGCCTCCCAGTCAGCCCCCTACTCCCTTACGGAAAACGGGGAAAAACCGGCGGTTTTGCCCATGTAGCGTTTTCCAGCCGCTGGCAGCAAAGCCCTGCCGTGCCGAGGTTTGCCCGTCAGCTTTTTCCGTGCTGGCCCCGCGTGTGGGGGCTCACAGAAACCAGCAGCACCGCCTGTGACAAAATATAACTTGCCGGTTAAAGTCTGAACACCTTTTCATTCATCTTTTTTTCCTTTTTTTGTCCTTTTTTCCTTGCTAACCAGGTGGCGGAGCATCACCAAGTCGCAGAAGGAATTCATCAGGACGGTGTCTCACCCTGATCCCAGGGATCGCTGGTGCATCCGGCAGAGGTAAGGATGATATTTTGGTCATCCTATGAATTCCTATGAATCTTCATAGGAAGCGGCTGCAGAGACAACACAACACGTGCTGTTTCCCTAGAAGGGAGCATGGAGGGACAGGACCCAGGGAATGGCTTCTCACTGCCAGAGGGCAGGGCTGGATGGGATATTGGGAAGGAATTCCTGTCAGTGAGGGAGGTGAGGCCCTGGCACAGGGTGCCCAGAGCAGCTGTGGCTGCCCCTGGATCCCTGGCAGTGTCCCAGGCCAGGCTGGACGAGGCTGGGAGCAGCCTGGGACAGTGGAAGGTGTCCCTGCCCATGGCAGGGGTAGAAGGAAATGATACTGAAGGTCCCTTCCAACCCAGATAATTCCGTAGTTCTGTAATGATTCTACAGCCTGAGGTGTTCCCTCCAGCCACTTTCTTCAGCTGCTGGATGAATCCACAACATTTTGCTGGAATTTTAACATTTAGGAAGTTTTGGTGGAGAGAGTATCTGAATTATTTTTTTAAATAAGTTGAAAGGATTAACTCATTTATGTTGTCTCAGTATAAGATTCCTCTCAGACTTCAGACATTAGATTTAAACTGTATTTAAAGCAGCCAGAACAGAACCTGGAAGTACTCAGCTGGAAATTGATGCTGTTTTTCCGTAGGGCTAAAAATCTTCAGGATAACTTTAAAAAACCCACAGATCTAGTCCCTAGTGAAGTGTGCACATATATGCCTTTTCATTCTCCGTCTTGGAAAGCTTTGGTTTTGCTTCTTGGTGTGAGAATTGAGATGTCAGCAGCTTAGAGAGGGGGACTGTGAAGGACAAAGTTGTGTGGCAGCGGAGCGTGTCTAATACATTGCTCATCAGCACTGGCAGGGACAGGTCTAGCTCTAATTAACTGCTTCCTCTCCCAGTTGTACCTCCCTGCCCCCTTGCTTTGCTGTTCTGCTTTTTTTTTAGCACAGACTGCAAGGTGCCAATTTTTAAGACTTGTGGGGTTTCAGAGAGAGGGGATGGTTCATTCTCTAGTAGTTAACTGTATGGGGTTGGTGTGGGATCAAGTGAGGCCAGGAGGAAGAAAGTAACCCATATTCTATTTCTCTCAAATCCTGACTGGAATTCTCTTCCCTTCTCCCACTGTCGTGCCCTTCAGTGGTGACAGCCCAGTGGATGGACTGGCTTTCTGCTGTCTAATTTCTCCTTAAATAAAAATGGAATAAGCAAAACAAACCCTTTGGACTTTTAATATAGCAAGAACTGGGCTAATATCTGCAGCTTGCTGCTTAAACTGTTTTTGCGTGGTTTAATGAAAAACTCTTATTCCTGAATTTGTTTTTCTTAGTTGCATCTGTAGGACTGATGAATTAATAGCAAATTGGTTTGGTTTTTTTGTTAAAATGGCAAGAATGTTCCCTTTGTTGGAGATTTTATAACATTGGAACACACAGCATTTTTTAAACTTGTAACAGCTAATTTGTAATTAAAGAATAATCTACGTTTTGAGTATCAAGTGTGTTTTTAATTTATTATTTAATTACTGTCTATAGCTCGCAGCGTACAAACACTGCCTCCCTAAGCTGCTTTTTTTTTTTCCCCCCTCACCATCTTTGCCCCGGCACAGGAGGGGGAGCCATGGTGTGCATTCCGTGCATCGTGATCCCTGTTCTGCTCTGGCTCTACAAGAAGTTCGTGGAGCCCTTCATCTACCCCGTGATCGCGCCCTTCATCAAGCGCGTGCTGCCCAAGAAGGCTGCGCAGGAAGCGGCAGACGCCAAACAGGGGCCAGCAGGCAGCACTGGGGACCCTCAGGGACCTTCAGCTGCTAAAAGAGACCAAGAGGATGAACCTGGAAGCCATAAAGTAAGATTAATTCACCCAGCTAACCGGGGAAGCTCCAGGATGAGCCACCCGGTGGTGGTTCAGGGCAGGCACCACAGGAGGGTGAATAGTTGGGTGTATTTACAGACGTTTTGGTGGCTGTTTTCTTAGAAACAGCAGTTAGCACTACCAGGCTAGCTAGAAATAGTTGCTTCAAGACAGCTTCTGGTCTCGGAGGGATAGGAATGGCACCCATATCCTGAAACAGCTTAATTAATTATTATTTTTTGTTAAAGACTGGCTGTTCTTTGAGAGAAGAAAAAGTCAAATGTTTGGTAAATCACAAGAGATGTATGAAGCAGAAATTAAAAACAACCCCTTTCTTCAGCCAGCTCTGCCACTTGCAATGGGGGAAGATGCTTAGTGCACATAAATTACACTTTTGTTATTTATCTTCTATCAAAATGCAAGGACTTGTAAATGTTGTCACTGCCCTCATTCCTCCCTTCCTCCTGAAGCAATAATTATTTGTAAATCTACACAGACACCACCACTTTCGGTTCTTGCTCCTTATTTCTTCATAGATCTTCACTGGCCTTGCTTCTAAAAGCCATTTTTGTCACCAGCTGTTCCTGTTTTAGGTGTGAAGTTCTAATTTGACATCTCATTAATGACATTGTCTTTTATTTGCAGTGTGAAAGCAATGGCATTGCAAAAGGAACTGCTGCAAAGAGATCCACAACAGTTTATGACAAGAAAACGGCTTAGAGGCATTAATTCCTAAGGATTGTATTCCCTCGTGTCCAGTATAAACTGCTGATATTCCTCTCACTTTGAGACTTTTTTTCTTTGCACATTTTAGCTGAATAAAAAATTTTATTGCTTGCAGGAGTGAGTCTCTCTTGCTGCTAAAATGGCAGCTGGCTCATTTGTTGATTTAAAATATTTGAGAGCTGAAGTTCCTGTATTTTTCTCGCTGGAACTACTTTTCATTTCCCATCTGTTTGGTGTGATTAGAGTTTAGGTTAAATAACTGACGAATAGATTATCTGTGGAAGGTAAATGTATCTTAGAATCTTGATGTCACTAAGTGCTAGTGCAATACTTGAGGCTTTCACCTTAAAGGCTTTATCTATTCTTGGTGAAGAACTGCGGACTGCATTGTGACAACAAAAGCTCATTGTTTATCTATGAAGAGTTTAGATTTTTCATGTCACGTCTATGGATGAACTAAAGGAGTTGTGCTGCATACAAAACTTACTTAGCTTACTGAAAGCAGAAGGTCTTGATGTGATACTTCCATTAATTATTTTCCAAAATATTATGCCTTTTTTTTTTTCCTGAAGACAAGCAGCCAAGGCATGATGCAAGAGAATGTTGCTTTATGTTCTGTTAATAGTGATTTAAAATGGTGCTGTTCTGGCTTTAAAAAAACCCCCCAACATACAACTAAAACCTCTCTACCATGCTTGTGGAATTTTAATTATAATAAAGCAGGATTTTATTTAAAAATAAGTCGCTTCATACAATTATTACACAGAATCACAGAATATTTAGGCTTCAGAGCTATAAACACCTCAAGTGGTGAAAAAAATCTTTGGAAACCTGGAGACAGGCTCCAGACAGAAGGAGGTCCCAAAATAACTGAGTTCATGGTAAAGTGAAACAGGCAAGCTTTGCCTCCTCCTGGGAAGATGGATTCTGCTGCTGACTTGCATCCCAACTGTGAAGGGTTTTAAGTGTCCCTGTGCTTAGTAAGGAATAAAAGTGATAATTCCTGCTTTTTCCTGTCTGCCAAACCAGAGAGCTCTTTAAAAGATTCAAAATGAAACCATTCCAGCAGTTTTGGATTGTTCTTTATGATTAAATTTCCCTAAAATTCTCCCTCAGGCGTGCCTAAAAATGCCCCTTTTTATACAGGCCATCCTTGAACCATCACTGTAGTCCTTATTCTTGTGACTGTGATTTCTCTCACCAGATAATTAATTACTCTGATAATCTAATTTTGCCCACCCAATGCCTGTGGTGAGGTGCCTCATTTCCTGCCAGTGCCTGCTCTGGTCAGACCTGGTGTGAATCGATCTGCAGCGTTCACAGATGTGCCCCTGTAGCCACAGCCGTGGCTTTGCAATGAGCTCAGTCACAGACACCTCTGTGAGACCTTGATTCGTGCTCCCCTTAGTGAGGAGCCTGTTTGGGCCTGAGTTTGGAATTGCTGTTTAACCAGCTCTTACCCCATCTTTGGAACATAACCCCCCATCGGATCAGAGTATCGCTGCTTTCTCCTAGATCAGTGAATCCCAGGGTCATTTAGGTTGGAAAAGACCATTGAGTCCAACCTGTGACCAATCCCTACCTTGTCAGCAGCCCAGAGCACTGAGTGCCATATCCAGTCATTCCTCAGATACCTGCAGGGATGGGAACTCCACCACTGCCTTGGGCAGCCCCTGCTGAAGCCTGAGCACCCTTTCCATGGGGAAATTCCTGCTGATGTCCAACCTGAGCCTCCCCTGGCCCAGCCTGAGGCCGTTCCCTCTCCTCCTGTCCCTGTTCCCTGGGAGCAGAGCCCAACCCCCCCCGGCTGCCCCCTCCTGTCAGGGACTTGTGCAGAGCCACAAGGGCCCCCCTGAGCCTCCTTTTCTCCAGCCTGAGCCCCTTTCCCAGCTCCCTCAGCCGCTCCTGGGGCTCCAGCCCCTTCCCAGCTCCGTTCCCTGCCCTGGACACGCTCCAGCCCCTCAATGTCCTTCTTGTCCAAGGGGCCCAGAACTGGACACAGGATTGGAGATGCCTCAGTCATGCCCAGTCCAAGCTGCAGCTCTGCAGCTAAACAAGAGTATGTGTTCTGACATCCTGAGCATTGCTGAAGAGATTGTCCCTTCCATGCTGTTCTAATATGTTGGGCATCTCGTAAACAGGCCGTAGTTTTAGAGTATATCTGCCTCTAAACAGCTGTGAACACAACAAGAGCTTTACTGGGGCACCTTTAATCTGTAAATGTATTCAGTCAATTTATGAAGGCTGCATAATTCATTGTTTTTAGTTATTTAGGATATCATTACAGAAGGAAGTGCACTGAACCATAACATAGAAAATAAAGTGTAGAGTAAATTAGACTGGAGGCTGCACCAGGCTTCCAGCTGTGTGCCAGCACTGTATTTAAACACCAAACCTTCTGAAAAAACTGCAAAAACAAAAACAGGCAGATAATGCAAATAAGATTACACGTTTATGCTCTCTGGAATGGTGTTCCACTGCTTTTATTAGCTGCAGTTAAACCCTAAAGTGAGCAATCCACATCACAAAACTTTCTGTATGAGGCACTTCACTGGAAGTCCTGTCAGGAGATTTGTGTTATAACTCTTCCACCCCTATTCTTTTTCAATAATGGGTCAATAATCATGTTGTGTTGGGAATAGCTAAGTAAAAATCAGGTGAAAGCAAAGGCCTGAGCCTGGGCAGGAGCGCAGGAGACCATCTGCTGGGATGCAAAGGAGTGCAGAAAGCCTTCTTTAAGGAAAATAAGCAGTCAGAAATTAAGGAAATCCTCACGTGAGAGAATAGTATCTGTCAAGTGAGTTGAATTTGGGGAAGTTCCCATGTGCTTGTTACTCGCTAAAAACAAGATTTACAAAAGGTTTAGGCACCTGATGGTGGCACGTGGACATCTACCAGAATTTCCTAGACCAAGTAGCAGCTTCGTTTACACTGAAGACTTTTAGAAAATTTCAGAGTTGGCATCTTTAGGGGACCACAGTACTGCAAATTTAGACCTAAGTTCTTCAGCATTAAACCTGTCTGGCTTCACTTAAATACTATTGAGGAAAGATCAATAGATCAGTATTTGAAAAACCATCATTCAAATAAACTAATTTCAAATACTTTTTCTTAGTGGGAAGGTCTAAATGGGATGTGGTACCTTCTATGTGTTGATTTGCACAGGTAGCTGGATGCCAATAAGTTAACTGAAAACAACATTTTAAGAAATGAAAGTATATGCCAAAAATTTTTATGTTTCTGACTATTTTAATGGGCCTGATCTTGAAAGGAAAGGAAATTCTGGCATATTAAATTGCACACGATCAGCTGCTAAGAATGTCTAAACCGATAATAAATTTAAATTCTGATCTAATGACAGTAGCACAATATGCTGTTATTACCCAGATGTAGCAGTCGTGTCCCAGCTGAATTCTGGGAGCTGTTGGACATGCTGCTGAGGCTCAGTCGTCAGAGTCATTCCTTCATGATTTCTGTACAATGCAGAACATTATTGCTGAAAGAACAGCGGCTTCAGAGGCTGCAGGTAAAGGAAATGAAGAGAAATTTAATTTACACTTAGGTTAACTAAATCTCCTTCAGCGAGAAATAATTCTGTTTCATTAAACTGCCTGAGACGTGGAAGAAGGGATTATCTTCCTTGTGCAGTTTCCTGATTGTTACAGCATGCTTGCTGCACCAAATCACTTTTTGGTTGTAACAGACTGTCGTTATTCCTGTTTTCAGGGCACCTGGCTGCAGTAATTTAATTGAAAAGGTCTAGAAGGCCATGTTTGCCATGGTGGTTCTTCTGCGTTAGAAATGCCTTTAGAGAATAGTGCTGTATCTTTCTTTCACTGTTGTTTTAGAATCATAGAATGGTTTGGGTTGGATAGGGCCTTAAATCTCATCCCGTCACACCCTCTGCCGTGGGCAGGGACACCTTCCACTATCCCTGGTTGCTCCACGCCCTGTCCAACCTGGCCGTGCGATGACAGTGAAATGTAAATTGACATGTTGTGGATAGATGTGTTTATACACACGTGGATATAGCAATGCTTGTTTTTGGTGTGGGGATTGCTCTGCCACTCCTCCTTTTTGGCAGCAGTGCTATATAGCCGTGCTGCTGACCACACACCACGTCTACGGCCGCACCCGTTCCCATCAAACGCTGTGTGAGCACAAGGCAAGCCCCATGCCAGGGTGGTTGCTGTAAGGTGGCAATGTTTATGCAGGGTTACACCCCACCTGTGCTGTTTGCAGATGTGCTGTTGGCATGCACAGCCCAGGGACAGGGATTAGTAGGAGCCCAGCTGAGGATTTGCTGTCACACACCACATGGAACGTGGAAATAAACTCAGGACTAGATTGGGAAGGGTTTCTCTTTTAATGAGCCAACAGCTACTTTGGAACCTGTTGTGGATGGCACAAACCCCACTGTAGAGATGAAGCTTACCCTTGGAGAAGCAATGATTTAAAGCAGCAAGAAGGCAGGATCCTCCTGTCTTCAGACATTCATTGTTGGTTCCATTTTCTGGGCACTGAAAAGTGGGGTGCAGGGTAGAGAATCAGAAAGAATCCCAGAATAGTTTGGGTGGGAAGGAACCTTAAACACCATCTGGTTCCACCCCCTGCCATGGGCAGGGACACCTTCCACTGTCCCAGGCTGCTCCAAGCCCTGTCCAGCCTGGCCTTGGGCACTGCCAGGGATCCAGGGGCAGCCACAGCTGCTCTGGGCACCCTGTGCCAGGGCCTCCCCACCCTCACAGACAGGAATTCCTTCCCAAGATCCCATCCAGCCCTGCCCTCTGGCACTGGGAAGCCATTCCCTGTGTCCTGTCCCTCCAGGCCTTGTCCCCAGTCCCTCTGCAGCTCTCCTGGAGCCCCTTCAGGCACTGCCAGGGGCTCTGAGCTCTCCCTGGAGCCTTCTCTTGTGCAGGTGAGCACCCCCAGCTGTCCCAGGCTGGCTGCAGAGCAGAGGGGCTCCAGCCCTGGGAGCAGCTCCGTGGCCTCCTCTGGGCTGGCTCCAGCAGCTCCAGGTCCTTGTGCTGCTGGAGCCCAGGGCTGGGGCAGCTCTGCAGGTGGGGTCTCACCCGAGCGGGGCAGAGGGGCAGAATCCCCCCTCCCCTGCTGCCCACGCTGGGGCTCAGCCCAGGGCACGGGGGGTGTCATGGCCACCCCGCCCCTCAGGGACTACAACTCCCGTCGTGCCGCGCGTGCCGCCCCGCGCGGGCTTCGCGCACGCGCAGCGGGGCCGCGCCGGCGACGTGGAGGCGGGCGGGGACCGTGAGGGGCCGTGAGGGGACCCGGGAGCGGCACCGGCCGAGGTACCCCGCCACCGACTCCGCCACCGACCTCGGGCCCAGGGCACGGATGGTAAGCGCGGCCTCGGTGGTGCCTTCGAGGGGCATGGGCGACGGGTGGACCTGGCGGGCGCCGGCTCCGAAAGGGGCCGCCGAGATCCCCCGGTTGCCCCGACGTCACCGTCCCCTCGTGGCGCGGGCCTGTGTCGCGATAGATGAAGGGATGCCTTGCGTAATTCGACACCGGCGCTGTGGAGAGTTGCCGGGGCACCGGTGTCCCTGCCCGGTCTGGGGCATCTCCAGGGATCCTTCACAGGGTTCCCGGGTTGTACCTGTGTCCCTTAGGGATCCAGGAATCGATCCCTCGCCGGGTCCCCTGGATGTCCTTGTGTGCCTTAGGTATCCTAGGATCCCTGCCAGGGTTCCCAGAATGTGCCTGTGTGTCTTTATCCAGACCTTGACAGGGATCCTGTGATCCCTCAGGGTCCCTGGGATGTCCCTGTGTCCCTTTAAATGTGCCCGGGACTGGAAAGCCGGAGGTTCATACCCATACTTTTCTTTTGTGCTCTTAATGATATTTATTGTTCATGATTAGATGATAAATTGACTTATTTTCCATCCTGTTCTTGAGAACTAGAGACTTTTCTAGTGCTCTGCAGCATCTTAGATCTGCTGGGGCTCACTCTGCCTCCTCACTTCTACCAGATTGTTTTCATACTTACGAATGATAATATTTATCAAAAGTGAGGCATATTTTAGTTTAAAATTGAATTGGTATCTCACCTTAGTTGCCAGGCTTTGTATTACCTCATATGCCTTCATGCCAAGCACTGTTTGTTTATTTATTTATTCTTTTTAATCTCCTGTGCTGGGTGTGGGGAGTTCGTGGGGCCGTAATCTGATTTTTTCCCTGTCCTGTGCTGAGGGATAATGTGCTGGGCTGCAGTTCTAATCATTGTAGGTATTTGCAGAAGTAAGTAAGCTGTTGATATTTCCATAATGGATCACTTCTGGAGTGCAGGAGAGCAGAAGGAGGCTCCTGGGTGGTTGGGTCCAGTGTCCCAACACAGGGTTGTGTAATCCCACACTGTGTCAATTCCCAACTGAAAAACGTTCAAGGTGCTCCAGTTTGGGTGACTGAAAAATTGCCATTGCTCCTTAGATTGCCAGGAGCTTGGGAAGGCCTCATGCTGTCCTTTCCATGGGCTGTTTTCCCTTTCCATTGCTGCTGCATCAGCAGAGGCATGTCGACAGCCCGGGGAATGATGGACCCAGCTCAGCACTCTCACCTGGCTGAAGCATCACTCAGCTCCTCCTCTTCCAGTCCTGTGCTGATGTTTTACTAGCAGAGCTTCTAATCCCTCACATTTCCTGCTAAATCACTAAAAAAAATATTTATAGCAAATTATTGCTAAATTCAGATGGCTCTGTTGCTTCCTTCCAGTGATTTATCAGATTAATAGGAAGATTCTGAGATCATAGAATCCCAGACTGGTTTGGGTGGGGAAGGACCTTAAGGATCATCCAGTGCCACCGCCTGCCATGGGCAGGAACACCTTCCACTGTCCCAGGCTGCTCCCAGCCCCATCCAGCCTGGCCTTGGACACTTACAGGGATGGGGCAGCCACAGCTTCTCTGGGCACCCTGTGCCTCAGCACCCTCACAGCCAGGAATTCCATCCCAGTATCTAATCCAAACCTGCCCTCTGGCAGTTTCTAACATGCTGTGTTTTTAAGATGTTAAGATGTTTTTAACATGCTGATGACTGACAAAAGTCACTAAAAGCAAGAAATCCTGTTTGGTGGCTGATGAACTGATGTCAAAGTAGATGATTAATGATTTTAACAGTATTTTTCAAAGTGTGTCCTCTAGAGTGGAAAGTCTGTTGCACCTTGAAGTGATCCCACACCCTGGCAAGTATAATTTAATTTGCAGTAGATCCTGAAGATAGGTTGTATAAATCATGATGTGTAATATAATATAAAATTATTACACATACAAACCAGATTTGTCGTTCTGCGTAACATGCTTCTTTATGCTGTAGATAGATCTTCAGCTGTGAGAAACTTTAAAAGCAGAGACAAATAATCCTGTTGCAAAAATATGATTAATGCCCAAATTGTGGAAGAGTACAGATATGAAAATAGTTGTATTAGCTTTGAAATATATCAAAATATACAAATATTGAAACAAATGCAGGCCTTTTGATGAACATTTGAGCATCTGTTTGAAGCTTAAAAGGTGGTTGAATTATCTTTTTGAAACATTGCTTTGGCCATTAGGCGGGTTTTACTTATATCTGGTAGTGAAAGAGGGAGGAAATATTTGTGTATAACAGTAATCTAACATCCCTTCCATACAGAAGCTTCTTGATTTATTAAAACATGCTAGGTTTATTTTGACTTGTGTCATATCCAACTCAGCTGTCCATTTTAATTATGGTAGAAACAGAGAATTTTAAATTTATTTTTTAGGTAGGTATACTGAGGGGTTTTTTTAAAAAAAGAGGAAAGGGTCAAAGTCATCAAAACATTCTCATACTGAACAAAATTTCCAACACTATAATCCTTCATAGATTATCAGAGAGTTGGTGTAAAACTGGTTTTGAAAACTATTGCTGTATATTTGTGGTAATGAAAGTCTCTTTTTGACCCCTGGAAGAAGATAAGGTCAAACCAGCAATGTTGATTCTGATGTGCAGTATATTCTTAAGCAGTAAAGTCACGTCTCAGTATGGGTTGTGCATACTCTTGATTTGGTTTTTTATTTGAGCTCCATATCCCTTTGATATTCTTGTTTAAAGTTCAGTTTGTTGTTCTCATTTTATAGTTCCAGCACACCTGTCCTGGCTGGCAGCGGGAATCTCACTGGTGAGAGCAAACAAAACGTTTACAGAAATACCTGCCCACTGCAAAGAGTGGAGATAGCATTTGAATTTTCACTTCTTGAAACTTTTGAAAAATGTGTTATTTACCTGTAATAGTTTTGTAACAGGTGTAGAGCCTTTTGCACAGAAATTACAAGGTGTGCTTGACCCAGCCTTCTTCCCTTCTGACAGTATTTACTAATTGGATTAAAGAATTTATTTCCGCATGTACTCCAAAAAACAGTAGCTGTGTTTGAGTGCTGACCTTTTCTTGGGGTGTTGGAATGTAAGAGTAAAGATAAAGGTAACTTTTTTATAATTAAATTTTTTTTATAATTGTCCGCACGCCACTTTTCCTTCCCTCTGTGCTGGAATGTTGTAAAACTGATGCTGTCATTTTGCTCCCGGATTGGTAGGCTTGGTGCAGTACTTATTTTATAACATATTATGTAGGAATTTCAACAGCAAAATGATCTTTGTAGTTTTTGTAGCTTTAAATTTTAACTCTTAATAAATTTTATCTATATAGAGGCTTTAGAGCCTTCAGGGAGATTTGGGAGTGTAACTGCCAGCACAAAATGAACAAAATTGAGGATTCCTTAATTGATCTTGTGGGATTTTGTATTAATGGCCTAGAGATATGTTTTGTTGCATAAATTGCTTTGTTTGTAAATTGGACAAAAAAGTTTTTAAATGCTGTAACTGCATATTTACCTGTGAAAGTTAAATAGGAGCTGTGTGAAATTCTTAACAGAAAGGCATTTGTGCGATTCACATGCAGGATTCAGAAAGCTTCCTCAAGAGGTTTGACATGTACCTGCTGCCTTGCCCTGATAAAACATGGTGACTGAGGGGATAGAGGACCAAAAGCTTCATAAAGATTAGTTGTGTCACTAATGGGTGTGGAAAGGCCAATACATGTTGGGTGGAAATATGATAATTTTATGGTTTAGTTTGCCACAAGCGTGTATTTGCTTATTGGTGTTCGGGGCCATCATGTAACATTTTAATGTTTTTTAGAGCACTCTGTATCAGAAGTTTCTGTTGTGAGGTGAAAGGTTGGAATGGCACTGTTGTGTAAATTATTTTTGATCTCTTCTAACTGTAGGGAAAACCAATTTGAGCAAGGTTGTTTTTTATTTCCTATGAGTTCAGTAGTTCCAGTTCAGGACAAGGCTTTGAAGGTGACCTGTGAAGGTGACTAGTAGTTCACTTGAAATAAGGTATTTTGAGATTAGTAATTGGGCATCTCCTTATCAAAATTAGTAGATTTGATGATGAAAAATTAGCAGAGTGGATCACCAGTAGCCTGGAGGTTAGAGATTATATTTTATTATAAAGAGTGTATGAAAATGTGTTAGTTTTCTGAGATGGCACTGAGAAACAACATCAGTACATCTTAGTCTCATTTATAGAATTTAGGTTTTCATTTTTCTGTCATCTCCTTTCAGAACACTTTATTAAAACGTGACAAACTGTGTAGGGTGAGCTGTCAAAGGCAATAGCATCCCTTGTTGAGCAGTTTGGGGAAGCACCACGAACATCCGGGCTCACTCACATCCGAATTCTTCTGCTTGAAATACTCTGCCTCACATGAAGGTTTTGAAAAATTCCTTCTTCAGTTGTGAGCAGAACAACTGTCCCGTAGGTGGGATACGAAGGAAGCAGATTGTGCTCTTCAGAATTAGGCTTTTATTGATGACTGACTCCCACAAAAATGTTGTGGAAAAGGAACTGGAGCAGAAGACACAGCATCGTCACTCATTTTTTCAGCTGCTTGCCTTCCCTGTGAGGGGCCTTTGCCTGCAGTAAATCTATCAAGATTAATCACTTCTGCTACGTGCAAGACTCTTCAGGCTTCAGTGGAACCCAGAAGGACCATACTGATGTCACTGCACTGCTGCTTGATTCAGGTTCTTACTGTGGAAGGGGAAGGCACGAGAACAGAGCAAGAGAACCAAAAGAGATGCTGTGTTTGTTCATCCAGCTGAGTAAACAGTGGGCAAGTCAGATAATTTATGTTGAGAGCTGCCTAAAGACCTTAAGATGTTGGGGTTTTTTTATTGTTTTGCACTATGGGGACCACTTCATAATTCTGTTGCATTTCTTACTGCCCTCCAAAAGTGCTACTGTCCTAATGTGCTGAGCTTTACAGGAAGATGTTTTGGTACCTGGTGAATAGTTAGTGTGCTGTGCTGCTGCAAAGATAGGTTAGAGGGTTGTATCATGATCTTTGGCAGTAGCCATCAAACTTTTGTGTTTAGTGTCTGAAAAGTAGTGGGTAGATGAGAGACAGAGGGTTATCTAGAAAGCTATGAGGGATGGTATTGGCCCCCAAGCTGCAAAGATAGACCCCTTCATGGTCAACCAAGGTTCTCTAAAAGAGCTCATATTTTGTATTTTTCATAAAAGCAGCTTGCCTGTCTGCTGCTTTTCACAAAACTGGGTTTTTTGTAGTTTTGGTGGGTTTTTTGAGGGGGGGAATTTTTTGAGTATGTGTTTGAACAGTGTCAGCATGCAAAAGTAAAAGGGGTGGGTAAAGGCAACTGGAGAAAGGAGTGAAAGGAGTGGTTGCCAAAAAGGCAGTAGAAAAGGGGAGGAAAATTACAAATCAGTGTAAAGTAAAATGGGCAGAAACAGTCTTTCCTGCATAACTCATTAACTTAAAAACAGTAGGAAACTTTTTTAATTGGTCACGAAGGATGCGTTTATTCCATTCTGAAATCTCCCAGGCTGCTTGGTTGCGCACTTGTGTATCAGAGAAGCTGAATTCTTAACAGTGGTTTGATAGTGTTTGAAGATTGCTGGGCATTAATTTATAGCTGGAATATTTTGACTTATTAACGTGCTTTAAAAACAAAGACTGTTTCAGTGCTCTTCTCTGATTTAAAATGGCAAAAATTCCTAAAGTCTGAGGATTGTAAAGATTTTTTTTTCCCTAAAGATTCCTTTTACCAGCATGAATTGTTATTGCCAGGTACTTCTGCATCATTAGTTTTGCTTAGCAAAATCTTAGCAATTTAATTGGTAAAACCAAAATTCTTACAGTTTTGTACCTCTTTGTGTGAAAACTAGTGAATGGTCTCCTAGTATGAATGAAGTATTTGCATAACTGTGTTTTGTCTTTGTAGAAAGATAAAATCTCATTTCTTGGGGGTTTTTTTTCAGCCTTGATAACAGCACCAAAACTTCCCCAATACAATTCCCCAAGCAGTACAGGTGAATAAACACTTAACGTGCCTGGAAAGCTGCAGAGTTGCTCAGAGAAATTGTGGCTGCCCCATCTGTGGAAGTGTTCCAGGCCAGGTTGGACAGGGCTTGGAGCAACCTGGGATAGTGGAAGGTGTCCCTGTCCCTGGAAGGGGTGGAATGAGATGGCCTTTAAAGGTCCCTTCCAGCACAAACCATTCTATGAATCTATGAAATATTACTGAACATGGGGGAGCAGTCAGAATTCAAATATATTGTGTGGACAGTAAAATTCAAGTATTGGAGCTGAACAATACATAGTGTTAATTTAACTATTGCGTTTTCTGTTGTATGGAGAATTATGTATAAATATATTGCAGTAGTCTCATAATTCTGTGGCAAGCATTATGTTAGGATTTTGGGGGTGCTTTAATGTCTAAAGGGTGAAAGATGGTCTGAAAGCTGCAGTTCTTGATACAAATAGGAATCAGCCAAAAACCTCAGTGCAGTGCTTTGGTAATACTGAATGAGCAGCATCACATCTCATGTTCTCATCTTTACAGTGATTCTGGCTGCTTTGCTTGGAAGGAAAATGATGTCCATTTGCTTTAGTTCATAAAGCTGCAAACTGTAAAGGTAACCACAGTCCTGCTATGTATGGAAATGAACTTTTGGTTAGGTTTTCAAATGTTTTCAATATTTTCATGTGGTTGTGTTGAAGACCCAACCTAGTGACTGGATCTCAGATGATACTGTAAAATCTTGTGCATGACCACCTCAAATTCTTACACTTTAAAGCAGTCATTTAAAAAAACCCCATAGCTATATGTAATTTATATTATTCAAGTTGTCTGTAGACTTAGCCAGACTATCATGGCAAACATAGTTTTGGAAGGGGAACTGGCTGTACTGGACAGATAAGATTCCAGCATTGGCAATTAATTTGTGAGACCACTAGCAGATACAATCCTGAAAGGAACTCTAATTACTTGTGTAAAATTATTTAAATAGAATGTATCAAGAACATGACAAGTTTTTTTCCCAAATTCAACAGTACACATCTGTAGCTCTAGTTACACTTAGGAGCTCATACATGGCATCTATGGATTGCTGAATTGCTTTTAACTTCCTTTCAGAGGAAAAATTATATTCTTGTAAGCATTGTTGATAATTAATACTAAAATCTTCTAGAAGAAACAGTAAACTTGGGATTTATAGCTACCCCTAGCAATTTGAGACTGGAATGAGTCCTGATGTGCAAAACAAACTCCCTTGTGTTGCTCTAAAGCCTCTGCTGCTGCATCATGGAGCCAACTTCTGGGACTAAATAGATGCTGAATTTAATAGAGAATGACAATTGCAGACCAGGCTATAATTCTTTGGGGGTGTAATAACACTGAGTTAAAGTAAATGAGTTGCTAATAAGTTGTGTCTATTTTGGGGGTTTGGTGGGGGGGGGACGACTGGAAAATAAGTAGATTGGCTTTTTAAAAAATTTTATTTTAATGAACCATGCATTTATTTAGTGTATTTCAAGGAAAAATAAATTAGATTTCATTGGTAATTTACTGCTAGAGTAAGGACTGACTTTCCTGGAGTGAAAGAGAATTTCCTGTGATTTGGTGTTTTTGTGGGGTTGTCCCACTTCAGCATATGAGGAAGCAGAAGCTGTTTAACCTTGTGTTTTGCAGTTTCTGTGGGATCCCCTGGAACAGCCTTTCTGTGCAGTGAGGACTGTTATGAAAGTCAAATGTAGGAAAAATCATGGATAAATAAATAAATGTTTTAAATACTGCTTAAAGCACACTGTTGTAATTCTATTCCAAGTACTGGCCTACCTTTTATATTATCTAAAGTCTTGAACCTCTACTGCCTTAACCAGCATACAGGCATGGAGGCAGTGCCTCTTAATCAAAAGCAGTGTGCACATTTAAGTGGTTACATATTTTGTTTGAGTGATCTTTTCAGCTAAAGGCAGCTGTTTCTAAAAGAAACATTTAATACCGTGTTTGAAAATGATTTAACGTGGTGACTGCTGTTTAATTTAAATTTTTAGTAGCAGCTGTCTTGGAAATGTGTTTGAGATCATGGTTAGCATGTAACCAGCTAAGTTAAAGCATTGGGGTTAATCTGTTACTGTTGTTAAAATGCCTGGAAATTAAATGTTGATTTTTTTTTTCTATTTTAAATTATTTTTAGACATTTTTCCTGTAGGATATTCATGAACTCTGAAGGAGAGTTCCTGGGTCTCTTGATGGCTGGAGTTCCTCAGAAATGTCTTGCTTATTTACAGCAGGGCCTGTGGCTGTTGAGGTTGTAGGAGCTGAAGGTGCTCAGGCTGCATCATGAAGTCATTGCAAAGCACTTCATCAAGCTTTGGGTTAACACAAGTTCCTGATGGAAGGAGTTAAGTTTGTGTGTCTGTAAGTGTGGTCATTTACAGGAAGGATCTGTACAACTTGCTGAGATTTTTACTTCAGAGGGGTATCGTGAGTGTAATGTACTTAGGGGAGGAAAGAAACCACGTGGGGTATAAGAGAGAGAAAAAATCTGTATGTTTGTTTGCTCCAAGATTTGTAGGCTCTTGAATGAGTGGAAGTCAAAGCTCTCCAAGTCCCCTTATCTGCAAACTACTATCAAGTATTTAAAGCTCAAGCTAGCAGGTGGATTATTCTGACAGGTCTGGATGGCTTGATATTTATTTCATTTAGAGGAGAAAATAATCAGCTGGTGCCTTATTTTTTGTTGCTTTGGGGAAGGTCTGTGGTATCAAACATGTTCTCTTCAGTTTGGAAGGAGCCAGCTGGGCATTAGGGCTGGAGGGCTCACAAGGGGCTCCATAGCTTGTCACGTTGCTTGGGAGCGTGGCTGTGGCCGTGGAACTGGGCACGTTCTTGGGCACTGTGATTTGACACTGACTCTGAAAAGAGACAATAAAATTTTGCAAAGACTTGCTGTTAAAGCCCTCTTTGTTTTGGATTTGTCTTAATGGTATTGAACCCGTCGGCATGCTGTAGGAAATCTGGAAAGCAAACATGACTCCTTTTCAAGAATTAGCTTGAAACCTGTTCCAGTTGCTGTGGTATTTCTGGGAAAGTGGTTTAAATGGGGGGCTCTGGGAGCTGCAGCGAGCTGCAAGAGTAGCTTGTAAATAGAGAATATGGTGACTCATCTTAGGAGAACAAGCTAAGGATTTTGGGCACCGTCAGTGCTCTGGTGTGAACTCAAGAATTCCAGGTTAAGGTGGAGGGATTTGAAGGCAGGGCTCCAGCTGCCTCTTGGTTCTCTTCACCATTAGTTGTTTGTCTTGGAGCCAGTGAGCTGGAAAACATGAGCAGAGAATGGGAACTTGAAGCAGACAGAGACTAGACTTGTCTTTTCTCCAAGAAATAAAGGTTTGAATGTAGGGCCTTTAAGTCATTTAAAGGCACAGGGAAGGGGCTTGAGTCAAAATATAGGTCCAGGGCCAACAGCATCATTGTTGGCTTTTGTAGTAGTTGAACATGTTGCAAACATGTTCAGGTTGGATCGGGCTTGGAGCAGCCTGGTCCAGTGCAAGGTGTCCCTGCCCATGGCAGGGGGTGGGACGGGTTGAGCTTTAAGGTCTCTTCCAACTGAAACCATTCTGGAAACCAGGAGATGCAGAGCTGAGATGTCCATGTACATGCTGAATCTTCATTCTTCTAATTGATGATCCACTTTCCTCAGATATTACACCAACTGGTTTTTCTTCTGCTTTATGGCTTTAGTATTGATTGGCACTGTTTCAAGGGTAGAATACACTGATCGTAGGTATTTTTTCTTCACGGCAGCAAAATTTGTGTTCAGGTAAGATGCATTCTTTCTGTTCTGTGAGTGAGCATTCAACCAAAGTTCTGGAAATCCTCTTCAGCTGATTGCATTTTATAATTCTTTAATACTTCTCTACAGAATTCCCTGGCACAAAGTTTCATTTTCATTCCTGGGCTACTTCAGATTTCTCTTCTTGCAGGTAGTCCCTGTGACAAACATGGCTTTTTCAAGTGATGTAGACAGTGTCTTCAGAGCTTTTTGCTAGGAGAGTTTATATGGGGTTATAAGGTCAGGTGTGAAGGGAGGTGGTATAAACCCAACTGACCCTTTAAAAACAGAGCTCCCTGGGTGCATCTTGGTGGAGGTACAACAAATTGTTTTAAGAGCAAAGGGTCTTGTTTTGAGACAGTTTAAAGGAGGACAGAGTCAGTGTTCAGTTGCACTGTATCCTGTCTTCCAGAGCAGGTAACAGTGGTGGGGAGGATGGAATACTGAAATGGAGGGGAAAGGAGTATGGAGTGGTACATTTCCAGCCTGTAGAGTTTCCTACAGATAAAATTTAGAAAATAATCATCAGTTTCCTTGGTTTTGTAGGATTTCACATTTTAAAGATCTCTTTATTACTTAATATGTCTTATATTCTGCTCTGTGACTGTGCTGGCCCTTTGTTGTTTCTGACATATTTGGGTGCTATGCAGTTGCTCTAAATCTCAAATATGAATTCTTCAGAGAACTTCCACTGTGGCTGCTAATGTTGCAGCTTTTGTTGCATCTCTTGTTTGTTTTTAGTAAGCTTTCCTCATATTTGTACAGTTCTTTATTAATATTAAATTCTATTAGAATTGTCTTTTCTGGAAGTAATTGCTTCTGCAAAGTTGCTGAGTTTTAAGAGTATCAGTACAGTCGTGATTCTTGTATATGATACCTTGTATCTGATACTTCATATCTGTATCTTTGTAGAAATCAAGGGAATAGTTGCTGCTGGGTAGTAGCTTACATCTTCTGATACAGTTGTGCTTGTTCTTATGTCTTATGCCAGCTCAGGAGTGAGTATTTAGGTTACAGTAAAGTTGCACAACACTTTTATCTTGATGGGGATGCCTTTTTTTCATACAAACTTTTAAACCTACCAGTCACAGTTATTTTGTCCCAAAAGGTGGAATATTATTGAAGCTGATGCCCTGGAAAGATGTGAAGTGCTTGGGATCATACGTGGCACATAGTCGGTAGCATTGTGGTGGTTTTCTTTCTTTGATTAAATTGTTTATAAAGATGAGAAGCAGCATGAAGAAATCAAAGCTTCTCATTCTTCACACAGATCAAGTACAACATATACAGTAAGAGGTTTTGGAGTGCCAACTTCTGCAGTGTTCCATCAAAAAGCAGTTGTATTTCTCATGTGTTCATTTTATGGCTTTTTCGCCTTGAAGTGGTTGCCTGGAAGGAACCATGTTATTTTACAGAGATCAGGAGGTTCATGTCTGGTCAGTAGTACCTTTGCTTGCTTGATAACAGCATGGTAAGAGCTGTGCTTACTCTGGAAGGGCAGGAAGGTGTAGATCATTGGTGGCATGCAAGAATTAGCTGCATCTTTACAGAAGTAGTAATTTTCTATCTGTGCATATTAATTTTGAAAATACATTTCTGAATAGCATATCAGCATGACACCCCCGTTAAAACTGTGAATGCTGTGTAGTTTTCCCCACTCCTAGCAACCTTGGTACTGATACAACTGTGCTGCAGTGTTCTTGCTGAGCATAATTTATTAAAATACAAGTGAGATGATGACTGAAGTAACAGCACTGAAACTTTTATCTTCCTGGGCTAAAGATGTTATTGTCCAAAGTTTGTTGAAAAGAAATCTTTCTAATATATTCCTATGCTCCTGATTCCTCCATCTCAGTAATTTTTCAAGGGGGTGATCTAAAGCTTTACTGGTGGCTAACTCAGGGTCTGTATAGTCCTTATTTGTACAAAAGGCTTAAAGTGTTTCTTTCTTTTTTTTTTTTTCCTCAAAGAAATGAAAATTTAGAAAGAGATTTGCCAAATAAAGAAGATGGGAGCAAATAGCAGCAGCATCAGTGAGCTTCCAGAAAATGAGTACTTACAAAAACTGTCAGGATCAGAGCCCATCTCTGAGAATGACCCGTTCTGGAATCAGCTTCTGTCTTTCAGCTTCACCACTCCAACAAACAGGTAAGAGGGTGTTGAAGAGCTAACTTTGATAACATGTTTATAGAAGTGACCAGTCTGAAAGCAAATGAGTGGTTATGTTAATTATTTCTGTTTTAGGTAGCAGGGGAATAAATGCCTGTGTAAAATAGGTTGTTGTTTCTAAGTTTGGAAGCGTTTTCCACCACCTCTTCCATTCCTGTGGGTTTCTTTCTTCTCGTAATAGCTGTAATTGCTATTCATTCTCCTGGTAAAGATCAGAAATAGGGTCTGTAGTGTTGAGGGGAAACTTTTTTCTTTTCCTTGTTGTTTTAGGAAGCTTTCTTTTTCTTTGGTATAGCCTTTGAGTTGACTGAATTTGCTGAAGATTCCAACATTTGATGTTTCCTCTCAACTTAGAGTGAACTGTACTTCTTGCATGATTTAATTGTAGGTTAGCTTTTAAGTTGCTTAGTCTGCATGGCTTTTTTTTCACCCTCTTTTGCATTTTAGAAAGAAATTTGGTGTGTATTCTCCATAAAGATACTTTCTAAATATCTAAAATTCAAGCTTTAAATGCCTTTTCATTCCAGAAAGTGGTGTGGATATAAATAAAGTCAGTATTTTTTAGAGGATCCATAGCACATCTCCTGAAATAGAGAACTGAAGTTCTTATAACTTCTGTTAACCCAACTCCATTGCTAGATTCCTTGGCCTGTGTGTTGATTATCAGTCTTACAAGAACAATCTGATATTAATACCTTCAGGTGTTACTTGAAATGTTTTTACAGTTTTCAATGTAAAACTGGTGCTTTTCTGTAAGTGAAAGTTCAGGCAACTGGAATGGAAAATGGTTAAGGTAAATAACGGGAGGCATTTACTAGGTGCTATTTTTGTAAAGAGTGAGGAGGAGGAAGTATTTTGGCTTCTGCCTGGAGAGAATAGCCAGAGGTTAGGAAGAACGGATGGAGTTGTGGATGGCTGAAGAGCTGGTAAAGGGCAGTACTGAATGAGGAGTGTGTGAGCAAGCAGTTGTTTTTCCTCTAAGATCCCTGAAGACAAGAATTATTTACAGCCTACCCATGACTAATGAGATTGACAGTATTCTAAGAACTTACATAATACTCTGTTGTTTGGGTTTTTGTAAGGTGAATAATTACATATAAAACCCCACCAATTTCTTTTGGTTGTTCTATTTTTCATCTTTCCCCTGTGAAAGTTAAGGAGTTTTTCTTAGCTTGGTTTTTATGCCTGTTTCATGGAATTCAGATCCAGTGCAGAGCAAATTTGCTAAAAAAATCCCCCAAATCAACAAAGTAAAAACCTAACCTAACCAAAAACCCTCAAAGAAGGAACATAATTAAAAAAACCAAGCAGACCAATAAAATGATCCAAACACAGGTTGAAAGCTTTAATTAGCTGAACACCAGATGGTGCTCTTGCCTGGCAGCTAGAGGAGAAATATTTTTAGAGACATCTTTTCTGCATCTTAGTAATGGAAGGAAACAGAAATTTCCCATTTAGTTGCATCTACCTGAGGCAACCATTGGCAAGTGAAATCAGACGATGTTGACTGCACAGCACCCTCAGCATTTGTCTATATCAGATAACCTTCCCTGCAGGAATGGAACAATAGAGGTCAATGTCAATTTCTGAGATTGAAAGCTTCCAAATGATCAAGTTAACTCTGGTTTTAATGAGGCTTAAGAGTCCGGACCAAGATGCTTGTTTGTGATATGTGGGAAGGAGCCAGTTTTCACCTGTCAAACAGGACAGAGTTTTACAGTTTTCTTCTCCTTTTAAATTCACTTTTTCCCGTTATCTGTTTGCAAGCATTATTGTGAGCTGTATAAGTGTTTTGTGTTGTTTTTTTGTGGAGGCAGTTGGTGATATTTTAGAGTAAAAGATCTATTTCCTCAAGTTTTTGCAAAGATGGGACTAATGCCATCCCCAGGGAGAAGAGTGCTGTCTTCTCTGGGTGCTGCTTTGGACATAATTCTGTTCTACATATTTCAGTATGGTAGGGTAGGAGGAGGAGAGAAACATTAGAAGAGAAGGTGATAAGAAAATTCATGTTGGTAGGAAAAGCAGTCAGCCAAACCAAAATTATCCAAGCAAAAACCAGCAAGGTGAGGAAGTGGTGGGGCTGGGGTAGATTCACTCCTTTCTGCAACAGATGCCTGACAGATTCACCTTGTTGTCAAGAAGCCTTGGCCATAGCAAGGAAACAGTATCTGCAAGGAAGGCTTCCTCCAAGGGAAATCTGAATCGGTGTGTGTAAGGAAGTTTGTGCAGTTTGTAATGCTTTTCTCCATGTATGCTTTTTCTAGTTAGGAACTTGTGACTAGTGCTTTGCTTTTACAGAAGCTGTTCCAAGTTAGTCCAGGTACTGTAGATTGCAAGTGTCAAACAGAGCTGGATCTTCTGTGGAACAGTAGTCTTTATGCCTTGGCTTGAGAGATGGGGAATTACTGTCTTTCTACTCTGAGAGACATGATACCAGATCTTAAAATAACACCTCTTTCTGTGCTCTGCTGTCTTCATTTTCTTATGCTTTGTGTGTCTTGGCACTTTGTATTTCTTTCTTTGTCCTTGTTTTGCTTTTCTCTCTTTCCCCTTTCAGTTTGGTTCATGTCTTCCTCTTTTTATCCATGTCTCATCTTCGTGCTTCTCTCTCTTGGTTTCTTTTCTGACCTCTACCTGACTGATTGTGTTAATCTCTCTTTTTCTGGTACCATGTGAAATTGTTTAGCGTTGCTCATTTCCTCAACCATGCCTTCTTTACTGGGTTTTATTTTTTTCAGTCCTGTCGGCTTTTTGGTCTGTTTCTATGAAGAATACAAGGTAGTTTTATGTATGGAATAAAGTTTGCCAAATACCAGTGCTGCTGACTGCAAAGTTGCTGTACCTCTGTCAAAAACACTGATGCAAGATGCTCTCGCCCTTTCACTATCTCTTGCAGTGTTTATTTTGTTTTTCTGTGGGTTTAATCAGGAACTAATCTATCTGGAAAACAACACAGCAGAAGTGTTTATTTTTTTCAGCCAAAATAATTCCCTAGAGTGGTTCATAGCTTGGCACCACAAAACAATTCTGTCACAATGAGGGACTGATTTTTTGGGACGCAGCAACCTATTGGGCTAAAAGGTGGGATTGCTTAAATCTGCTGTGACATCCAAAAATGACCAGGAAAGTGTGTGGTCAAAACAGAGCTGGCTGCTAGGAGTCTAATATTCTGCCTTTCTGGGCTACTTGTTCTTCCTCTCATACTGCTGATTTTCTTAATAATTAGGCAGATATTAAGAGGGAATATCAACTGTCAGTAATCAGAAATGAACTGATGGTGAGCCCCTGCTCGCTGCCTGTGACTCCCCTGGCATGAGTGAATAGTAACAGCCAGAGCCGGCCTGGGTGTCTGGCAGGTAAAGAAAGCCACTGGGGCCTTTCACAGTGTAGGAGTGGGAGCAGATAAGTGGTGCAGACATAAATGATAGCCGAAGGAACAGTTTCCAGCAGTTTAGTTTTAGGTTGCCTCATGCTTTTCACTGTAAAAGGTTTATTGTGATATCTTCTTCCATAAAGCAAATCATGCGTGCTAAGCAGGTACTGCTGAAGTGTCTGCTGAGACATTTCTGGTTTCAGCCATTAGGAAGTACTTGGTGCTCTAATTTTGCACTCCTGAATGTTCTTTTTTTTTTTTTCCTTCATGGGTCCTTATTTGTTGCACAGAATGGACTCGTGGGAGCTGAATTAAAATTGTATAAAACCTCTTAAATCTGCCACTTCTTTGCTTTAGGTGACTGACCTATCAATCCAGTAGTGTTTGGATATTGGAAAAATAAAATACAGCTTTTCTGGATGTTTTTTTTTGTTACTGTCAGGATTAAGAGCTATGAGGTTTGCTTTGGAGTGTTAGCTCTCAGTCTAGGCAGACTTTGTGTTTGTCTGGCTTTTCTATGATTTGCTACCAAGAATGCAACCTCCTCCTTAGTGGTGGTATTAGTTACAATTATTTTCTGATGGAAAAATTAAAGTTAACTAAAGCAGAGCTTGCTGAAAATCATGTGCTTAATATTTACTGTTCTGCTTTGTTCCTTCCCCAGAGTTATTAATGAGTTGCTGGTTCAAGAATAATGTGCATGGGCCTTTAATGGAAAGACATAAAAATGAGAAGCTTTTATGTTGCTTTAACATGATACATTTTTAAAATGGTACAATAAATCATATGCTGCCTTATATTCTTTGATGTCTGTCCTCCAACTAGTCCATTAAAATCAGCATTCCCACAGTATGAATTTACTAAATGGGCTGGTTCTTCTGTTTTATATTCAATGGCAAAGAAAAAAGGCCTTACCATGAGGAAAAAACTGTCAGGAAAGCTGCTTGTTTTGGTTTTTTTCCTCCTTTTTTTAGGGGGTACTTCTCTGATTTTGTTTGGGTCTTTTTCTTACCATACTAAGGGCAGGTATTGTGGTGTGAATGCGTTTATAATTGCAGCTTTTAGGTAGAATGCTTTCTCTTGTTATGTGGAGATATTTTAACAGAAGCCACTGCAACTTTGAAACAACTTCTATTGTGGTGCCGTTAAAATAAAAGCAGATAAAACCATGTTCTTCAAAGCTGGCTGCTGTCAGGAAACAACTTTCACTGTCTTAATAATTATGGTTTTGCTGAAGACTGATTGTTAGTAAATTTAAAGTAAGGCAGCTGAATTCAACCATTTAAAAATAATCCTATTTATAACGCCACAGTTTTTTTTTTTTTTCCTTTCTTTTTTTTCCCGATCCTCTTCTTTCTGGAAGTAATTTTTTTACAATATATGCCAGAATAGCCGACCGCAGAATCCAGCTTTTTGGTAGTAAGAAGCCAGAAATAAAAATCTGCAGTCAATGAAAATGATGGCATTTTATTGACTAATAGACTGCTCAATTTGCCATTCTTTCCCACCTCTACTGAAGAGAGGTTTTCTTACAAAAAACTAACTCCCTGATGAAGAAACTCTTCTACTGTGATGAGTGTTGCAAACACAAAGTGATTAAATCCCAACGAAAAACGATTATCCTTGATTACTCTTTACTTTCACCACTGATGTGTGATAGCTGCAGTCACACAGATGCTGCCTGTGTATAGAAGGGTTTGTAGTGACAATTGGTATGCAAAATACTCTTATGGCATGGTGTTAAGATGTTATAGAAAATAATCACTGCCACTGTGAAACCTCTCCTGTTTGGATACCTTTAAAATAAACAAAGAAAAAACCATTTTCTTTAAAGATGGCTGCAATGTCAAGGAAGCAAATTTCACTATTATTAATTTTAGTTTTGCTGAAGTCTGTGAACTTACCCTCTACATAAAAGAAAAACAAATAAAATAATTTCTTTGTTTTATTAAGTACTTTGAAAATGCTGGCCATCAGATCACAGGATGAGGGAGGAACTCCTGTGAAGCCTGAAGTGGGAAGCAACTGTGCACCTTACGTATTTGCTTGTATCCAAGTGAGCCAGTTAAATCTGTATAGTTAAGAATACTTTGCTTTGAGTCTCTTCTGTTTGCCCCATATGTTCACAGCCCATTTGAATCCCCACATCAGGTGATACCTTTTGTTCATTTCTTGGAAAACTGTAGAACTGGTGAATATGTAAATATGTACTGCTTTCTCAAAGTGAGGTTGTTCAGTTCAGGTTGTGCCAGTTGAAGTACATGTGCAGACTCACCCAGGTCACTGTGATCGTGTTGTTTAAGGTCCGTGGATTGAAGCTGGTGTCACAGAAGCCCAGAACAGTTTGAGTTGAAAGGAATCTTAAAAAAATCATCCTGTTCCACCCCCTGCCGTGGGCAGGGACACCTTCCACTATCCCAGGCCGCTCCAAGCTCTGTCCAGCCTGGCCTTGGACACTGCCAGGGATCCAGGGGCAGCCATAGCTGCTCTGGGCACCCTGTGCCAGGGCCCCACCACCCTCAGAGTTTGTTCCATGTGCACATGACCATTTTCCATAGTGGTGTCTCATCCAGGGCAGAGCTTCCTGGATGTTACTGGTGTGCCTGGGTTTTTCCTGCTGATTCTCAGCAGAGCCATCAAGCAGCAGGAAGGGTTGACTTTACTTTTCATACTTATGGCCTGTTTATTACTAGCAACAGATAATCTGTTTCATGTTGCAAATATACGAAATGTTTCTCATAGAGAAGGGAATGTTTTTACACTCCATCCTTAACAAATCTGTTCTTTACTTTTGTGTGTTCTAGCCCATGTCACTGAGTGTTACATCCACGTTGCTTTTAAATCTGTCCTCTGATGGCAACTCCACCACTGCCCTGGACAACCTGTGCCAGGGCTGGACATCCCTTTCCATGAAGGAATTTTCCCCAATATCCAACCTGAATCTCCCCTGGCCCAGCCTGAGGCCTTTTCCTCTCCTCCTGTCCCTGTTCCTTGGGAGCAGAGCCTGACCTCCCCCCTGGCTGCCCCCTCCTGTCAGGGACTTGTGCAGAGCCACAAGGGCCCCCCTGAGCCTCCTTTTCTCCAGCCTGAACCCCTTTCCCAGCTCCCTCAGCTGCTTCTCATCAGACTTGTGCTCCAGACACATATTTGACATATATTTGACAACAGGGCAGTCTGTATTCCTCAGGTGAGGGTTTTCAGAGAGAATTGGAACTTTTGTTTGTGATCAGTGCAGTGAAGGAGCTTCACTTTATCAATGCTTGTTAGAGCTGAAATACAATTTGAATACTTATTAGCAGTGTTCTGTGTGGCGTAATGACAGGACAGATGTTTCAGTGTTGAGTTTCCATTCTTACATTGATTCATTAACTAGATGTCATCTCCACAGGGACTGCGGAGAAAAGTCAGTGCCACAGTTGGTGGTACCATTTCTTTTGTGCCACCCTGTGAATCTTGGCTCTGGCATTTTCTACCCAAGTGTTAATGTAATTTACCTTCTGCCTCTTCATTGCACAAGAAAATACCCAGACAGCTTTTTCCGTGTCTCTCACTTCTCTTTCCTGCCCGATCAAAGGAAAGAAAAGCCACTGCTAAGTTTGGCCCCAGGTACTTGGGAATGAGCTGCTATTTTTTGTACCCCTCCATGATATTCACTCCGTGAATCCATCCTTGGGGATGTAACAGTATTGAGTATTTCACTGGTGTGTGCCTCTTGAGGTGGTATTTCTGCTGTAATTCCCCCTCAGTAGGTGTTTCTTTTGAGTGAACTGAAATTTTGCAGTAGCTGTTGCCTAGTCTTGAGTGTGGCAAAATTCAATTTTGTGTTCTTTTTGTGGGAATAAGCGGCAGTGGGCTGTAGTTAATTTTTAAGCATTAAACTTCATTTTAGTATGAAAAAGAATGACTGGAGTGTTAAAAGCTTTGCTGAAGATCTGAAAGCCTTGCTTGCTTTGCCACTGGTTGTGATCCTGGAAACTTGTACAAATTAAGCAACTCTGTGGAATTTGTTTGAGGACTTTGTGTGGGTTTTAATAACCCAAAGGGAAGAAAAAATATCTGTAAGAATGCTAAACTTTGAAACCTAACCTTAGAAATTAGGGACAAAATGAACCATAATTCAAAGCTGAATGTCTGCATTTATGGTTTAAATCCTGGAGCAATTACAATAACTACTCTGACTGTGTCCCCAGGATCTTTGGATAGCGGGAGGGGTCATGTTGTGTTAGATTATGATTTGTCAGTACCTAAGAACACTTTATTGAGTTGTTGTCTGTTGTAAGATTCACCCTCCCTGCCTGCCAGGTCCTGGGAAGGAATAAATCCTGATGACAAGGAGCCAGCTGGGCAAATTTAGAAGTTTCTGTTTTTTTAAAAAAGTGCAAGGTCACATAGACCTAGAAAACTGTGTTGTCCATAGTTGCTGGTGGCGTGTTCTTGCTCAATACCATTTGTTTTTAATCACTCTGCATGTTTGTAGTGCTGGAACAAGAGACCACCTTTGAGACCAAGTCTAATGTTTTTAAAGTGTATATCAAAGTGTAAGTTTGTTCTTTCTGAATCTTGTGTTTCAAAGCAGTTTGTAAGAGAAGAATGAATGCTGGTAATTGATATCAGGACAAGCCAATCTGCGTAATCTAAAGTTGTCTTAGGATATTCAGTTGTAGGTGAAGAGCTGTCTCAGCTGTCAGCTCACTATGCAGTAAATTAGTCTGATATACAAGAAAATTTGCAGACATCTTAAAACTTAATTTGTTTGATGTCTCTATCTTGAATAGTTTCCTATTGAAGGGTTTTGAAATAATTCTTTTGGCTGCTCTTTCTACAATATCATCTAGTCCTCATGATCTGGGGCACAGCTCAAACTCCACAGCTTCCAAGAGCATGGCTCCACAGGGTTTTCAACACTGGAGCTGGTTTAGCAGCTTCCCACACAGCACCACTGATAATCTTAGGCTGACACAACAGCTGTAAACTGGATTACCATGTAAATTTTAAAAAAGCACAGGACTTTAAAAAGAAAAGAGGACTTCATTATGACTGAAAGCGTTGAACTAATTTTTTTTGACTGTCTTTTAATTTGTTGAACTTCAGAAGTCTCTGCAGGTCAGGTTATATGTTAATTGAGTCTGTACCATCTCTTCCAAAACACTGAGCAGTGGGGCCTTCATGATATGACAAGATGGGAAAATTTTAAACTAGAAGAGGGTAAATTCAGACTAGATAGAAGTAAAAAATTTTAATGATGAGAGTGGTGGAACAGGGTGCCCTTTAGTTATTAATATTCGTATTGCTCAATGTGGCATTGAACACACTATCTGGTGATTTGTCTTGTTCTCCCATCTGTTAAGGATGTTTTTGAGGATCAGTTGCCCTGCATTGGTAGGTCAGAAGTATGTGCTTGATGCAGCTGGTGTTTACTTTCAGTGGTTGCTGTCAGGTTTTGCTTTAGTGCTTTATTGTTCTTTTGAGATGATGTTTTTCTGAGGCGTATCACGAGGCAATTAATGAAGTTACGAACAATTTGTTGTATCTGATGTGATTGTTGCACTAGTATAATAGCATTAGTTAAAAGGAAAGAGCTGCTTAACTTGAGGTTAAATGTCAGATTGAGGTTTCTTTTATTCATGTTTTTAAAAATGCATCATTTAATGTGAAATTTCTTGTAAAAAAAGTTCAAGTTCTTTCTGTAGGCTGCTGTTCTATTTGTATTTTCAGTAACACCAAGCTGAGCCTGGCAGCACTGAAGCTGCAAAAGTAGTGGTAATAAAATGCTCCTGGAATCACAGAATCATTTAGGTTGGAAAAGCCCATGAAGATCATGGAGTCCAACCATCCCCCAGCACTGCCCAGGCCACCACTGACCCATGTCCCCAGGTGCCACAACCACACAGCTTTTAAATCCTTCCAGGGATGGGGACACCACCACTGCCCTGGGCAGCTCTGCCAGGGCAGGACAACACTTTACATGAAGGAATTTTCCCCAATATCCAACCTAAAACTCCCTTGTCACAACTTGAGCCCATTTTCTCTCATCCTATCCCTTATTCCCTGGGAGAAGACACCGAGATGATTTCACTCTGATGAACAATTCACTTTTGAATATTAGTTTCCTGTTTTAGACTTGCTGTACTTCAAAAGAATATTGTAGTGCCTGGTGTTAGGATGACGGAGCATTGGAATGAGTTGCTCGGAGAGCTTGTGGGGATACTCAAAAGCTACCTGGAAATACTCTGGGGCTGCTGGCTGTAGGAGACCCTGCATGAGCAGGGAGGTTGGACAAACTGACCTGTACGAGCTAATGGATGGCTAAAATTAAGTGCTTCGTAGAAAGATTTTATTACTGTTTTGTAATGAATTTTCACTTCAAGTACAGGAACCCAATTGCTTGTGTAACCATTTTTATTTTCTTCCCCTCCTACCTAGTGCTGACTTAAAGCTCTTGGAAGAAGCTACAATCTCAGTCTGCAAGTCTTTAGGTGAGAAGTTGTGCCATCTTTTTTCCATATACTTTACCAGAAAAATTGGGAAGCAGCATCTCTGTGCACATCCATGCCTTTAGCATTTTATTTGTGTATGTTGCACTAGCAAGATTAAAGCAGTGTGGAGTGTGTTTATGTATATCCCAAACCTTTAGAAACATCCATTGTTAAGTGTTTTACAGACGTTGATATGAACTGAAAGGTTTAAAACAAATAAGTCCGTCTTTACTATGTCTTTTTCCCTTTTCCCTTTAAGCTGATCAGTAATGGGAAAGAATTAGAGGATAAAAGGAAGGGATGATATAAAATGTGATCAGTGGTGTCGCAAGAAGGTAAAAGGTAGTTTGTGAAGACCTGCCCAGTTTTCTGCCAGGAGGCTGTTGTGCTATAGACAAGTCTGGGAAAGGAAGCAGTATGAGTATGGGTATCCCACATTTGGGATATTTTAAATCTAGGATTAATTTATTTAGAGAACAATTATGGACTAGTAAATCATGTACTGGAGAATCTTGAAAGATGAATGTACAGAAAAACAAGACATACTGTGCTTTATTTAGAAATATGTAAGATGTTGAAATTTGGTTTTTTTCTATATATTGTTTGAACTAGATATTGTCAGCTTACACATGCTTTGTAATTGTATCTTATTTTTCCTCATCTAGTTGAGAAGAATCCTCGAACAGGAAACCTTGGATCGTTGATTAAAGTCTTTCTTTCTAGAACCAAAGAGTTGAAAATTTCAGCAGAATGTCAGAAGTAAGTTCCCAGAAAAGAGCTGTGTGTGCCATTTAATTTTTTAAATGTTCCTTTTGTTGCTAGCTCTTGAATTTTTTTACTCTGCTAATTAACACACTCACAGACCAAACCTTAGAATTCTCTTAAACTGTTCTTTGAAACAGAACAAGTGTCTAGTACTTTTCTAAACACAGAAATTAAGTGTAAGAGATAAATAGGTTACTTGGGAAAAATACCTGTTTGTTTGTTAGATGAACACATTTTTGTACAAATGGTGTAAGCTATGGGTTCTACTGGCTTAGAGCTGTTTGAAAATCATTTGAACTTTTTAGGTGAAGCTTAATGTATGAGCCAGTATATTATCTTGGAAATATTTTAAATATCTGTATCTATAAATATGTAAATATGTATCAAAATACTGCTTTCAAGTTATGTCATGCAGCTGCCATTGGTTTTGTTTGCCCCTTTCAGCAGTAGACGAGAACTTGAAGTTACTTGTGAAGCACTGTGGGGTTTTTTTGCAGGAGGCTTTCTGTAGTTGTTTCCTCACACCCACAGATAAATGTCCCACTCTCATCAGATCTGGGGCTGCAATTCCTCCTTGTTCCCAGGACTGCTGTCAAGTGTTCTGCTGCGTCTAAAGTAAAAAGTTGCTTGTGCCCAGATAGTTCTTGCTGTTTTAATCCAAAGATACCTTGAAAGTACAGCTTCAGGCAATCATTGACTCTGTGGTGTTGTATGGGCTTCCCAGCAGTTGCTTACTGGGACTCAAAAAAATTTTATGCAGCTGTATTTCACTTTCATTCAGAAAGCTTGGAAAATATTTACGTGTGTTGCATAAGAATATCCTGCTGTATGGTGCTCATGAAGTCCATAAATGCCTACTGTCACCTGAAGGCTATTTACTTGGGAAAAGGGCTAAGGTTCAGGAAGCCAGGAAGCTTTCAGGTCTGAACCTGCTGGAAATTTTCAAATGTCTGTGTGCCTTGAGTCCATAGCATCTAGAGACCTCTAGAAGTTTGCTAAACTGTTTGGTGAGTTCCTCAAAGAGTGCTACTTCTGTTGACTGTGGTGTTTTTAATGGTACAAATGTAGTTAGGGATAAGGTTGTATTTTCTAAACTACTTTTAAATACATTCCCACTGTGTTTTCTGTAACATCAAATGCAGACTCTCTGCTTAAACACTTTGGCTTTTCCTTGCTTCAACTGTAGGAATTTTGTCTACTCTGACGTTTATTTTCTTGTGGTTTTTGATGCATGTTTGCTGGTGAAGCATTACTGATTCTTGTTTGTTCCTGCTTCTTTTCTAGCCACCTCTTTATCTGGCAGGCTCACAATGCACTGTTCATTATTTGCTGTTTGCTGAAAGTATTCATCAGTCGAATGTCAGAAGAGGAGCTACAACTTCATTTGACTTATGAAGAGAAAGCAGGACCAAGCTCATATGGTGGGTACACATGGATGCTAGCGAAGCAAACATCCCCTGAGAAACTTAAATGTCCTGATGTTTGTAGATGTGGCACGTAGTGACATGGTTTAGTGCTGGGCTGGTGAGTTAGGTTAATGGTTGTACCTGATCTTAAGAGTCTTTTCCCTTAGATGCTTTAGGGTCTAAATAATTCCATGATCCTATGTTTTGTTTAGACTGAGAATCCCAAACTTTGCTTTGAAACCAGAAATTAATTACTAGAGAGTTAGGTTTCGCTTAATCTGGCTTTTTTTAAACAGTTGTTGAGACGCAGTACTGTAGACCTACCTGAGCTTTAGTGATTTTCATATATTTTGGAAGGTGGCAATGGTCCTCTTCGGAGGAATAGAACAGAATTGGAGTGAAGCTGACCACATATGAACATTGGAACACTGATATTGCAATTTAATGCATCTTTTCACATATTTTTCATAAACCAACAGCAGCCACAGAGTGGAATTAATGCAATTTTTAGGGATCTAGTGAAGGAAAGTAATAGTACTGTGGTTAGAATTGACCCATTGAGAAAGCAATTGCTAAAATTTAATTAGGGGGCAATAGTTTATACAAGAGTGCAAGAAAAGTCACAGAATTTAGGCAGAATTACTAAAATAGGCTCATGTCCAGGAAATGGAGTATGTATTACATGAGATGGAAGATGGCAGGAGAGATGCTCAAGGAGGAAGCTGTTATCTTTAAGTAATAATAATACAGCATTCAAAATCAGTTATGTTACTGCAAAAAGACAGTACAGCAAAAAGACATTCTAAACACTGTCGGCCACAAATCTTTGTGTATCAAGGTGCTCTCGCAGAGTGCATGATGGATAATGCCGCCACGGGAGCCTTGATTTCCTTTGCTTTAGTGTAAATCATGGAATCATTTAGGCTGGAAAAACCTCTAAGATCATCAAGTCAGACAGCTAGCCTAGCACTGCCAAGTCCAAGTCAAAGTACTGTTCAGTTTGTAATTGCATGTTGTTCGTTGCATAAAGCCTCGAAAGTCTCAGAATGCTAGAGCAGTGTGAGTGGATGGTGTGAGAACAACCAGAAGTGTCTGACTGTGGGTTTCCTGCAATGAGGACACGTGCTGAGAACACCGAGTCGCTGCTTGCTCATGGAACAGTGAAAACTGTTCATTAGAATCTGCTTAACTCCTTGGTGCCTGCCAGTGCTCTGGGGAAATGAGAATTGTGGTGCCAAAGGATTAAGTGCTACATGTTGAAATGGTTGAAGGTATTTAAACTGTGATGAGTGATCTCCAGGAGGGAAGTCAGCTCGCTGATGCATTGGAAAAGGAAACCTGCTTGTGTATAAGCTATCCCTGCAGTCCTGGGTTTATTCCTGGATTACAAAAATGGCTCACCTCTTGCTTCAGTGTACAGCATGCCACAGTGGGATGGGTGGAAAAGCTGAGATTTTTTGTCAGCTGGAACCCATGCGATCTTTGTTCCTTGCACTGGGAGTTCCTTGCAGAATGTGGTATGGAGAGTGATTCTTGTCACCAGGGTAGACCATGTTTATACCATGTCTAGTAGCACTTGACTGTAATTCACAATGACATTTATTAGCAATAATTTTGTGCATATTGATGGCAAATGTACTTAGCAATTACCTCTGAGCAGATTGTTCATGGGATGTTGTTGATTAGGAATGTAATTGTGTGTGGTCTGCTGGTGTGGCAGGAAACGAGCCTCTCCTCAGCTCCTCTTTGGGTTTCCAATTGGAGATGGCTCTTGTGAACTTCCTCAGGGTACTGAGGTTCATAACACGCTGAGATTACATAGCCATTGAGTTTGATTCCTAAAAGTCTTATTTTTAAATATCTACAGAACGTGCAAGTAAGGCATATACCTTCCCATAGCTCTTATGCTCAGCTATTGGAAAGTGAAGTATCATTAATGACTTGTAATGAACTGTGGTTGCCCTAGGGCCTATTAAAAGTAAGCAGAAGAAAATGAAGCGTTTTTGTGTTTGTATTTTTATAAGTAAGTGTAGCTTTCTTGAATTTTTGGTTTCTACTATGTTAGTATTACTATATTCTTCTTAATTTTACATAGATTTATTAGTACTTTTATGGAAATTTTACCGTTTTTGATAAATATGCTTTTTAAAAATTAAGTTCTAAGTCATCCTTACTGTTTTTTCATTTACCAGAGCTTGACATAATTTATAATTCTTCAATTGTGAGTGTGATAAAACAAGCCTTATAAAAGACATTATTATATGAACTGTATGATGTAAATAAAATACCCATTTTAAAAAAAGCTTTAACACAGTGTCTGAATTTTGAAGTTTCTGTATTTCCTTACTGCCTGGTGAATAGTTATTGAAAAGAACAGTACGACCACCCAACAACACAAACAACCTCTCTCCCCTGTGGTCCATTTTCATATTCTTTGTTCAGTCTCTTAGCCTTCTGAGAAAAGGTTACTGTTCTTTTCAGGATCATCTCACAAATCCTTTGGAAATCACTCTGTGGTGGTGTTTGTTCCCCTATGAGAATCGCATTTTTATCCTTCTGGTTGGATAATATATTCTGGTGCCGTGTTCTCTGATTTAAGTACAGCACCTGGGAGCTCAGCGCACATAACTGCAGTGTCAGCACGTCAGGATGCTCACAGTGCAATCAGGCACTGCATCAGCACCTGCTCTGGGATATTTGATGTGTCGGGGAGAAGTGTGTAATTATAATCTATGAGAGTCCTGTGTATGGAAAATAGCCCTGTCACTGTCTGCTCAGAAATATATGCTGTATATGACATGGCCACTATTGTTTAGGTAGCACTTTTTATAATTGCCTTATCTGGAAGAATTCTTCTCCCAGATTTTGCAGTTCCTATGCTTTCACTTTTTCTAAATGTTCAGTTTGTACTTTTTCCTGCTAGACTGTGCTTGAGGCTCAGAAGAAAGCTGTACAATTGTGCTGTGTGTCATAAAAAGGGATTTTTTTGATGTTTGAGTCCATGGGTGTACTTTAGCCTAATGAAGAGACTGCCCTGGATTGACTCCCTGCTAACATCACTGTTTATTGATTTCCTTCAAGAGAAGGCCTACCATTAACAGAAATGTATTCTTTTTGAGAGGTTTCAAATGGTTCTTTAGCCCAAGAAGTGCAGCCTTTGCCTCTTCATCCATAATTGGGAATTTGCTTATAATTTTGGAAAATATTGCACAATTTTGATGGCAGGAAAATCCACAGAGAGACTAAACCCATATACTTTAAGATTCAGCTGAAAAATTCCTGATATCACTAAATCCCAAACTGGAGTCAGCATCTGCTCAGCTGAAGCTGGAGTTAGTCTCACTAACACAAATCATTCATCTTTCCACTGTCTGTATCCCATTTCTGCACAGTCTTTAACTGTACTGTGACTCAAAGGTGTAAGAGAGCATATGCTGAGTATTGTATTTTAAATCAGACCATCAATTCATTTAACCTGTTCCCTGGGCTGTAGTAGGAAGCTTTATTTATTATGTGTAGAGAAGCTTTTAAACACAAGGCTACTAAGGGCTGTTTGTGATATAGTAAAGCAAGTATGAGGACACAGAGGAGGGAATAAATAATGACACATTTAAAGCCTTAAATGATTTCATAAGTGTTCAGCTATCACATAAAGGAAATGAGGGAAGGCAATTAACTTATGTACTCATTATTAACACTCTTAAGTAGAAGTTGGAAGTTTTTGAGAGTCATTAGAAGATCAAACCATAAAACCTAAGGAAGCTCTAAGTCTGTTCTGCAAGGAATTTTTTATTTCATTACTTATGTCCAGGTTCTGTATGAGCAACAGGGCAGAAAAACAAGTAGCATCTAAGGTGAGGATATACCTTGTTATGCCTGAATATCTTATTAATATTAGTATTCAGCGTATCCACCAGATCAGGTCTTACCAATGTAGTAGTTAGGTTCTTGAGAGGACTGGCTTTAGAATTGGGACCTCCTGGCATCTCTACTTTCCTCTGCATAAGGCATTTTGCCTGTATAGTGTGTGCTAATCCAGTGCTTGTAATGTATGTAACTTTGAAAAAGTAAAACCAAAAAAAATTTTAAAATAATTGTATTACAAAAAAATTTCAAATTTATATAAATATATATATAT